>JAAGVU020000040.1:3120842-3144992 GCA_011763525.2 Mormyrus iriodes
CGGGAGCGTGCACGTCACGCTATAGGTGGTCTTTCTATTTTTTCACCCCTGCCCTTCAAACAGCCTGTGTCCACCACTGATCACAAAGATGGCTCACACTTAGCTCTCTGTTATCATGTTTTACCCCCACTGTATTCACTATGTGTTAATACCCCCCCCCCAAGCAGGAGACACCACAAGAGTCCAGGGAGCTTCCTGTCACCAAGTGGTGGAATTTCCACGTGACATCACAACACAAGGCCCCTGCAAACCTGCCATCCTTTTCACCTGCCCAGGAAAACCCCTCAGCCCCCCCCCATCAGCCACTGTCCTTTTCCTCTTTATTGTGTTTATCTCTCATATTCACACCCCCCTTCATTAGTTCCCCCCTTTCCCCCTCTCTGACTGGCCGGCCTGTTAATTCGGCCCCTCTTGTCCCAGGGTATCGCTTTACCCTGGACAATGGGCACGGCCGATGAAAGGATACCCGGCCCAGCAAGGGGGTGCACCCTCCATCCCATGCCCACCCCCCAGTGCACCATCAAAGGCTCAGCTCTCTACTGATCACCCGGAGAATGGGCATGCAAGCTTTTTGAAGCCTTTGTATGAAGAGGATTTCAGCATAATCACACAGCACTTCTTCCTTTTAAAGCAACGTCATTGTTATTGTAAAGAAAGGAGTTTGGGGGTGGGGGGGCTGGTGGTGACCATGCGATGCCCCCAAATTCACACCAACAGGTAGAAAAACTTACATATCAATGAGACCTTTGAACCTCCAGCTTCAGCTAAGGACCTCCACAAGGCCGTAGTGATACATACATCCAGCCCCTGTCGGGCTAACCTGGCCACGGTCACAGGATCTGCTAATATAAATTCAAGAAGACCACCTGAGCCTTATTCAGCACTCTTTCACCTGCAATAAGCAGATTAATGTAGCTGTTATATCTAGCTTGGTTTTTCCTAAGGGCTTTAGCCAAGGTCAGAACTTTTCTTCTTTTTAAAGACTTTGAGAAATTGATTCAGGCTTTTATTATATCTCGACGTGACTACTGCGGTTCCCTATATTTCGAGTTAGCCAGTCTCTCTCCCTCTCTGTCTCTGGCCTGCAGATGGATCAGAATGCCGCCACACAGACTTTAACACGTATTTGTGTCTTTTCTCCATTGACTCCCAATCTGTTTTAAAACTGATTTTAAGATTTTGCTGTCTTTTATAAGTCCTTGAATGGATTAGATGCTGTTCCATGTCCCTTTCCTATTCACATTAGGACTGCCCTTACATTAGTAACGTCTAAAATCACTATACTCAAAACACATTGTTATTCCTTGGCATTTAATTTTAGATTTTCGCTTGTGGTTATCTTTATTTTCTCTTATTATTTGTTTACTCATATATTTCTTTTTTTCCCCTTTTATTTCAAAACGTGTTTATTGTTTTTTTTATGCTGCACAGCACTTTGGTCAACGTGTGTTGTTCTAAAACTGTTTTATAAATAAAGTTGTCACTAATATCGGCATTTTTAGAAGACGTCACAGCAATGCCGTGTCTTCCCAAAAATGGCGCGTCACTAATACTGAAGTGTTTATGGCAGGAAAAGCACGTTATTCGTTTTGAGCCTTAAGCCTTACCGTTCCGAGACGCGGCCATGCGCACGTTAAAATCCATTAGGGGCTGAAAATTCACCCCGCTGAAGCGCTATGCCTCCTTTATAAAACAGCAGTCAGAAGGACCACAACAGAAAGGCGCAGTAAATCTGAGCTTCGCCTGGGCAGCTCAGCAAATGAACAACGCAACATCAACACGATCTCCAATGAAGGGCTCAGCCTAAGTCTATGAGGCCACTGCTTTGTACGATCACACAGAGCTCCAGTGACCTCCTGACTCCCCCGTATCACGGCACTATATTCAGTGTCCTTTAGCCACACTATATTCTCAGCGGGGTGCTGTATACATTTATCTTTCTGGAGAGGACCCTAATTCTGTTAAATCCCTCAGCAAACAGCAGCATGGAAGCGATAGCTCGTTATTACTCTCCCTCCGGACTCCCGCCTCTTCCAGCTCTCTCTGTGTGGCCCCTGTCCATCCCTTGGGCAAACAGGTTAAACCGAGGAGGGTTGAGGGGATGTGGAGGGCGAGGGTAAAGGTGCGAGGGGGCAGCTGGAGTGTTCTGGAGCAGGATTAGGTGTTTCAAAGTCAGCCTGTCAGTGTCAGCTGGAGGATCGCTCAGCCTGTGCTCCTCAAACACCATCTGTGGTGGCGGAAGGGAAGCTGGGAGCAGGTGTCTGCAGTTTTTAGGACCATCGGCTCCACCGCTCATTGGCGCGATCCGTCCGTCCACTTTGCTCAGGTGAAGTTGCCGCTCAGAAAAGTGCGGAAAAATAAAGCCGCCAAATGGCTCCAGGTGGCCTGGAAATGCCAGTATTCCTAGGGAATCCCTCCAAATTCCAAGTTTTTACCGCTGTCTCTATCAAAATATTTTACATGGTGCTTGTCACTTAAAAGCAACGAGTATTAAATTAGTCTCCTTGGGAATTTAAGGCATAATTGCTTTCACTACGCTGCGATCTTTGATGTTCTCGACTAAATATGATCAAGTTAGATTCATACACTGTAAACAACACTAAATATTTCCTGTTTGAACTCAAGGCAGTATTGCATGTACCCCGTTCTTATTAAATAATGGTGTAAAATGACTAGACACAAATTATTACATTTTTACCGCGATGTAGATATTTTTTTTTGCTCCCAAATAGAACAGCAATGCTGATATAATTTACGGTTTACATTTAAGTCTTAAGACTAGATGCTACTATTCGCCACAAATTCCAGACGTTTACAGGTCATGTCCATTTGCTTTGCTCGATTAATTTGCATTTTAATAATACCATTTGGATACGCAAGATATTTAATAATTAGATGGACGAAAAGATGTTGATGAAAAAATAAAAGATGTATTCCGTCTTTTCCAGAAGGTGGCGCTCCAGCACTCAAATAAAAATCACTGTTTTGACAGGTAATTCAATTGCTCCACTAATATATTTTATTCCCCCCAGCGCCACACAAACACAAACTATGTATAAAACCAACATTCTGCTGATTTTATACTAAGTTACTTATGTTTGGTCGCAGAATCATACCGATTTATACAATAGAATAAATTATATAAATGTGATCAATATTATAATGGTTAATTTTGAATCTTTACATTTTCTTACGGTTTTACTCAGCTGAGAGACTCCAAACTGCGCTGTCTATATTTAGTCGAAAACTACAGGCCTAATTTACAACCTAAACGTCTATTTTAAACCTAAGCGTGTGTTTTGAACTTGGAGGCGAGCTCCAGGGGCACCTTGAGCCGTCCTGATGACTTTAGGCGCGGCCTCATTGACAGTTGTGACGCCTGTAAATCGTATACATGTATATGAGGGCTGCCAAGGCGCACAATGAGCGGCTCCCAAGCCGCCGCCACTCATCGCTCTGCGGCTGATGTGTGCCTGAATAGGGCTCAAACGCCCGCTTTATGCTCCTTTGTCCCGGGTGGTGTCTGAAGTTTTTTATTATGTAAAAAAACGATTCTGGTCCTCTGAATGGAGTTTCCTGGTCCTGCGACCTCGCTCCCAAAACTATCCTTGCATCTGCGCCCAGACCCCGAGCTCCTGCATATTTATGAGCCTTTTAAAAGTACTGGAATGTCAACACATCTCCACACGAACCGCCCCCCTCTCCAGAGAAGATCAATTTACTATCTGAATAGAGTAACCTTTTTTGATGCCGAATATTGCACTAATTGATCTGTAGTCACAGATTACAAACCCCCCACCCCGCCCGCGCGCCCCAGGGCCGCAGAAAGGATTCAAGACAGAAGTTTGCAATTTTATCTTTAAGTGCGTGTCTGACTCACTGCGCGGATTAATCCCGCGGGTTTTTCTGCACGTTGGTCTAATATAGGCTGAAGGAAGGCCGTCGTAGTTTGACTAATTCGGCGCGCTAATGTGTGTCGCGCAATCGGAAAGCATATAATTTATTACGCGCACACACATTTTTGTACGCATTGGCACTCAGTCTGTACCTACTCCTGTCCGGTCTCTGAAGTAGGCCTAGAAAGAGGTCCCTATTCACCGCCAGCTCCCAGACATCCAAAAGCAATAAATGAAAGTCTAATTAAACTAATAAATCTTAAAAAGGGACAGAACCAGCCAATTATGTCCGATAGGTACACCTAATTAGCCACGTATGGCCCGTAGGTACACCCAATTACGCAGAGCCGTCGATCATCGAGAGGAAAACAGCACATTGTTTGGCGTAAGCTATTCGGCGAGTCTAATGTATGGCTGTTTGCACTCAAGGCTGGTATTATAAGTAGGCTATTATAAAACACGTAGAGTAGATAATACAAGTCGATAATGGACAAGCTCGCAGACATTTTTTAAAAGTAATTCATTGTTTAGGAGAAGTATCCACATTAATGCTGGACATAAAATCGTTTCGGGAAAATATCTGAAATATTTGACGATCACGATCTATAAACGTTTCTTTTTCATTGCAGTTGCAACTTCCATAAGATATCACAAAAATGTTAAAAATTGCAGTAAAATGCAGCATTAACAGTGATTATCAAGTTATACCGTTTGTAGGCTATGTAGTGAATTTTGTTTTTATGATTCATCGTGTTTCTATGTAGAATATGTGTATTAAATATATTGAACAGATGCATTCACATGCAATCGTTTTACACACGATTTCCATCGTCATTTCAATAGATTAAGTGTCAAAAACGTATTTCTGGAGACTAATCGAGGCAAAAGCCTAAGTTCAGTAGCGCAGTAATGAGTTGGTCTGGGTCGTGCGCGATCGCCCGGAGAGAGGCGTCCTCTCCTTATGGGAGCGGAGGGGGAGGCCAGGCGACCCTCCTCGGCGCTGGTGATTACGGCCCAGCTAATGAGGGCCACGAGTGAGCGGGGGTCCGTTAAACAGACATCGATCACCCTGTCAGGCAGCGCCACACCCCGCACCGGCCAGGGCTCCGTGACGTCGCACGGAAGGCATTAAAAGCCTCAGCAGTCGGCGCTCCGTCAATCTGCGGACGGAGTTGGCGCGGGCAGTGTTCGTGTGCCCGGGGGGCGGCGGCAGCAGAAACAAAAGTAACAAGCGCAGATACAACTTATTCATTTCGCCGTTTGCGCGTGAAGCGGGCGGCCGCTGTTTGTTTCTAGCAGCTCGGAACTTGTTAGTCTCCGGTTTGTGCAACGCTGCAGACTGGCCAGTCTTTTGTTTCCCGTTTGGTCTCGTTGATCGGTCGGTCCGCCCAAACTTTAAGGTCTTCTGCTTGGGTACACCGAGGCTCCCGGACCGGCGGCTCAGAGAAGTGCGTCGGAGATCGCGCTGCTCTATGCTGCTTTTTTGTTAAATAGACGCGGTAAACGCGCGGTTTATTATTATTAATAATAATAATAATAATAAGTACCCGCCACACCTTTGGATTTTGATTGCTCGCTTTTGTGAAATAACTACGGATCAGCAGCTGCAGAGGTGAGTCCTTTTGTTTTCTTGCTATTTTGTTTTCAGTTTTTTTTTGTGTTGATTGACAAGTTATCAGCATCCATAGTATATTTTTATATGGGGTGACAGCTATTGAATGGGGGTCGCACACGGAGGTGAGGCACGGTTCTGCGTGGTGGCGGGGGGGTCGCACGGGGATCAGACCCTGATCGGGGGCTCGAAGTGTCCCTGCTTCTTTGAAGTTTTCGTTTCGGCGTGTCAGCCCCAGCTTCCCCGTTTGGGGGGGGGGGCTCGCTAGAAGCAGCTTCTCTTACAAAATGCTAAGTTCAGCGGCTATGTGTTAATTAAAACGAGACTTGTTTTAATGAAAGCGCGGTGCGTGTAGTTATGGTCCCTTAGTGCTTCATTATAAGAGGATTTATTACTGATCTGCTTTGGTGCCAGCACAAGAGAGGGCTATTTTCTTTTATATGCGTTATTTCCTGGTCATTCTCAACCTGCTTTCTATGTAGGTTTAAAGTATTGTTAAATTTGAACGTGTAAGTAAAAATCCCTGCAAAATAATGACACGTTATGCTAAAACAAGGTTGAGCAGCTAATTAAAATGAGATATGCTGACAACTAAACAAACCGGGTGTAGTTTTACGTAACGAAGTCAGGACTGCTAACCAGTACTCAAACTAAATGGAATATGCCTTGCTAAATAAGTGCAATTATTTTATTTCTGTAGTGGAGAGAAGGTCGAATAAAGATTAGGGGTGTAATTTTGGAAAAGTCTGCAGGTATAAAAAGCTAGCATCTACGGTCCGAGATTATCTTGCTCTATTCATATTTCCTAAACCACTTACGTCCCAGGTATCAGAAAAAAAAATCTATTTTCCGAACCTGTCGGGTAAATGGTCTGTTCCCGGTTTATCTCGTTTCGCGTGTAGGGTATTTTTGTGCAATTAACACTGCCCAAAGATCGTGAGACAAGAACGCGAGATCTTTACTTTTCTCCCCTTAGTTTTAAAAGCCTATGGTTAAAGTGAAACGGCGGAGTCACCGGAGGGCGATTTAAAGTTTAAGTTGTGAAGATTGTTCTGCCTCTTAGACAGTAGGGAAAACGCGTGCATAAAACTGATTCTGAATGTTTTCTAGTCATTAGATTTAGCCTCTAATACTCTTATTCAGCGGAAAACTCTATTCCTTAATTTAGACACAATATCTGTGTCGATCACTAAAGTTGGATTTCCCTTTTGAGGGAAACGGTGACCCGGTCGAAACGCCTTCAGATCTGGATCTTCTACATAAGTGCGGCGGCCCGGTTCGCTTCTGCTACTTCCCGAGTACGGGAAATGCTCTTTTCTGTGCCCCAGTTCAGAAAGGTCTGCAACCGAACAAAAGTCATCGGTGAAAGCAAGAGCAATACATTTTGAAGTACTGGTTCAAATGGCACATTTGCCAAGAAGGTCCACCCTGCCTGACCTCAGCAGCAAAGCTTCCCACAGCCTCGCATGTGAGTGGTCTTCAGAGAAACGAGTGTTCCTCTTTTTAGATGTGGTTTCTCTAGCTATTATTAGCGGCTGCCTGTTTTTTTTTTTTTTCACCCATTTGACCGTTTTCTATATCTCAGCAGACAAATGTTGAGCTGAATGGTTTACTTTCATTTTAAAGCTTAACTTTATTATATAGCAGTCACACTGTTCCGTTTTACAGAAGAATCGCGCTGCTTTTCCAGAAAGCACATTTCATAGTGTCATGACCAGACTTTTTACTGAGCCTGACCTGTTTTTATGAGCTTCAGGACCTGAGTGAGGCAGGTGTGCAGAGTGGTGTTTCAGGCCTAACGTTGTTGGGGAGGGTGTAATCTGCCCTTGCTGGCCAGACCAGATCGAGCTGTGGCATTTTAATTTAAAATATAAAAGTCAATCGAGGCATTGGCTAATGTCTTTGGAATTTCCGTCTGTCCATTAAGTCGAAGGCGCCGAATTTTACAGAAAGCCAGCGGTAGCAGTGAGCTGTAGGCGCGCCACACGAACGGGACATTTAAGTACTTCTGTATTAAACCAGGAGTTAGAACTGTGCTTTTGTTTTGGGAAGCTGCGTTTGTGTTTGAGAAGTACAGGTATCTGGGCGATGGAGGACAACACATGCTTTGCGTCGTCGTTGGCAGGTGGTTCTTCATTCCCCTGCAGTTGGAGCAGATCTGCAGATGGCATGGAGTTTGAAATGGTTTGGCGGGAACGTGCCGCTTTTTCAGGAGAGACCACTGCTGTCCAAATGGGTTTTCCAGAGCAGGCATGGGCTCGCGGTCATGGAGGCTCTTCTGTGGAAGGGATGGGCGTACCTCCACCATGCGTCTCACTTCCAAACATGGGCCTCCTGTACTGCAATTGGTCGTCCTTGGCAGTGGCCCAGAGAGCGCGAGGTGATTGGTGTGTCGGGGACCCGCCCACAGACGCAGGTCAGGGTAGCTGACCAGAGGAGTCCGGCCACTGAAATTTCACGAGTGAGAAACTGGGAAGTAGGAAGTTGTTATGCTCCTGCATGTGGGGCTGTGGTGAGAGGTATGCTCGGTACCTGTCTCTGTCCCCCGGGGCTCACGGTGCGATGATTAAGTGTTCCCAGAACTTGTCTGCTGCAATGCAAACACATTCTCATGCTCATCTGTGTCTCCTGGGGCATTCTGGGAAGGATTTATTGCCCAGGTGGGTTTGAATCCCAGTAAAGAAACATCCGTTCTCCAGTCCCACCCTCCGTAAATCATGTTTAACACTCCTCATCAGTTTCAACCCACCATTCTTCTACACACCTGTCTCACACAACTTGGAACCCGGAGCACCCCCCAGCCCCCCCCACCCCAGTCATCTGAAATATCCAAGGCTATGTCACTAGGATTACCACCTTAGTTGCACCAGCATTCCCCCCACCCCTCCAAGCAGACATCCCATATCATGGGGGGTTCTAGTACCATCCTCATAAGATTCATTTTGGTGCTGGAATGTCTCTGACGTGACCACGATGACCCTGCTGTCATGGAAAGTATCCTGTGATATGGCCATTTCCTTCCTGCAGATTCTCGATGTACACCCCACCAGTACATTTCAGGTTTGTGAATATGGAGCAGGGTTAAGACACTGTGCCTTTTGATCAGAAGGTCGCTGGTTTAGATCCCAGGGTCAGCAGAGTGATGTTACCATTGGGCACTTCAGCAAGACCTTTAACCCCCATTTGATCCAGGGATTGGCTGACCCTGATTTTCTTAATGTGTCACTTTGGGAACTAAGTCTGCTAAAACATTTTAAAATGTAAATGAGTATCAGTGCTGTTTACGAGGAAGATAAATTTTTAAGATGATCGGCGACGTTCCTCAGAGTGACTGTGTGGAACCGCCTCACTTTACTAAGTGAACAATTACAGATGACACAGATATTTGAGTCTGGAAATTTCAGCGTTCGATCTGCGAACGACTTCTTAAGACATTAGTTTTAGTCATATCTGAACTGGTCGAGATCATAGTTCATCCCATAAACTGTCCTAAAAATCTGCAGTCTTTGTCATTATGCAGTGTAGCTTTTAAAATTAAATGAGGTAGTCAGCTTTATTGGGTGTGAATTGTGAATTGGAATGTTCTCTCCCCGTGAAATGTGATACGCCAAAATTTGGCTACTGTGACCTTAAGCCACGGGATTGTGAGCTTTTTTTTGGAGGGGGGGGGACACCTGGATGATCTTTACCCCAATATTGCAACACGTGTGACTGATTGCACCCTTTTAAGTGACCGGGCTCTCCTGCTTCAGCCAGGAAGAGGGGGCCTTTTTGGCTGTCTTTACAGTGAAGTGTTCGGGCTGGGCTACCGGATCCTTACAGGTCCAGGGGCCCTAATTGGGGGCCCACGCTTTTGTGGAAGCTCTGTTTTGCATTTCCTTGCATGGTTACGCATTAACCTTGAGTGTGGGAAGGCGTCCTCCTGACTGAGGCTGGCTAAAAGGGCTGATGGGACACAGCTTGCACCCCAGGAGTGAGTCAGATGGTCTTCCTGTGCTGGTGTTAACCCCACTGACTGCTGCCTAACCTTTCAATCAAGAGGCCGCGGGCCTGACCCCGGCCGTGACCTCTGAGCTGCCTTTAGCCTACGTTTCCTGTCAAAAAAAAAGAAACCCACAGGAAACGATCGAAGATGGCTTCCCAGATGTGAATCTGGGCTCCTGTCCTCTGCAGCAAACCCCTATTTAACATGCGCTGACGTGGAGAGTCTCTCAGTATGGGATTCTGGAGAGTTGCCCTGTGTTGTGTGGGGATTGGTGGGTATGTTTGTTATCAGTGGTATAGAATTAATACCTTTGGGAAATGCTGTTTCTGTAAAATAAACCCACATAATTATGTTTTTAATGGTGAATGCCTCTTGCAGGTTTATAATACAATGTTATGTTAAACTATAATTTTGCGGTGGGCTTGAACAGGCCATTAAGACTAGGTGTGGCTCCTGTCTCATCATATGAAAAGTGAAACTGTGTAGCATCCACCATGAAATGCCACTGCTCCCCCAGGCTGGTCCAGTTTATCACCTTGATCTTTAAACCCCTTGTACAGAGTGTACCTTTAATTTCAGTCTCCCCCCGCCCCCCCATGTGAGAGGCTGTGCTATGCTGTGGCTGTGTATTTTACCTTCCAATGTTTTTATTATTGTTATATTTTATTCATCTATTTTATTCATCTTCTGTAATAGAATTCTAGATGCTTTATTAATCTTCCTTGTAGCTCTGGAATATGCAGGACCTGCCCAATTTTTCCATTGGAGCTTGTCTAGTTGAGCAAGTTCTCCAGCAGGGTGGTCTGGCAGTGGTGCTGTGAGACGCTGCATTGTGGTTTGCTGTGGACCTGTTTTCCTTGTTTGTGCCGATGCAGAATCTTGCTGCCGGTGGGGGTACCTGCAGTGATACGGGCCTGGTTTTGCTTGGCTACTTAGGACCGAGTTCCAAAATTTTGACTGCCTGGGTACTAGATGATGTCTGCTATCCCCGCTTCACTAATGAAGTTAAGGGTGTCAGGAGCGTCACTTGATTTTAATCGGATCTATCGGTGTTTTCTGACATTTCATAAATGGAAAGATTGCTGCTAGATTATATTTCAGAGCAGTACTTTGAGGAGGAAAGCTCTATAAACGGTACAGTTAACTGCTGACAATGATTGGCTGGAAGAATATTCTGGAAAGAACTAGCAGATATGCAGCGTGCCAGCTGAGTTTTGTCAGCCCTGGATCTGGAGATTGAATCTCATCCTGCTGTCCATTTTAACAACTGAATCGCAGTGGAACGTTACGCCGGAGGTCAGAGCTCTCGGCCAGTGGCAGTCTCCATAGTCATATCCGGGTATGTGCCTGACTTCTGTGTCCTCCTCCGGTTCCCCCTGCAGGCCTGCCATGGTGAACAGCCAGGTGCCCGGCGGCTCGCCCCCCAGGGCCTGTGCGGGCTGTGGGGGCCGCATCGCTGACCGCTTCTTGCTCTTCTCCATGGACCGCTACTGGCACACGCGCTGCCTCAAGTGCTCCTGCTGCCAGGCCCAGCTGGGCAAGATCGGCAGCACCTGCTACAGCAAGGGCGGCATGGTGCTCTGCCGGGACGACTACATCAGGTGAGGGGGGCAGGGTTAGGGCGGCATGGTGCTCTGCCGGGACGACTACATCAGGTGAGGGGGGCAGGGTTAGGGTGGCATGGTGCTCTGCCGGGGCGACTACATCAGGTGAGGGAGGTGTGGCTGGGGGCGGGGTTAGAACAGCCTGGTTCTCTGTTGGGACGACATTAGGTGTGGGGGGGCAGGGCTGGGGACCGGGTTAGGGCGACGGTCCTCTGCTGGGATGACTACATCAGGTGAGGGGGGTGGGTACATGGCTGGTTGGGTTATGACTCGGGGCAGGGTTAGGGCCCGAGACTCAGCAGAGATTAGCCCTCGCTTCTTGATTGACACAGCCGTTAATCTTAATTACGATCATGCTTGTCTTTTCCTAACACTAGACCCTCAAGCACTCTGGGATAGACTCCAGGCCCACCATGACATAACTGGTTATTGGGAATGGAGTAGAGTTGTAAAGGCTTTCGATCTACTTAATATTAACGCATATGCAGTATTCACCAGGGCTTTAGATGACCTGCGTTAACATTTGTCTGGACGCCAGCTTTTCAGTACTATACAGACATTTACTTACACCCACAATTTGGTAAGCAGATTAGTAGCGCGGCTAAAATATTAATGAGGGGCATATCGTGATGCCCAGAAGTTTGTAATCTGCATAAACTCGTGTATCCTTAAATTTTAATAAACGTCAGACTTTAAACTAGAAAAATTACCGCCACACCACCATCTTTTTACCTTATCCATATTATCTCCACTTGAAAGATGTTGTGGCTGCTGAGCTGTCCCTTTCTTCACCGCCACTTCAGTACTTCTCACTTCCATGATTTACCAAAACAGTAGCATGTAGTGTGCTATGCTAACTGTATTTGTTAAGCATAAGGACACGCTAAATTTATACCGATTTACTAACTTTTGGGCGTCACAATACGCCTCTCATTAATATTTTAGACGTACTACTAATCTGCTTATCCAAAATGTGGGCATAAATAACCATCCATATAGTTCCTAAAAACTTGGATCCAAACAAACATTTAAGCCCGTCATTTAAAGCCCTGGGGATTATGGCGCACGAGCCATATTATCGAGATGTGATATACTGCAGTAATTTGTTGGGGGGGGTGTATTGCTCCCTTCAGGAATCACAGGAAATCAGTCAAACACACGATTGCATACTGTGGGCAATTTAAAAATGTGAATGCACCCACATGTGTTTGCGCTGTTAGGGGAAAGCCATCCAAACACGTGGCGGATGTGCAAAGTCCACACACGGAGCAGGGGCCGGGCTCGAACCCGTGACCCTGGAGGTGCTAGGCTTCATCAGTCATACTTAAACTTTCCTGACCTGGCGTTGCAGTTGCCGTGAGGAAGATGACCTAAAGCGGTCAGTGCTCACTACACCCTAGTGACCCTGGGCTGTTAGCCCAGGATCTGAACCAAAAAACAAAGTATATTTAGCCCTCAAATGTTGTCCTGCACCAGAAATGTACAACTGGTCCTATAGGAGCCAAAACCCTTTGTGTGAGAGGGAGCCTTTTAATTAGTGCCTGATTTACACCTGAAACTCCAGGTGAGCAGGCTCGTTATCCAATTAACTACCAGCAGAGCAATTAAGAGCCAATGTCAAGTGAGATCCTGCACAGCCTGAGGGAAGCTACTGTGCTGTGGCAAAATGCAGGCCTGCGCAATCTCTGCGCAATCCCTGCGCGTATGCGTCATGCTGCATGACATCAGCAGCCGTGTTAAAGGGGAAACTCCCAGACTGCTGTTACTTGTTTCTCATTCCTAAAGGACTTGCTGGCGGTTGTTACAGTGAGAACTTGAATATTGCAGTTATGTGTGAAATACCTATATGTCGATTCAGCATATGACAGAGGAGTGATACTTTATTAGTCCTTGTTGGGAAATTCTTTATTCGCCAACCCCATCTTGCTCTCCATCAAGTGACCACAAGCTTGGGTGTCACAGCACAGGGTCAGTCGGTGTGCAGCGTCCCTGGAGCTGGGAGTAAAGGCCTCTCTCTAAGGTTCACAGAAACGTGACCATTCTGCTGAAATTGGTGCTCGAACCAGCAACTTTCTGATCACAGCCATATATTGTTTTTCCCAGTGAGGATCAAACTTCAGATTTTATCGGGATGGTGTACCTGTGAATGGGAAGGTCACTGGTTCAAATCCCAGGGTCAGCAGAGTGATGTCACTGTTGGACCTCTAAGCAAGGCCCTTAACTCCTAATTGCTCCAGGGACTGGCTGACCTGCTTTCTCAAATTTTGTAAATAAATAGTTGCTGAAAGCGGCACTAAGTCATCCTTGGGTACCAAACCAACAAATGTTCTCATTGGACAATCTGGTTTTAAGGCCTGTGTGCGGTGATGGCTTACACAAACCTTCCCCAAAAAGATTGTGTGTGTGTGTGTGTGTGTGTGTGTGTGTGTGTGTGTGTGTGTGTGTGTAAGAACTGATAATGAAACAATTTATACAACCAGCAAGTAATTATCCCAGCCAACTGAAACAAAACCGACACCCCAATGCAACTTTTTAAAAGTCTAAGTACAGACTTGAAGTAAAAGTAGGCTTGTTTTCATAGCAGTAACTAGGTTGCGCATAATTACTAGCTGTTTGCAGTTTGTTTCCAAGGTAGCAAAGAACAACAGCATTCTTCCAGTTGCTGCTCACATTGGCTTGTTTGTTCGGTTTTTTTCTGATTACACTGAAAAATCAGCTTACTGTTTCGAGCTGCTCGATGGTCTCCCTGCCTTCTGCTTTGTGAGGCAGCTCTCCTCTCTTGACTGTACTAATTAACGCCAAATTTCAAATGCGTTTGTGGGAAATTCTCTCGGTTTCACCCGGCACGTCTAACAGGCTGACGTTCCACCCGATCTCCACCCACGCTCTGGGAAAGCCGTGTTGCTCAAATCGACATGTGTCCAACACATGCTGTCGACGATTCCCACTTTTCTTCTGGCTTCAAGTAATTTTAGATGGATTATAATGTCACGGGATGCTGTGGGGTCTGGTACCCGGGAGTATCCTTGTATTTTCACACTCTAATCAATTCAACAGTGACTTATTTGCCACTATTTCTCTAAATGACGTGGCGCTAAAAGTGTGACCCGCGCACGGCTCCACTTGGCTCACAGGTTTGTGTGTGCTAGCAGCATGCCGTAGCGACCCCCACCCCCAAGGGGGGCTGTGGCTTGAGTGATGCTGCTGCGCTCTTAGCTGATCACCCGCTTAGCGGGATGTGAGTGTTACCTGAGCCGGCTCGCGGAGATGCACGGAATGACGATTTGTTGGCGGGAGATTTGTAACGTACCCCGGTTTCTAACATTCGGGGAACGCCTTTCGCTGGCAATGTGTGTTGAGGGTAAATCCTACAGACAACGATCGGTCTGGCTTCAATGCCAGTGACTCAACACGACCGCCTGGGCAGGGTCTCTCCCACCCTCATACTTGGAAGCCACTAATATCCAGAACTAGTACTTTCCATGTCCAGTGACTGCGCTGCCAAAGACGGCTGGTCTCTCGAAGGGGTGTGGTCTTCCCGAGTCGTTAATATGCTCGTTTGTGTGCAGAGCGTGTGATGTGTTCCGGGACCAGCCTGTCCTCCTGAGGAGGGCGTGAGGCTATTTTAAATCCCATTAACGGAGCAGTGGGTATCTTTCCTTGCACATTTAGGTTACCTGTTCTGCTGGCCCCTGACTCTGCTGTAAAGGACCCTATTTTCAGCCTCGCTGGCACCACCATATGGCCCCACGCGTCTGTAGCTACTTTTAATTCTGATTCATTGGAATTTTGTCATGCCCGGAGACAGGATAGTGCAGCTCTGGGTACGCTTGGGGGGGGGGGGGGGGACGAAGGTTACACAAGCTGGGGGGGGGGATATACATCCCGTCTGGGGGCATTTAAGGGGGAAAAAACCCGAACGTGCGTACATTAGGGCAACAGGGAGGTGACTACGCGTCTTACCCCCAGTGTGTGGACGGGCCCTGCTTTTAAGGCTATGATACTCAGGGCAACTTTTTGAGCAATGTTGCCGGGCAACTGCCAACCAGGTGAGACAAAGGGTAACTCATCTGGAGCTAGATGGCGAAAGTTGCCCACAGCCGATAAGTTTTCCGACTAGAAATTTGCCCGATATCAATGGGGAAAGTACCTGAGCGACACTGGTCAGCAACATTGTTCAAAAAGTTGCCCCGTGTATCGTCACCCTTACTTTACGGACACATTCAAAAACAACAATGTAGCTGTATGAAAGGGTAATATTGTCAGTCACTGTGGATAAGTGTAAGTTCTGATGCCCTGAAACCCTGTTCTCTTAGTAAGTTTTTCCAGTGCCTGGAAAACCCTGGATGCAGTTTAGTTGCCGTTTGTGTTGAACGGCGTGAGGGTGTCTGGACAGTGTTTGGCTCACGTCCACAGTGCAGGCTGGAGGTGGCCCTGGGTTTGGTGCCACCCATAGGGACTGGCGCTGTGATGCTGGCTTGGGCTGCGCCCGTCTCTGCAGTGGCACCGGCACGCCGTCGGCTCCAGTTCCACCGTGTGCTCCAGAGTAAACAGCCGCGTGGGGCTGTTTGGGGAAGGCAGGGGGCGGGCAGCTAGAGTATACAGGAGAAAAACATTACAGATGGTGCAATCTGGACAGAACCCTGTCAAAAGGCGGCTTTATACTTCAGTTATTAGAACAGAAATCTTATTCAAAGGTGGCCCAAATTCGTAAGGAAATGCTGTTTGGGAGTCTGGAGTGTTTGTCAATTCGCCACCTACCCAGAAGTCTGAGGGGCAGTGGAAAGAGTGATGTCACAGGATACCGCTGGCCTTCACTTGTCTATTTTTAACAGTTTGAGTGTGGCGGGGGTGGGGGTGGTCTCTTCAAGTGCAGCCTACACTCATCTTCCAGTATTGTCACACATTTGTAAATGGCAGCGTATTAAATATGTATAATATAGTTAATCAAAAGGGCAAGGCTTCTCTGCCAAATTGCACCACATGAAGACTGGAGCCTGATAAAAGGACAAACATTAATTAGCAGCAACGCAGTTTCTCACTGGCATCTCTTATTGAATTACTGTTTGAATTAAGATCAAAAATTCATTACTGTGTGCAGAGCTGGGATGGTGGGGGTGGGGAGTCCACTTGGTGCCACAGTGAAATTTAGTGAGTCGATGTGCTAAAAAGAAATGGCTGGGGACCCTGAGGTCCCCGGATCCAGCGTGGGGGCGTGACGTGTGGCTAGGGATCCTGAGGCCGTGGGATCCGGCGTGGGGGTGCGACGCGCGGCTGGGGATCCTGAGGCCGCGGGATCCGGCGTGGGGGCGCGACGCGCGGCTGGGGACCCTGAGGTCCCGGGATCCGGCGTGGGGGCGCGACGCGCGGCTGGGGACCCTGAGGCCGCGGGATGCGGCGTGGGGGCACGACGCGTGGCTGGGGATCCTGAGGCCGCGGGGTCAATGAAATAGTGTAAGCTGTGTTGGGCTGTCTTTGATAAACCACCCACGGTGTTGGTCTCTTGCTCCCTGGCCTCCCGCACGCTAATTATCTGCACTTGCCCCATCCGCCCGCCCGCTGGGGCTCGTGCCAGTCCCGATCCGCGTTCGGCGGTCCGCAGTCATGCAGGCCCTTCTCAGTCACAGAGTGGTTTGTCTTTTCCAGGACAGGCTAACGGCACTGTTTGAGCGAAGCCCTGTACGTGCATCATTTCATTGTGGCCCCCACCACCTCAGCCTAGTCATTATTCCACGCTGTGAATCTCGTGTTGCGGGGGCAGATGCCCCCCCCTTTTGGGGAGTGTCTAACTGGAGCGGCGCTCTGTGTCCTCTGTGCAGGCTGTTTGGACACAGCGGGGCCTGCAGTGCCTGTGGCCAGTCCATCCCTGCCAATGAGATGGTGATGCGGGCACAAGGAAATGTGTACCACCTTCAGGTGAGTCCACACCTTCCCTGCCGCTGGACAGCTTCCGGCTCTGTTGGACCTGCTGTGTGTTTAACTCTGTCAAGCCCAAAACCACACACAGACACACACAGCTCTATAGGCATAACCCTAATCCTAACAATGACAACCTTAACCCCTACCCAGCCCTAACCTTAACCATCAGTAACCAAACAAAATACATTTGGCGTTTTTAGTTTTTGGATTGCAGTCACAGAATTTTATAAAATTTGAGTTTTCACGAAAAATGGTCCCCACAGAGTCCAAAAAACCGGTTTTATCACATGGTGGGGACATTTAGTCTCACATTTGTCATCTCAAAACAACAGATTTTCAAAGAGGTGGGATTCATAATCATTTTTAACCCTGGTGGATTCGAATATCAACTGGTCTGGTCTGGAGGGTGTTGCAGCCATCCCGGCACTCCCCAAACGGGTCACAGGACCACACTGAGAGTAATTACATTGCGTTTGTTGAAGTTTAATAACTTGTAATTACTCAAAATGACTAATTTTAAAATGACTACATAACTGGAACAATATGAAAGAAATGCTAAATTTAAAAACCAAGGTAACCAGCAGGGCAGAAAGCATGGCGGCGGCGGTGGTGGTGAGGCGTTAGGCTTCTCCATGTCGTTCCTGCCCCTTCGACCTGCACGCTGGTTCTCACATACTCTTGCCTCCTCTCTCCAGTGCTTCACTTGCGCCACCTGCAGGAACCGGTTGGTGCCGGGCGACCGCTTTCACTATGTTAACGGCACCATCTTCTGCGAGCACGACCGCCCCGGTGGAGGGGGTGGGGCCCTGCTCAGCAGCCACCTGCCCCCCCTGCAGGGCAACACAGTGCTGCCTGACCAGAAGGTAAGGGGTGGGGGGAGTCACTCACCCCCTGGGACCCTGTCCCTGAAGCAGTCACTGGTGCTCCTTAGGAAAGTCATACTGCAGAAGCTCATTTGGTCATACACAGCTAAGCACCTTAACCAGAGATACGGTAGTAAGAGATTGGATCTTGCACCTTATTGGAGGCAGCCTCTGTCCAGGAGCGTACATACATCAGACAGCTACACCTATTTTGAAGTCTCTGTGCATTACAGACCATCTACATGCCTGATTGCCCTGTCTCTCTCTGTCTGTCCCCCCTGTCTCTCTCTGTCTGTCCCCCCTGTCTCTCTCTCTAGGTGTGCTGAGGTGTCTGTCAGCAGCTGCAGTGTGCCTTTGCCCCCCTGCCTCTGACATCGGTCATCTTGCCAAGACTCAACTCCACTCTATTGTCGCTGTCGTGTGCCCCACGCCCCACCCCCACCCCTAAAACCGCACCCCGCTGTCATGCTGTCGCTGGACCACAATTGCTTTGAGACACCAACGTGTTTTTCATGTAGATGTTTTTGTGTTTGAGCGAGCGACTCACAGCCCTGGGACAATTGTGAGGTGTCACCGGGTGGCCCCCAGCCCCATAGTCTCACGGGGGGGGGGGGCTTGCTGCATCTCACACAGCCAAGGGATCGGGTGGGTGGGGGGGGGGGGCTGTGTGGGCCAGAGGGGGAGTTAGGAATGAGATAGATTGCCCATTCTGCTTCTGTTACATTTAGCAGACTCATCGGCAGCTTTAAGACGTCCCCCCCCCCTTCAGAAAAGGGTGTCCTGTTTAACATTTGTCTTGTTTAACAATTGTACCCCGAAGATGAACAAGAGCTCACACTCCAGCTAAGGGGCGAAGCCAGGGGTTTAATGGGAAGGGTGACACGGCAACTGCTCCTGGGAATACTGTAAAGTTTGGGGTGGGACAGAACTGTAAATATGTTTTTTTTTTTTTTTTTACGGGACTGTATGTTCTGTGTTTGGATTATATAGCTTCTACATTTTATTTCCCAATGGACGTCTTTAAGATGCTGTACTCAGTGTGAGAAAGTCTCTTATTAAACGATGACGGTGACGATCGTGGAGCTGTGTCACGTCTGTCTTTGGTCGCTTAGCCTGCCCACGGCGCGGTCAGTGGGACGCGGAGCCGTCTGGGACGTGGAAAACGGGGCCAATTAGCCGCGAAAGCAGAATTAAACTGACCGTTATGAGAGCAATTAAATGCGTCCCCTTTGCAATGGATTATGGGAGGTTGAACCCCGGACCGGTGGTGTAGTCGCATTTAATGATAAATAAAGAGTGAGCCTGGCTAATTATGGGAGTGGCAGGCTTCCGTTTGGAACTGAAGGCAGCATAGGAAATGCTATTGTTTACCAGCTTTTTTTTTTTTAAAATAGCTCTCCGGGTCACAACGTATTGTACTCCCAGCTCATTCCACTGTAGTTATTACTAAGTATTCCATTAACAGTAAAATTGCACATTTTTTTTGTTTTAAACCACATACCACATTTAATTGGCTGGTTATGTCCAGGTTGGATTGATAGATGTCTTGGCTTTCTAAAACTATTTTTGTCCATTATTTTGTTTTTGGGGGGGGAGGTTATGAAAGTGACTGGGACAAAGAACTCCATTCAGGTTTCCATGGAGATGAAGTTGACAGACGTGAATACTGTCAATTTGTCAATTATGAAGAAGCACTCAATCATTAAGGTTTATGTATTCAGACTCGCTCAGTGAATTTACAGGGATTTGAAACCGTACAGAAAGCTGGCACTCTTAACGGGACCGTGTGTGTGTGTTGGGGGGGATATGACACGGCTTAAGTGCTGATACGCCATCAATTATTTATTCCACGTCTGGCAGAGACGCATCAGGCAAATTCATTAACGTATGCAAATGCTCATAATTGCAATTATCGTCATATCTTGATAAGGAAATAAGAAAGCTTCGCGCAGTCCGAGTCCCACAGCACAGGGAGTTGTGCTTTGCATTCAAACCAATCAAGTCTCATCTGCATATTGCTAATTAGCTGAACATATTCAGGTGCCAATTAGCAGGTCTCATAAATAGATTCTCTTGGCTACGAGTCTTTCTTCTTCCCCCAGAAAAGTTTGCAGGTATATAGACTTGTACGACAGGAGTCGCATACCAAAGTGTTTATATTCACTAATTAATCAAATTAACACATGCAAATGAGTGTAATTGCACTGAGCTTCTTCACCTCCTGCTATGTAAAAACCGCTAAAGAAAAAGACAGGACTGGATATTTTTATATGCGGTGTCCCAATAAAAGAGAGCGCCGTGCTCAGCCTCCCCTGTGCGGCGGGCCGCTGTCCGAGGTCCGGGCGCCAGCGGAGCCTCCATCCGCAGACAGCAGACAGGTGGTGTGCCATGAATCATTCGCACAGCAGAATAGGCTCCCGGTGCCCGAGCGTCTTTGGAATGATGTAAAGTCTCTTTTTTTTCCGGGCAGTTAATGACTTCTGCGCGAGCCTGCACGACAGGGAGGAGGACGCGCGGAAAGTCGGGGAAGCGGCGACAGTCGCAGCACACCGGAGCTGTGTACGTGGTGCATGCATGTCGGGGGAGGGCCATCAGCACTGGGCCCTAAACGGCTTTTACCCGCTCCCTGACCGGCGGGCTGTCAACCCCACCTCGGCCGGGAGACGCCGGGTTTTCCGCTGCTCTGCACGACTGCGCAACAGCGCATGGCGGTCCGGTCTCAGGCGTCCGGATTTGGCCCGATGCAGCCGCTCAGTTCCTATGATGAAAGGGGGCATCTGCGGGGAGCACCCAGCCGTACCGTCTGCAGCCCCGGTACCACTAAAGGGGACCCTATGGCGGCGCTCCGGCTCCGCTCGCAGCGGAGGAGGCGGAGATGAAACTTATGTTAACTATGTATGTGGGCAACCATTCAAAAGGATGGATAAGACATTATTTATTTGGGGGAGGGGCGCTTTGAAATAAACATCAAAGTTACGGTCTTTCCATAGATTAATCAGCTGTTGACACGCGTCGACTGTTTTGTTATGGGAATTGAACCTTTAATGACGACGCGTTTTATGAGAATCTCCTGCTCCTAATAGCTGGGTTTACACAGCTGGACGTAGTTCACTTTCATTATATACCAAAAAAGCCCGTAACAATTTGGCCGATACTCAAAAATGTTTAACAGCAACGTGTTCCGGTACATGCATCCACTGCCTGCAGGCGCACCGCTAATGGACCGATCGTGGCGGAGATCCGCCGGCCGCCGGAGACCGCGCTGTTTCTGCTACGAACGCGGAAGCAAGTCGGTATCACTGAAGACTGGGAGGAAGTCAAAAGCGGGCAAAAAAACAACTAAGGATATAAAGTAATGCAGGATACCGAGAGGAAAAAGTTCCCCACCCAATCAGAATGCTTTGAATAATTAAACTGATCGGCTTAATTAGTTCAATTAAGTTAATTTGACCACGGAACATGGCCATATGGTGAGAGGAAACAAAAGAGGGGGGAACTAATTAAAAGTAAAATAATGAGGATTTTAATTAACTCGTTCCCCAGACGTCAGCAAGCAGCGATCTGGAGTCTGGTACCGTAATTAAAGTGCTGTAACGCTGGCAACATATCTTTTCTATTTTTTTCCTCTATTTTTTTACAGTGAGGCCTCCATCCATCTAATTAAATCTGTAAATAAATTAGCGACATCGAGGGTTCCTGCTTAACTTAACACCCCCTGCAGCTCGCCTGCTACCCACACCTCCCCAATAACTCCTGACACACGTACACCTCTCCCTCACCACACCCACTAATATTAACATTCATTTCAAATTGAATCCCTTTCAGTGCCATCCCAAGGTGACACTTTGGCAGTCCTGTGTCCTCATCTATGTTGATGCTCACAGCATGCATGTGACTGCAGGAAAAGCTTGCAGGCATGTGTGTAACACTTTTCCAAGGGGATCTACACGCTATACAATAATCTAAACTAGACTGTACTATACTGTACTCAACCTACAAGCACAACTCATTGTCATTACATGGATATCTTCAGCAACATATCTGGACTTTGCACCCGATCCCAGCCTAAACTGGAAGTCTCCCTGGACTCTGGACCCCCAGCATCCAGCCCTGACCGGTTCCAGTGCCTCGATGGCCAGCAGGCAGTGGGATGGCTAAGGACATGGTTGCCAGGCAGAGTCCGGGAAGCGAGAGTGCCACATCCTTGAGAAAGGTACTTATCTTGAATTGCTCCAATTAAATGCGCAGGTCTTTGGATGAATAAAACTGAAGTATCTTTGAACAAAACAGTGGGCCAAGAGACAAAAAAGCACATTTCCCCCTGTCGCTCAGAGGTGCCCCCACACACTATCCCCACCAAAGTCCCCCCCCCCCCCCTCATTTTTCTGCCTTCCTAGGGAAGCAGTATTTTTTAATTAAAAGATGTGTTCATTTTAAACAAACCGACGGCTCCCTGAGGTCCATGCTATAGTGAGGTTCTGCAGAGAGAGGTTATAATGCGCTGACTCTCTGCCACTGACGATGTCTGGCTGGGACCGTATGTGACCTGGGGGGGGGGTAAGGGAGGATAAGTGACATACGATCCATTGTATATATCCCGTCCTACTACAAGCTTGGGCTCTGGGCCGTTTGCCGGAATATTCTGAGAGTCGCACGCATAACAGACGCAGGACTCGATGGCGGTAATGAAGCAGTCACGCGACTCTCCGGGTTTAAGACGGGTCACGACTCCAGTACTGTGCCAGAGTGTCCGATCTGGGCTTTAGCCGTCTGCGGATTCTCTAATCAGTCATGTTTGTGTGTGCAAAATCTTCTGAGCGCTGGGGATCATCCACCCCTTAATCCTCGTGTCTTTAATTGCACAGGTTACCCATTGATTATGGATGACTTAGCCACCACCCAGGTCCACAACTGCAGTGCTGCATGTTAATTACCCTTAAAGCGCTGTGTTTAGCCCAGTGTCCAGAACCATCTGCTCACACCTGACACCTTTGTGCAAATTAGAATAATAATGGACTATTAGCATTGAAATCATCCTAGTCAGGGTGTTCCCAGTCTTGTACCCTCTAGCTTTACCGTGACCCTGTGCTGGATAAAGATTTACGGATGATGGATGGATGGATGGATGGATGGATGGACTGATTTTCACTGACCGGAGGAATGTCTCAGATATGAGCTTCAACAAAAGTTGCTGAGTGGAGCTTTGCCACGCAAAGAATGCTGGGAAAAACATGATGGCACGTGATCAGAGTCGACTGCAGAGTGGCCTGGCCCAGGCTTGGCCTGGCTGTTCCCGCTGTGCTCAGGAGCTAATTAAAGCTGATTAGGGTATTAATGAGCCGCTTGGCCTGATCAAAGGACTGTAGCCGCTGGGTTGGATGTCTGTTTACCGGCCATAACCTGGGAGGGGGGTGACTCTGCTTCCAGGACAGCGTGTCCTGTGCCTGACAATGTCACCAGAGCACCAGTGGAGGTCGTGTCACATGGAAAACGTCGGCACAGGAAGAAGAATCACACAGGCTAACATGATGGCGCGCCAGCTAATGTGCAGCATGGAACAGAGACGGGCAACTCAAGCGAAAGCAAAGGCAGCTCCTACTGCAGAACCCTTCAGAGAGACACATTCCAGCTGAGTAAATTCTGTAAACATTCTAAGTTGCTTTGGCCAGAAGTGTCTGCGAGTAACTAAATGTACACTTTCACGGTGGGGAGCATGGAAACGGAATAACACCTTAATTTTGGTCTGCCCTCCCCTGAAGTAATTGGCCACATTTTACCACGCATTGGTGCTTCACGTCTCCACGGTTGCGTCTGGAGTGCCTTGACCAGTTTTAACTTTTATATAACACTGACTCTGCAGGCCGTGGACCACCGGTTATTTATTCATCTTAAGTCCTCCTAATCTGAAGCTGATGTTAGCATTAAGCAAAGTTTTGCACCTCACCCAAGAACAAATTAAAAAGATCATAACCATAAAACAATGAAATACCTGAGATGGTTTCAGCAAAGCAAGTACAATATTTTAATCGACGCATCGTTTCTTAATTTCAATAAGATTACTTTTATGATTTCTAAAATGCTGTAATTCATTATAACAAATGTTTCCCTTTAATATCACTACGTAATTGTGGGAGTGGTTCAAATTATCACAAAACAAAAAGGTGGTTTGTACACTGCGCAAAGGTTCAGTGGCCGACCACAGCGGCAGCAGCGCTATGCAGGAGCGCCTGAAGAGGGAGCGCACCGGAGCTGTTCTGCACGATGGGCCGCC
>JAAGVU020000040.1:3145092-3158093 GCA_011763525.2 Mormyrus iriodes
TCTGGGCTGATTCTGCGCTGATCGACGGTGCCGGTGCTGGACTTGTTGGGGCCGGTGTCGTTATCGTAAACTAAAACTGAAATGAAAATGGACACTAAAATGAAATTAATTCGTAGACTGAAATAAAAATGAAAATCGTATTTACAAAAGAAGATGACGTGTCGGACTTTAATCTGCAAAAAGTCCCGTCACACCACCATTTTTTTACCTTCACCTGTCGGGGCCGCTGAGCTGTCCCTTCCTTCACTGCCGCTTCGGCGCTTATCGCTTGTCGTATGTGGCTTCGCGAACCAAATTTATTAATCATGAGGATACGCCTAATTTATACAGATTACTAACTTTGGGCATCACAATACGCATCTCATTAATATTTTTAGGCAAACTATTAATCTGCTTGTCGAACTGTGGGCCAAAATAATGTGCTTCTAGTGCCGAAAAGTCGGTGTACATTATCTAAAGCCCTGCAATGGCATACAGTTCATTGCTGTCAAAATAAAATTATCTTAAACTGTCTTAAACGGTGATTTTCTGAAGTAAAACTAATTGTTTAGACTAATCAATCAGTTGATAGATTAATCTATAGAAAAATAGTCGTTAGTGGCAGCCCTAGAAGCAAGCCTGATTCCCTGCACTGCAGATGATCATCAAGGTGACATGCACACTTCCAGCACAGTAACAGATTCTTTGCTCAGTAGCATTAAACAATGGACAAAGGTCATGACCCCAAGACCCAGAAACACGCAATAACCCTTGTGCAACATTGCTTAATAAGTGAAATTTGGCAATAATCTGTATCAGTGGTTCCCAGACCTTTCCCTAAGTTCCTCCAAGGTCTCAAAACATTACATTTCACCTCCGGAACTCCTGCTTCAACTAATTATGAGCTTTGAGATTAGTTGATTGGTTTAATCAGATTATCTGATGGAAACTTTTGTAGAAGTCTGGAGAACCACTGGATAAAATATGGTAATACTGTACACTGCAGAGAAATCTCTGTTAGCTACCTTTTAATTCACTCAAGGTAAGGACTATCAATGAACAAGAAAACTCTGATAATTAAAGACAGCACATTCTGTGGGGGTGTGATTCACTGTAAGTGTTTGAATGTGTGCTGCTCTGGGGTCTTTATTAGCTCCTGGCACCTCTTGGCATAGCCCAAAATGAAAGTCACACATGCCATCCAGGGTGTACCCCTGCCTCATTACCTGTGCTGCCTGGGATGGGATCCAGGCTCCTGCAGTCCTGCTCAGAACAGGCAGCTGGATGATGGATGGATGGACAGATTTCTTCTCTGGATGGCAAAGCTTCTTCGTTGTTGCCGTAGTACACAGCAGCTCATAGTGTGAAAACTGTGGTCTCAGCTGTAACCCCAGCCTGTGTGTGTGTGCACGTCTGTGTTTGTGCATGCGTGTGTGTGTCTGTTCGCGCACGTATGAGTGCATGTGTGTGTGCGCGCATATGTGAATGTGTTTGTACATGTGTGTGTGCGTGTGTCTGTGTGCATATGTGTTCATATCTGTGTGTGTGAGTCTGTGTGTGCGTATGTGTGTGGCCGGCAGCGCCAAGGCGAGCTCTGCCCCTTTGTAGGTTCCCCAGCTGCTGCAGAGGCTCGTTATCTCAGCATTCCGTGCTAATTAAACGTACCGCTTTAAGACACACACAAACAGGCGTCTGGAATCCACACCACCATCCTCCTCAGGCCCAAATTCCTTCAGCGGCACCTCCTTGTGGCTGCACTCCGCCTTGTCAGTTAAAACCTCAAGTAGAAGCAGGACAGATGCTTCTGTTCTCGCCTCCATCTTCAGACACACTTGGTCCAGAGTTTAGGGAATTCTGATATAGGTGTTAGAAGCCAAACCAGCGTGTGGACCATTATTAACCAGTTGGGAACACCTCGATCCTCCAGTGAACATGACACGTTCCCGTTACTCTGGAAATAGTTCCTAAAAACACATCCCGACAGCCACCGTGAATCCTGAAAGTGATTCCTGAGCTAGCTCAACCTACTGTTGGTGCTTTCATGTTTCGTACAGCTTGCAGTGAAAAATGGGAACATTTTTGTCAAATGCTGTTTTTTTAAGATCTTCTTTTTAAACATTCTTTTGCATGATGGGCTGTGTTGTCTTCGTCGGTTAATGAACAGGCAAAAAACAACCTTTAGCATTTTAGCATTGTGATGAATCAATGTGCATGCTTCTGAAGTCAGAGGTCAGCGCCATGTCTTACCATGAGGTAACCGGGGAGGGAGGGGGGAGCAATACCTGATCGCAGCAGCCGCTGCTCAGTGGGAGGGCCCCTTAATACGGCCTCACTCAACGCAGTCACGTGCGGAGGACGTTGGGAGAGGCTGAAGAGGGCGCTGGCGTGTCCCCCCACCCCACCTGTCCTACAGCAGCATGTCAGCCGGCCTGCTCTCCCAAGGCCACTGGGAAACACGTGCCTTCATTTGCACTCCTTAATTAGGAACAGATGCAATTTGCAGCTCAGGGCGCCCGACACGCCGCTCAGAGGCTGCCACCATCACTTGCCTCTCTCTCTTTCTCTCCCTCTCTCTCTCATCCTCCCTCTCTCTCTCTTGAGCCCCTCTCCCTCCTTCTCTCTCGTCCCCCAGTCACACACGCAGACTGGTCACAGGTCGGGTCCAGCACTTCTCATTAAGGGGATTTCAGTCCGGTGCAAGTGCACCTCTGATCTCTCTCCCTTCTCTGGTTCTGTCATTTTCACACTCTTCCCTCGTTCTCTTTCCGTCATGTCCCTCCACAGCACTTCTCTTTTTAATCCACAGCTGGTCCAGTGCATATTATTGCTGCTGTTTGTGAAATCAGGCTTAATGTCGAAATGGGCTTTAGCTAAAAAATGTCAGGCCGCATACATGGCTGTTTATTATGACATACACATTCTGGTAATTGCCTACACTTTTCTGTTTGTTTAGAAGGCACTACCAACCTTGTACAGCACTACAATGTCTCTTTCTAATAAAAACATTCAGGCAGATATTGAATAATTATTGTTCTTTTATAAAATCTTACATACAGACAATGGAGTTTAAATTTTTACTTTTGATTTATTTAAACTGAGCAGTACAAAAGTTTACTTGAATTTGCAGTTTTGGTCACTTTGGCCGCAAACTACCGTGTACTGATTTGAGAAATATGGCCTTGAAACTCACTGGGCAGGAGGATCTTGCAGTCACCCACTGACCAGTTTATCCCAACTCCCATTGGTTACTTGCTTGGGTCCTATTGGGTTAAACCAGAAAGTGACTGACAGATTACAGTAATCCCACCCACTCAATTTCTACCACCTAATTCCTACTGGAATCTTTACACATCTTGTTACACCGTGTGATTCCTACTACCCTGTACAATGCCCATTCTAAACACGCTAGGAACATCACTGGCAGGGACTAACAAATCAATACTATTCACACATTATTGTTATATTCTGTAAGATGGGGTAGTGTGGATACCCAGATGTAGGCTTTCTAACACAGTAGCCCATTTATCAATGGGTGATACGTTGCAAGACCTCCTGCAGATGCCTGAAACCACGGATAGTACTCAACCGTATATATATTGTTTTTTTCCTATACATACATACACTATATAGACACCTGTAGCAATTACAGCACCCATTGCTGACATACAGGAGTATAATTAAGCACACAGCCATGCAATCTCCAACACCAAACAATGGCAGCAGAATGGGGGGTCATACAGAAGAGGGCAGTCAATATAGCATCGCTGTTGGACAGCATTGGACACCTTTCCAACAAATCGGTCCTCCAAATGTCTGTCCGGCTAGAGCCACCCTGGTCAATTGCAAGTGAAGTGACTGTGAAGTGGAAACATCTGGGAGCAGGTTCAGCTGTGAAGTGGCAGCCATACGAGCTCACAGAAAGGGACCCGATCACCCAAAATCAGTACCCAGCCTGACGGGCAGCAGATCCCACCAGCAAGGCTCCAACATCTAATGGAAAGCCTTCCCAGAAGAGTACAGGCTGTTATAGCAACTAAGAGCTAGCCAGGTTCATATTAATACCCTCTGATTCAGAGTAAGATGTTGGACAGGCTGGTGTCCCAATACTTTTGTCTATATAGTGAACTAATGATAATTTAATTTATAAATTAGGCACAATAAGAGATTGGCAACAATAACTAATAATATAGTAGAACAATTATAACTTTTTTTATTACAAAAAGTATACTTTGAACACAAGCACCGCAATATCACGACAGTGGATCTGATAACCGAGATGGCTACAAAGTGACTAACAGGAGGAAATTATATACAGCGTGGATTCATGCCACAGACAGGACGGCGTGCGTTTTCATCACGCTACTCAGAATAGTATGCAATTTAAAAGTTATGACCAATTTCTTGAATTTTCCATTTGATATTTTCGGACGATGGCAGGTAACTGAAACTGCAGCTAAAGAGGGGACCGCTGTATGTGCATTATTTTTTACCCAATTCCTTGTTAAGCGCAGACATGAGGCGAATAATGAACGTGTTCTATCCTGGTGTTTCCCTGCCAGCTTCAGTTGTGACTGTTGTCCATCTTCCCATGAGTCCTCAGAGCAGATAGGCACCGAACATCTTCTGGAGCTTTCCACAGATTAATAAACAAACAAACAACATGTCTGAGGGAATCTTTGTTGGCATGGAAACTAATGCTCCGCGCTTTCTTGCTGAGACCAGTATTGTCCAAATTCCGAGTTTGAAATAGATCCATTTAGCAATCTAGCCTGCCCGTGTTCCCATTGATTTCGCTCAGTGGGAGGTGGAGTCCCCGTGGGGAGAGAGACAGATTGACAGGAGCATACACAATGGGGTGGTAAACTGGCTTGCTCATCTTTGCTTCAGGATGCTCTTATTATACAGTTGATATTTTTTTATATTCCTCCACGCTGCTAATTCCCCAGAAACATACAGCACTAGTCTGTGAATTGGAACCCTTTATCCAGATTTATTTATTTTTTTACTTTTTCACACTTTTTAAAAATATGCATGCTGTTTGCACTTGGAGTACTTGCTTGAATGGTTTAACTGCCGTTCCTCTCCTAGGACATCAACCGCTATAGTCTTGCCTCAAACAGTGAGGTCACCCACTCCCTTGCACACATACCAGTGCAGTTATCAAAACATGTCTAAAAAGCTAGACTCATCTAATTGTGCTGGTCTATGATTCTTATTAAACTCTGAGTTATGCACAGTTAGGGCTATTGCTGTGTGTGTGTGTGTGTGTGTGCGTGCGCGCGCTTTTTTTTCATGCCACACTTAATAAAACGACTGCTAATGAGGATGTGTTTATGCAACATAACAAGCATTAGCTGGATGTGCGAGGCGTTTTTCAGTCGTTATTTTCGCTGCAGTGTTTTCCTGTGTACAATCAAAATTTGTGCTCAATCACAAACTCAGCTGGAGATGCATTATTCTTAACAAATCAGCATAATGTTTAATAAGTTTTGGGTAATGAATTAGCCATCATTATTGTGTCGAATGAATCTATGCAGTCGCTCCAGTATCACTGGAAATTTACCTCATTATTGAGCTGGAGGCCTCTTTCATGCTTAATAATGATTAATAATAGTTTATGATGCCAGGCAAGGTGGCTCCTGTGCGGTAACTGCCCATGATGCAATTCCCAGGCCCTGATTTCTGGTGCTGGCTCCATTACCCTCACGGTGACCGGGCTGAAGTCAGGGTGGATTACAGCCACGTTCTTTCAACACCCTATAGCTGAGAGCCTGACAAGCTGCTCAGATTGGCATTGTTTACCACTGCAAATGACAAAATCACTTGCTTTGCTGTTATGACAGGGCTCACAGGCCTTTTTTTGCTACATCGCTCCTTGCCGACAGTTAATTTTCTCATGACAACTGTTTGCTCTCTTTCTTGGTGCCGGGCAAATTTGTAAACAGGGCATAGCTCGCTGGAGATGTGGTGGTGGTGAGGTGGGGGAGTGAGTTAAATGTGGACGGGCACAGAAATTCCTTGGGGAATATGGAGGAAATTCCTAGGATTTTCACTCTGGAAAAAAAAAAATGCTCAAAGAAAGAGGGCATAAATTGTGCTAGAATATTCTACACTGTGCCATTTGGTGCTGAATTTCATCAGCCATTTCAGTGTGAAGAAACTTTGAGGACTTTTAGAGATACATCATGCTCTCTAGAGTGTCACAATGCATGAGCAGCTAATTTAGACTAGCGTCAAGTGGCCTGCTTGCTAATCTGTACACACAAAATTCACCAAATAGCCAACTAACAATTTGAAAACAGGAGAACTTTTCCCTTAGACGCTTATAGACGTCCGTCTCAAAATGCTAGGGAAACATCATGGATATATCCACACTAGATTGTTATTCTGGGGACCTCGCGCTTCTCGTAACATTAGCTTCATTAGCTAATGCAACCCAGGGCTAGCACATATAACCACAACCGCACTTATCTTCCCTTGCGTCGTCATTGTACACACTGTTAGCCAGTCAGTGCTCATTTGAGCCGAGAAGTTGGTGCTTTTTTCACACAACCTTCTATGAGACGGCAGAGCTAAACTGGTCATGCTAACTGAAGTACATGTAAACAAACGCTGGATGCTCAATTAAATACGATGCTGGGAGCGATGATGCTAAGTTTGCTCTCAGATACACACCCATAAGAGGCTGTTTGTAGGAACAGGACAGGCTGTTCCTCTGTTTATTTATTTTATTATTTAAGCTAATTTTAGATCTATGCTGTATAGCCTGGGTCACAGCCTGCACCCATGTGCCAACAACGTCCCCCACCTCCACTGCCCCCTCCACACACACCCATTTCCAGCACCCCTAGAGAAGGGAGGCAATCCAGACACAATATTACTAATTGCCCATTAAAGTTAACACACAACAACCCAGCCAAGTGTTCTAATTAGACTCCTAAAAATAAAAAGGGAGCTTTATGGGGGACATAGCCAGTTGGATGTGTTGGCACGACTGGCAGTAACGCTGGAGTTTCCACTGAAGCCTGCCTGAATTGGTGTTTTGCACTGGTCTCCTCGCAATGATCCCTCTGTGTTGATTCCCCCCCTGCCCCAGGGACCCTGCTCTAGCCTGAAGCTCATAACAGCTATTTCCAGAATGTCCTGCTCGCTGACGTAAACAAGTGGATCACGGCCCAGGGATCCAACAGCTGGAGAAGAGACGTGGTGTAAAAATGTGGCATAGGAGATAAACTGTGATTGCTTGATTGATTAATTAAATGGTCGATTGGCTGAATACCCTGCAAATACTTCCTGGAACAGTATAAGGGTGACTGGTACCCGAAACATCTGACACTCTGAAGGTCTTTCAGTTTGATTTCCTTGTCGCATTTGCAGAACCTTGTCTTAGGTAAGTCTACATGGACAACCTACAGAAAGCACTGGATTGTAAGATCTATAGCAAATAATTACATGCATTTCACAGTATCATTGCAGCAAGGAACAAGTCACACGGGAAATATTATAGTAGATGGAAACACACATATGAAAACAGTTTTGTGAAAGATTACTCAACACCCTTGTTAGTAAAATGCACTTAAAGATAGCTGGCAGATCAAAATACACACAAGACATTGCACACGTTCCTGTAAAGGTTAAACAGGTCACAAAATGTTAATGAAATGAGTTGACGGTTGTTTTTTAGCCAAACGCCACTAAATGAGAGCTAGCAAGTGCCAGGCGATACCGATCAAACCGTCAGGCGAAAACAGAAATGTCAGCACATGTGGTCTGGCATTTCGCGGATGATATCGCTTCTGAGCCGGGCTGGAGGGGCAGTGTCCCATTCCAATCTGTTTCGGCACCTGCCCTATAAGCCGCCGCGTGGGGTGGACCTGTTAACATTAACATTTCATGGTGCCGGCGTTCTCTGGCAGAGATTGTGGTGGAATGGGGTGAAAGGTTATAGGCACAGGCGTCTCCTCCTGAGGGCACATGTGACCACGGGCACGTACCTGAGGGCCCGCAAATCACTCCGTGTCCTCTCGATAAGGATGGTCAGCATGCCCTTCACAGCTGTGCCACCTAAACCTGTAAATGCCAAGGCTGGGCTGGACACAGAACACAGGACGTTTCCAGCTGTCTTTGGTTGACCCCCCCCTCCCCACTTCAGGGCAGTTCTCTCTGTTATCAGCTTCCATACACCTGCAGGAGTGGCAGCGGGGGGGGAGGGGTCAAAGCAGGGTCTTTCATAGTGTGCGTGATAATTCCGTGTCTGCGTCACGGCAGGGAGGAAAGCAAAGAGGACAGGTTTACCAAGTGAGTCAGGGACAACGAGTTTAAGCAAAACTTTTCACTGAATTTAGCCACCTAACAGACATACTCACAGGAGTACAGTTTACATTTTTCTTTAAGCTGTTAATCACTTATTGCTCTCCCCTTTCAGGTGAAATCTGAGATTTAATCACTGAGCTAGCTGCTACACCCAGACTGTTACCATGACGCTAACCACTACACTCACTTAGCCATAAGTCCAGACTGCTAAACTTGACATTAAATGCTATGCTGTCTTAGCCATAAGTCGAGACTGTTGACCTGAACCATAACTGCTACACTGTATTAGCCACAAGTCCAGACTGCTACCACTACACTAGCAACTATGCTTTTAGCCATACATCTAGACTGCTAACCTTTGAGCTTATTGCTATGTACTGTTAGCCATAAGACCACAATGTAATGAACTACACTTACCACTGCAGGCCTTTCAATTTCAAAATATCCTGAAGCCATGATATATACCTGCTTATATTAGTCAGATCGATACCCGGCAGCTTTTCTTGTACCTCCCTGCTTATTCTGCTAACCTTTTCTGTTGGTTTTTCTTTCAGCGTCAAGGCTGCTGCGGAAGTAAACTTTCTAAAAATGGCAAAGAGCTTGGCCAGATAAGAAGGGGTTCTGACTAACGGTCAGCTTCTGTCTTTATCTGTCTGTCATGCTCCTGCAGTCCACGCCTGAGGCACCCTCTCTGGCCTCAAAGAGACTACCCAACATGACACACACTGCGTTTCGCATGTGTTTTTGGTGATTAGCGTTCTTGTGTCTGAATGAGGTCTAACAACAAGCATCCGGGACTTCCTAAAAGATGGCACCCTGACTTCAGTGGGGGCATTGCAAAACCTCCTGTTTCGTTCTCTATAACAGTCTCATAGACAAGATCGATTGTACCGATGTTTCTCGAAAATGGTGCAATCGTGTTCTGTCAGCTGAAAAGTTTCATAGAACGCCAAGGAATTGACATTGAGGACTTTGGGGAAAGGGGTGTATGAAACTGACACAAGCGCCTCGCCAAAACTGGGGAATGGGCAGGTTGTCTGGGTCGATGCCCATTTGGCCCTGTGCCATGTGTCTTTTCCCTGTTTGGCCAGCAGTTCCCTTCATCCCGTCTGGTGTTCCCCTAGTGTTTTTCCCTGTTACTTGGGCCGCTGTGCTGCTCAATGGGTTGAGTGTGCAACTCAGAGCCCCTCCTGTCATGAGGCTGGCCTAAGGCCTGTGTCATCTTTAAGTTATAATTTGGTTTTATTTTATCCCCTGGTGTCTGTATGATTTTGTTGTGTTTATGGCTACCCTGCCTGTGCCTTGTCTATGTTCAGTTTTACTTGTGTTTCTTGATTCCTCCTAGTCTTTATAGCCCTCAGTGCTTGTTCTTGTTTCCTAGTCGCTAGTATCTGTTACTTGTAAATACCTCACCTGTTCCTTGTTGCACTGTGCTTTTGATGATTGGTTGATTTGGTTAAGGTTTTTACCTGTTCTGCGTAATGTCTTTTTAGCAGTGTATTTAAGTGCCTGTTCCACTGCGTTAGTTATTGTAGTTCCCCGTGTTCCTTCCTACCCTCGGTATTGTTGTTCCTGGTGTTGCTCCTGCCTTAGTTTAGTTTTGACCCCTCATGGTCCCTTTGTTTTCTGTTTCTCCCTTTATGTTCAATTATGTTAATAAAACCCTGGTTTATTGGAACCTGTTAACTGGATTGTCTCTTCTTTCATTATGCTCCACCCTAATACAGGTGGGTGACACTTTAGTCTAATGATTGTTGCAGTCACAGAGGGTAGAACTGGGTGTGAAAAATGGTATTTGTGGTGAGGAGATTGTTGACTCAATCAACTGTTAAAACATGCAAAAATGTCATAGTCTAATTTGATCAAGCTGTTTTCGCACCATTGTTACTGATAAAGCACGGAATGTTGTACACCCCAATGGAACAGTGAAGGTGACCATGCATGCCCTCGGGCCATCCAGCAGCGCTGGAGATAGTCGTTCAGCTGACCCATATCCTTGCTCACATTCCTTTTGGGCTGATATCCATCTTGAGGAAATCGTTCACAGCTTCAGTGCTCAGTGGGCCCAGAAGGGGAATCCAGGAGGATGATGAGATCAAACAATTGCATGGAGAGGTCTCTGAACATAAAAATATCAAGCCGAGAGATCTATTCCATACAGCAGTGGGGAAACTGGGAGAGAATCCAATGGAGAAAAGTCATCACATGCTTAGAAATAATATAAATACTGTACAATGAACTGCAAGGCTAAAGCTAATTGCATGTAGACATCTCAGTGTGAATCTGATAATGTGGTTTCTTTTGCTAATTCATGTTTCTTGTTCTATGCATGTACATTCGGTTAATCCTCTCAGTAATGATGATCTGGACAATATTTGGAATTTCTGGTGAGGCGGACTTGTTGCTGTGCTGAGGAAACAGCATATAAACCATTGGGACTACAGAACATTCTGGCCATCCTCCCTCACACTCAGTGTGCTGTAACCCAGCCCATTCTCCCACAATGCAAATGGGTCAGGTCAGTTATGTCTGCGTGTGTGTCTGCATGTGTGCCACTGAAGAGCTGATAACCCGTGTGGAGCCAGACGGCTGACGGTTTGCTAGCACGGTGCAGATCTCGGCGCTGATACCAGGAGAGGAAGTCAGCGATGCTGCTGACATGCATGCACAGGCACACAGACACACACAAATGGTATCGCCGTTATTGTATTTGCTCCTGTTCTGCATGCAGACGAGCTCATGCAAATACCTGTTCAAACAGACAGATAACCCTACATAAACTGCTCCAAACAGGCACACTTGGGGGTCTGCTACTGTCCCATATTAAACGGCCATGTGCACATTTGGGGTTCTGTCACCATAATCACTTACAGTACCACATGCACACTCACGGTTCTGTTACCATCCTGGATTATAGTGGCACGTGTATGTTCATGGTTCTGTTACCACCCTAGACTCGCATCTTGTTTGTTTTCAGTGTGTAATAGCATTCATTTTCCTTTGCCCTCCAATCACATGTATATATATATTTCTCCATTATAACATAAACAGCCAATCAGAGATGAGCAAAGAATCCTCTGGAGGACCTAACTAAACGCCTCTTCATGCCGGCTAAAGGAAATCAGATAGCCTTATCTTAATTTGTATGACAGAGAATACCCATCCACTACAGCCTTCTGAGAAATGATTTCAGGAGTAGTACCATAACTTCCTAGCTAACATCAGACATATTGATAACTGCCATAGACTGACAGCCATTTTGTTTATTAACAACAGCCTATTTAGCAGATCCTAGGTGTCAACTACCAGTCAGAATTAGCATTACGGTCTCAAAAAAAAAAGCATCTTAGCACGTTGTTTAGGACACAACCTAACATTTACACAGCATATACTCTGTAGCTTGTTATCTGCATCAGCAACAAGGTGAAAACTAAATACATTTAAGTAAATTGCATACAAATATATATTTATGACTGATATGAATTATAAACAGAAAACTACAGGCCTATATCCAAACACCTGAACTTGGCTAGCAAAAATATTTTATTTAACCAACTGTTGTTACAAGGCCCAGTGGAAAACATCCAGTGCACATGTTTACTGTGCTCTCCCCAGTATGGCGTTATGGCACCGTTAACAATGTGAATAAGCTATTGAGCACAGTGAAGACAAGCTGGTGATGCTAGCTGATGCTAGATGAAGCTAACCTAGAAAGGTCTCGTTGGTAAAATTTGCTCTGGGGGACATATTAGAAAGACTAGATAAACACTCACTGGCCACTTTATTAGGTACACCTGATGAACTGCTCGTTGAAGCAAATATCTAATCATATGTTAGCAGCACAATGTATAAGATCATGCAGATACAGGTCAGGAGCTCCAGTTAATGATCACATCACACTTCAGAATGAGGATGAAAGGTGGTTTAAGTGAGTTTGAATGTGGCGTGGTTGGTGGTGCTAGACAGGTTGGTATGAGTATTTCAGAAATTGATGATGTACTGGGATTTTCACATACAACCATCTCTAGGGTTTACAGAGAATGGGACAAAAAAAACATCCAGTGAGCGGCGGTTCTCTGGGTGAAAATGCCTTGTTGATGGCAGAGCTCAGAAATGAATGGCAAGACTGGTTCAAGCTGATAGAAAGGCAACAGTAACTCAAATAACCACTGATTACAACCAAGGTTTGTAGAAGAGCTTCTCTGAATGCAGAACACGTCTAACCTTAAGCAGATGAGCTACAGCAGCAGAAGGCCATGCCAGGCGCCAGTCCTGTCAGCTAAGAACAGGAAACTGAGGCTATAGTGGGCACAGGCAGGAAACTGAGGCTACAGTGGGCACAGGCAGGAAACTGAGGCTACAGTGGGCACAGGCAGGAAACTGAGGCTAAATGGGCACAGGCAGGAAACTGAGACTAAATGGGCACAGCTCACCAAACCTGGACAATGGAAGAATGGAAAAATGTTGTCTGGTCAGATCAGTTTCAATTTCTGCTGTGACATTCAGAAGGTAAGGTAAGAATTTGGCGTAAACAACAGGAAAGCACTGATCCATCCTGCCTTATATTAACATCAGCCTGGTAGTGATAGTGTAATGGTGTGGAGGATATTTTCTTGGCACACTTTGGGCCCCTTAGTACCACTTTGAGCATCCTTTGAATGCCACAGCCTACCTGAGTATTGCTGCTGTCCATGTCCATCCCTGTATGA
>JAAGVU020000040.1:3161462-3195159 GCA_011763525.2 Mormyrus iriodes
TTACAGCATAGGTCCCCGTCACTGCACTGGGGCATTGGGATCCACGCAGACCACAGGATGGGCTAACCTGTTGGCCACACCAACACCTCTTCTTATATGTTTGTCATACAGTATCACTGGATGCGAATGCTTTGTACTTTTACTCCTGTAAGATTTACACACGTCTCTCATTCTCTGCCTGTCTTACCACTTCTCTGGGGGGTCCCACCAACAAGCACCACAAGGATGTAGAGAGTTGGACAAACCCAGTGTTACCATTTGTTCTTCTAGCAAGGCAGAGAGCCCCGTAACAGAAATACCCTGATCCGCCGCCAGCCCTTTGCGTCCAGCTTTCACAGGTACAGCAAGGTTCAAAGGTTAAAGGTCAAGTGTTTTTTGTACTCCCTTTGATCACACTCTTATAGAGCTTGTGAGCCACGCAAGCACAATCGGGGTTAGTACAGAAGCAGAGAGTAATTTAAGTGTGCCTGACCCTGGGCTGGACCCCATGTAGATGGCTTGATCTCAGTGAAACCTCGGTGAGTTCAGCAAGACACAGGCAGGACAAACCCCCGTCACACATCCTGTGGCCCTCTGGAAAAATGGCACCCCCTGCTTCTCTTTTCCCGTCTGCCAAAGCCTTGGCACTGCTGGCACTACCCATAATTACTCTGGAGTATTTAATGCGCTATCGCCAAGCCACAGCAGCCAATGAAATAAACAGGAGCATGGCTGCGGAATAAATGATGAATGTTTTAAGGGTGCAACTTCAGTAGGTTTGTGAGAGTTGGGGGTGGGGGGTGAAGGGCAAATCTAATGCAGGGTCCTCAAGGGCTGGAGTTCTGGAGGCGTCAGAAAATGCATTTTAATTAGCGGCTGCTTTGCCACCTAAAACACCAGGTGAGGTCACTTACTGTCTAAAAGGATCATGCCGTTTATGCAAATAAGGGCCAAGGTTGGGTAAAAAACCTGCACAGCCTGGGGACCAGGAGGACCAGAGTCGTATGCCCTTGGTCAAATGCCCCTCAATAAGCGCCATTACTCGAGCACATTAGCCTCAGCTATCGCTGCTGAGTGGGAAAAAGCCCTTAGCTGTATGTGAGATGGAGCGTCTGTGAGTGTGTGTGGGTGGGGAGGAGCCTGGGGCTTGGGGAGTTTGGGGGGGCGGGGGCAGGGGCTGGGGGTTGTTTTTGAACTAGGTGAAGTGGACCATCACAGAGGGAGTCAGACAAAGGCTGCCTGAGTGATGAAGAGGGCGATTAGAAGCAGGAGAGTGAGAGAGAGGGAGTGCCATGCTGCATTCCTCCATGTGCCCCTGAAAGCCCGCCCCCATGACACAGAAATATTCTGAGGGTAAACAGGGAACACTGCCCCCTGTTGGTGGGGGCATGCCACTGGACAGGGGTAATGTGAGCCTGATGAATGCAACACGAAGAAACAAATATTTCCAAATATTCAAATATGTACATTTTGATACTTTACCTGGTTTATCTATAGTATATTAGCTGAAAAGATCAACAATATACAGTAAAATGAATTATGAGGTGTTTAGATAATGATAATTGATAGAATGTGAATGGCCCAGTGGGGCAGTGGATTGTGGCTTCAACTCTAGCCCTGGTTCTCTGATTTCCTCTCACCGTTCAAAGGCATGCACTTCAGGTGACATGACATTTCTAAATTGCTGCGAGTGTGTGTCCTGTAATGCAGCGGCAACTCCTCTGCTTCATGCCCTGCCTTGTGCTCTGTGCGGCCTTGGACTGGCTCGAGGATCGCCGTACCCCTTTTCTGGATAAGCGGATATAGATGACGGATGGAAAGATATTCCTGTTTTATAGTTTTTACTGCAGTTGTACAAAATGTTTGACATTTTTACAATTAGCATAAAAACAAAATAGTTTAGTTTGAATAGAATCATAAAATTTGGGTCTTGGTACCCCCCACCCCACGTGGTTATGACTCCCCCCCCGCCCATCTCGCTCACAACTAGTTGACTGCCCCCAGGCTACATGCATGTATGTGTGTGGTCTGCTACAAGCACGGCACTTGCTTTGCAGATAATCCCCCAATTTCCTGCAACATTCCATCCTCACTCCCCCGCCTGTGCACCCCCCCCCTGGATCACATCTGTCCACCCCCCCCTTCTGCTAAGCCAATTCCATAGAAACAAGAAACTCGAAAAAAAATCAACCAAATATAAATACGGTGAAACTTCCCTATGGGACCATCCCTAAGTGTCCCTGCGGACATGCTCTCATTTCCTGCGAGCTCAACGGCGCAGGTGTAAACCTGTCAAGAGACGAGTTAAAACAGCGTCTTTGTGTACGATTCTCTCTGGCTCTGTCTCACTCCCCCTCTGCGGCTGACCAGGAACTGGCACGTCTCGGGCAGCAGGCTGGCCACACCCACTCGCCCTTCACTTTGGGCCAAATGAAACAGCGTGCACCGCTCATTAGGGGCTGCTAACAATGCTTCCCTGTACCTCGAGACCCCCGTGCCAGCGCCTTACACATTACTCTCTGTCTGTTACCCTTTAGAGTGTCCGAGTCCACTCCAAGCTGCAGGGCAACATACCAGACGGGGTTTGATCATGTGGCCATGTGTTCGCTGGGTTTGATCACGTGACTGTGTGTGTTCGCTGGGTTTGATCACGTGACTGTGTGTGTTTGCTGGGTTTGATCATGTGGCTGTGTGTTCACCAGTGTGCACATAAGAGTCAGAGTTTGATAATGTTACTTTGATCATGGACAGTAGTGTTCTTGTAATTTTGATAATGGACATTAGTGTGAGATTGATGTCGTATATGATACAGTGTCATGTCAATGGTCTTACTATGAGTGTGATGATGCACATTTAAGAGCATGAGTTTGATAGCGTGATTCGATGATGTATATGAGACATCCCAAGTCTGACACCAAATGTGACTTAGCAAGTGAAAGTTGATGCGTTTCGCTTTTGTGAACACACGTCGCCGAGTCTTTCTGGCACGTTCTGGCAAGGCATCCACTCTCATCTTCGCCCTTCTCCACCTCATGCTTGCACAGCGACCCTCAAAGGCCCCTTTGCGTAGAGCATGTGGGAGCACACTGCATGCTGGGGAGAAGCTAGGGGAAAGTGATACACGAGGAGCTAGCGGCTAACAGAGCTTAGCACAGCGGCCGAGGGGCCGAGTGGCTGCCGTGACAACCGAGGCACCTGAGGAGTATGCAAATGAAGGACGGTGGCGGGAGAAGGCAGCAACAATAACGTAACTTATATGCATACATCATACGCACATATAGGTTTTGAAATACATATATGCATGCACCTGGTCTTTGTCTTGCACTCCGAGCCATCTTAATTCACCAGTCTCCCCCAGTGGGGCTGTTATCAGGTCCCCCATCTGGGCGGCAGAAAGCTCCAGGTGGGGGGGGGGGGTTGGCTTGGGGGGAGATGCTGATTGAAATGCAGCGTGGGAGCGGAGCGAAAGGGGAGCTGCTGGGGGGTTTTAATAAAAGCTTTAATTGTGTAGGTGAGGTTCCACTTACAGCTCCGCGGCTAATTGGCTGTAAATGAGTCCATCTGGTTTAATTTGGAGCTCGCCAAGGCGGCAGGAAAACAGCCTGCCCTTAACTGCCTGCCCCCCCCCGCCCCCGGCCGCCCAGCAGGAGTCCCGAGGGCCTGACGGGCACAGGGGCCGCCCCCGCCTCTTGGGGGATGGGGGGGGGGGGGGCGGCTGACAATACATAGCACGAAGGTACACAGGGATCCCCATTTCTGCTGTCACCCTCCTGCGGGTGTTTTAATGACTGTGGGGGAGGGGACTGGAGGCTGGGGCGGGGGTGGCACGGGACAAGTGTTGGTCTTATACACGTCACAGATCCAGCCCAGGATAGACGAAGTGAAGAACACGTGTCGCTTCTGTCCCAAAAAACTGTCATGCAGGCTCCTGTCCTCTTGTAGGAATATGTAACAGGAGGCGTGGCAGGAAGATGGCAGGAAAGGAAAGGCAGAAAGAAAGATAGGGATAGTGTGAAAAGGATGAGGAGAATGGGGGCAGGGGGAAGCTTCAGCCTGTGTAGTGTGCTGGGCGCAGATTGTTCTGTTCCCTGTATCCGGGCAGAAAAATCAGGCTTCCCGTGTTTGCTCAGCTTGGCTGTCCACGAGCCTGGCGTGATCGCCACCCACCCAGGCGAGTCGCTCCCACCGACCCCCCCACCACTGGGCCCAATGGGGTGCCAGTGTGCTACTGAAATGGGCACTATCCCCCTGTCCACCTCAGGGGACAGTGTGAGGGTGCAGAGCAGGACCAAATGCCACAGCGTGACAGACCCCCTAAGCACGGCCGCCCGCAAACAGCATCAGGAGCGAGACAAATCAGACGGGCAGCAAACCGATGCGTTTGGACATGGGGGGGGGGGGGTCAAACCGCCAGCTGACCTTGAGTGTCCTGTGGATGTGCGAGCCCCTGACCATCTGCAGGGCTGCCAGGGGGAAACCAGGGCCCGGGGCCGTCACTTCTCCTCTCTTCCCTTTCCTCTACGACACAAAGAACACTCTTCCCAAGGTGTAGCCACCTTATCTGTGTGGAGCAACAGCCGTTTCCTCCCACGTCCCGTCCAGATGGGGAGCTTGCAGCCCGGACACAGGCAGACGTCACCTCTCCTGCCTTCGCCTCACTACCCTGCTCCACACACATTTCCTGGCCCTTCATAACAGCCCTATTTGCCCAAAGGGGGCGGGGCATGTTATCCAGTTAGCATTGGACCCTGTTCCCTAACATGAGGGTCTCCATGTCCCTCCGTTTGTCTTCTGGATTCCTCCATGCCGACTTTTAATAACGTCGGCTGCAGCCGTTGCTTTCTGTTGCTGCCATGAGTTAGTCTCAACCCCACGGCTGATGCGTTTTTGTGGTCTTTTGTTTTTGTTTAGTTGCTGTTAAGCACTCAGGGATAACTGCGCTGGGAAGGGCACTATATGTAAATAGGCTGAATTTAATTGAATATTTTCCATACCACAAGGCCATGTTCCTCCCACGGGACACGCAAAGCAAATCACACCAACAGGCCGCGGCCGATGTGAGCGTGCCCCCCCGGCTACGCGACTACATGACCCACAAATATATATTGAAGTCAGCAAAACCACGGCAACCTTGTGTTTGTTTATGGACGGTGTGGTAAGTGCCGACTGTAAAAACAGAATAAAGAGGGATGAGGGAAAGACGAGGAGTAAATAAGGAAGAAAAGGGTAAGTAAGGGAGGGAGGGGGATGGAGGGAGGGAGAGAAGGAGGGAACATCAAAGACGGGGGGGGGACCTTTTTCAAAAATTGTAATTAATCTGGTAATTAAAGTGTTGCTGGCTTCCACTCCAGATCGGATGCTCCGGTGGTCTCTGTGCTACACAATTCAATTTGTACTTCATTTACAGGGAGCAGGAAGCCAGCCCTATCAGATGTCCGTGTGTTGATGGCTCCCCGAGCGTGCTCGCTTCATGGTGCGTGGGCTAATTGAGGAGAAGCACTTATTATATAAAGCGCCGCCCGGGTTGGAGAACGGCGCAGTCGAGGGTCAGGGATCCTGCGGGGGGCGCTGTGACTGTAACACTGCATGTGTGCGTGAGTTTGTATTTTTAAATTTCCCCTTTTATGCAGCTTTAGGTGAAGATTAAACATAAGTGTGTGTGTGTGCACATGTGCAGGTTTGTGTCTTCCCCAGTCCGTCCAATAATATTAACACATAAATGTGTACTTTGTGTCTTTTTGTCTCGGGTCTTCTCACACAGCCCCCTATTCAGGATGTGTCTCTCAAAGTAAGGAAACTCCACAGGGATGTCCCAGCTAAGGATGTCCCCGCTAAGGATGTCCCCGCCAGGGATGTCCCAGTATTTTTTATTTATTAGATCTTGTTATTACGTCTTTATTTGTTATTAGATCCCCACAAGTGGAAACGCAAGTTCACAAAAATCTGTGACTGCAATCAAAAAACTAAAAATGCCGAAACTCTTGTATTTTGTTTGGTTACTTATGGTTAAGGTTAGGGCTGGGTAGGGTTAAGGTAGAAAGGAATGGATATAAATACGAACATGTCTGTGTGTGTCTGTGAGTGTGGAAATGAGGCGGCAGACTGCGGTTAGGACCCTGCACAGGTCTGCATGAGGGCACAGAGCCTGGCATGGTTGTAACTAGGAGGTCGAGAAAAAGCATTCGCTGCCAAAGCCACCACACCACAGAACAACACGGCACAGGCCTGTGGCCCTCGCGGGAATCCCGCTTAATTGTTTCTTTCCACTACGGCCGCTCCCCCTCGGGAGAACGGTTGCATCACAGTCATTAATTTATGTAGATATTAATTGTGGGGGTGTAGCAGTGATTGCCAGGCGGCTGGTTTGTGGTGAACTGATGAGGTGGGTAAGTGTTTCCAGTGTTCGGGGAACTTTTGGGAAAACTGAAGGACTGAAGGGGTCGAGTCTGGAGGGCCTTGGACCTGAAAGTGATTTTTTTTTCTCTCATAATTCAGCATTCAACAAAAAAGACATACTCCACAGGCTGGAAGAAAGACAGGCAAGAAAAATAGGAGGAGATGAAAGACAGGGATCGATAAAAGCGATCTGTGCTTAAGAGCTGTCTTTATTTCTTACAAACTACACCCAGCTCCCCTCAGGCTGCACCCCCACCCGCTCCCCCCAGGCAAGGGGAAACAATGACCGTGCATCAATACCTGCAATTGGGAGCCAGCAGGAGGGGAGGTGTGTGTGGTGGTGGGGGGGGGGGGATGCAGAGAACTTACCGCGCAAGTGAGTCACTTCTCCGCCTGGCGGTAAGTGGGCCACAATCGTTTACTTCCATTCAATTGAGTGGAAGACGACGCTGGACGGGCCGGGGGGGTTATTGTTACAAACCCTGCAGGACAGGGGAAAAAAAAATAAGAATCGGAAGATGCCAAATGTGGGATGTATGTGTGTGTGCGCGTGGGTGGGTGTGTGCATGTAGAGCAGGGGGTGGTATCAGTATTTTCAATTACTGCTGGGCATCGCACAATTTCAGGCCTGCTCCGGCCAGACCCCCGCTGCTAAAGTAATGGAGGCCGCAGGGAAAACGGTCACATCTACGTCAAATGTGCGATTGTTTGAGAGGGTGTGGGGGGATGGGCCGGGGAATTATTTCTCCATCTCCTTTCTTCAATTACCTTCTCTCATGTTACACAAGCACCAATAAAGACCCTTTAAAACTACACGTCAATTACACTCTTAAATAAAAAAATAGTGATAACATTTTTAAAAAGAGCTCCCTGAGTGATTTCAGAGAATAACACTTCATCCTATTAAACATGACTCATTAGTAGAGCAAGGCACACTGCCCCTGGTGGTGGAGACTGCACACTGCTAGTCCCATTGACCGTTGCTGGTGCGGGATTGAGGACCACCTGAGCTTGTCCACAACTGTGCGTCCAGTTTGTCTCATCGAACCCTGGACCAACCATCCTCTTTGCACCGTTGCTGATGTCCGCAACCATGGTCAAACGAATTGGTCGTGCTGTCAAAGCTGAAATTGTCCTTGAAATATTCACACTTTTCCAGCTCAGAGTAACCGTGGCGACTGTAGGCACTTTGGTGTTTTAGAGAGCAAGCTTTGATTCCCAGAAGGGGGGGGGGGTAAGACTACACCTGTTCCCGGCACTGTAGAAACAGACAACAGGTGAAAGTTCCCGCCATTTCTTCTTGGGACCTCCTGGGGGGGTGAGCCAGGATGGATGGTTATAGCCCATCAAGTGAGGACCCCCCAATGTTCCCATTAGGTGAACAGCAGGTAGCCGACCGGCTAAATTACAGTCCCGAGGGTCACTTCCACACCACGCCCACCCCCCTATTCGCATGGTAATCGCACCCACGCAATTTTCACAGCTCCGTGCCTGGCTCCTGTGCCTGCCGGAGGGGATAGCCTGCAAAAAGAGTGCTTTTGTCCAGCAGATATTCAACAGCAGCTTCGCAAAAAAAGTAATTTGAAACTCAACCTGCAATTTCCACTAACTCACCTCCTGGTCCCCATCAATCGCCTCGGCTCATGGCTTTGGAGGGTCACAGGTCTTCATCTGCAGTCCTCGGCACAGTTCGATAGCTGTCATCTAAAGCCATTCCGTCTGTTACATGAAGAAACACATATTTGGAATCAAACAAAATACTACATGCTAACCTTAGCTAAAATTTTGAGAAAGTCACTCAGCAACGGGAGCTAAAATGGACAATGTACAATTTACTGCTTGTGCTAAACACTGGGTTTTCATAGCCTTACACTGAGTGAAAAATGGTGAATGATAACGTTTCTCTATATAAAACTGAAACCTGTCTTAATAGGTACAAATAACAGGTGAAAATAATAACCTACTCATCCACTAATCTACATTCATTAGCCACTTATCCATTACAGCAGGGGTAGGCAACCTTGATCCTGGAGTGCCATTATCCAGCAGGTTTACCATCCTATCTAGTGCCTGATGAACCACAACTGATCACAGGCAGATAGTAACTCATTAGGTAGGACAGAAAACCTGCTGGTTACCGGTACTCCAGGATCAGGGTTACCTACCCCTACATGACAGGGTCGTGGCCAGATTAGATTATATCCTTGGAAGCTCAATGCAGGACTGGATGCCCGTCAAATAATCCGTTTGCCATAAACCAAGAGCAAATCAGTGAATGTTACAACGCAGAAGACATCTTATGCTTAAAACCCACCCAGAGATGAACTGCAAAAAAAAGTTGTTAGACGTGCATGAAGACGACCTAAAATTGAGCGCCTCACTTTAACCACGGAAAAGGATGTTGTCTCCGCGCGTACGAGTGCACGCACCAAGCAGGATGTCGCTGCTCGGCCAGGCTGCCCGTCACGCGTTTGGATGCGCAGATAACGCTCATTTATCGATGACAGCGCTTCCGGTAGCTCCCGACCCTCGGTGAAGTGGGGCTTCGTGATCTGGCAGGCGCTCGCAGAGCCACAGCCGAATCGCGGCCCCTTGCTGGGGGGAGATACCGCCTCCCCTCGCCGGCTGAATAGACCCCCGTTTCTGCTTTTTCCCCTTATCTTGCGACGCATGTTCACTTGCCTCGCGCTATTTGGCAACACGTCTGCTGCAACCGTGACAACGGACTGAATGGGGGGAAAAAAACAAACAAAAAAGTGGACAAACAGAGCAAACTAATTAGAAATTAAATTACAAATGAGCCTGAAAACACAGAGAAGGGGATAGACGAACGCAGAAGCTAAATCTAAAGTCAGCGGAAGGGTGAAAAAAAAAAGAAAAAACCCTCCCTCAGACTGGATCGGCGTGCATCTGGTTGCAAGCGTGGCGTCGGGACTTGGCGTTCTGGGTCTGAGAGAGACGGAGAGATGAGAGACAAAGAAAAAGAGACGGAGAAAGAAAGTGGCAGAGAAGGAGAGAGAGACGGGCCAGACCCCCTGATTGCTATCTGGCTCGCGGTCGGAAATGAGCCCGTATTAAAAGCTACGCGACACGCGACCCGGGAGCCGCAAATGCGCCTCCTTTAAATCAAAAAGACACAAAACTCATTCCCGCTCCCCCTCCGCACAGCCCTGCTTTTAGTACAGGAAATTAAAAATATTTAAGGATAAATTTATAAGTGACACGGGCGTAAAAATGAGAAAACATGACAGCGTAGGTACCTCGCCACCTCTTTCTACCCTTTCTGTCCCACTTATTTATAGTATTCATGTATAAGTATTTTAGAAGTATATAAATACCATTTATTTAAGCTCCGTATTATACTTTACCTCAGCGGTTTACCAGTTTAAACTATCAATTCGGGTTATCTACTTTATGGTGATTTTATAAATCACGGTCCCCCGCTGCTCTGTACTGCGGTACCGTCGACGGCCGTAACCGGAACGCTAATTTCTGTCTTTGTACCGCAGGTATCGTACATGAGACCGTGTAAAGTTTCAGTAAGTTTGAGATATAGCTCATTGAAATTATTAACTTTTCTAAATGGATTTTACACGGAGGCTCCTGCTTTCCGTCTGCGCGTTACCGCGGTAACGTGTCACCGTCCGGTCGCGTGGGACAAGAGCGCGCCTTGGACCGGTCGCTCCGGTTCGCCTCCGGGATTCTTCCCCGAAAACCCCGGTCCCTCCCCAGGCCCACCCCGGCTACATCAAAGGCGTCTGGCTTGACGTTAGCGGAATTCCAGTTTATGTGAACCTGATGAGTTATAGAGTGTTAAATAAACAGTGCTTTGAGGTGTTTGCTGGATACCTCGTCTGGGTCAGCGCCACGGCACAACTGTGGCGCAGCTGCCTTGGGGAAGGCAGGAAACTGCAGTTTGTGCATTACTGTACTTTTAAAGTTAATTAGGGAGAATTTAAAACGGGCCCTGTTAAAGAGACAGGCTTTCATTAATTTTCTGGCAGTGGATGAAAAGTAGGACCCGGGCCATTGCCTGTCAGGAGACCCACACAGTACTTTGATTTCCTGCGTTAAAACAAACTTTCACCCCATTCAGATGATCTCATGAGATGGTGAAAGAGCCCCAACCATTTGGCTGAAATGGATTTTACAGGGGTGACAGACTCCTGTTCGTTGGCGGTCTGGATTTTAAGGTTACAGTTTGGTCCCTGAAGCTGCTCTCAGACTGGGAAAGAAAGAGTTTTCGACTGCTTGGGTTCAAAACCCTCAAGGCAGGGAATCCATGGTTTCCAGCCCAACTGCTTCCTTCTTGCTGCGCACCAGTGCCCCCTGGTGGGCCAAGTGGGCCCAACACAAGGCCGACATGCTCCCTCACACTTGTTGGAACTCTCCCTCTTCTATCATCCCGCCATCTGTTCCCTGAGCTCCGCTGATATCAAATAAGCGTCAAATTAAAAATAAAAACTGGACTCTGCAGATTTCCTCCGAAAGATTTGCTTCAAGTCTCCAGGGTCCAACTTTTTTCTGCCTTTTGTCAGGCTTCTATATTTATTTTCCCCCGAGGAAATTGCACATGAATTGCTCGTAGGGATCAGTTGCGTGGGTGAATGAATTAATTCCGCTGGAGCTCTGATGCTGCACTCGAAAGCACTCTGAACATCTTAATGGAAGCGCTGACATGGATATGAGCCCTGGCGTGTCAATGTAAATTACCCCTTATGAAAACACAATCGATCACTCCCCCTCCCTTCCCCATCCCCTTGTCGACTCTGCTGACGGGGGGCCCCACTGCTCCTCCTCCAGGGACAGATGGCACGTTCCAGAAGAGCGCCCCCTCATTGCAGGGGGGCGGAACTGCGTGGTGTTGAAGGACAGCAGGCCTCCCAGGAGAAGATGCCAGAGTCCGCTACTGCTGCCTGGCTACCATCACACTAGCCAATCCTGTTTCACTGTGTTCTGCAGCTTCCAGCTGCCAACCTCAGGAAGCACAATGCACACTGACCAGCAGGGGGTGCCCTGAACTGGATTCCAGTCCATCGCAGGGCATCATCCAGAAACCCTGATAAATAATCCTTTTTAGTCTTTGTTCCTCACATGCTTCTATCGCCGGTCATCACAGCACCCTAAAGTTCAGACATGCGTGTAGGTGTTAAGTGAAATTGAGGCAGGGGGTGTGATCCTGCTTCACCTCTAATCTCCCACACGCTTGTTTTATTTACCTGACGGAACAAGGGTGATTCCTGGCAAGGGCAAGATGGACAATTGCTCAGTGCAGCATCTTCTGAGGGGGCACCAAACTTCACAGAGTTGGCCATCCGCCCCAGCCCTCAGCAAACCACCCCCTGGTGCCGAGGAGGCCACACGGGCTTCGACCTGCGCTGTGAGAGATATCCAGATTACATTATTATATTTTATGATGCTATTAAGAATGGGCACTTTTTCTGAACAGCAAGGTCACCTGGGACCTGAATCCTATTGGTCTAAACTCATACAGCATGACCTCAGTCCCCGCGGTAGACAGCTCCTTTGTGTCCAATGGCCTGCGATTTCTTCTCAGTTACACAGCTCCTGTGGCCGTCTCAATAATCGTACTCTGGACCGATGTCCAGCTGTGCCCAGTTGCCTGGCTCTCTACTTGGGAGATCTGAATTTCACCTCCCAAGCTGCGGGTGAGGATCTCCAACTCAATAGAACAAATTAAAAGCCTGTTAAAAAGCCATTATGGACAGCAGGATTGTCAGCCTCCCCCAGCAACCCCAGCTATACCACCTCCCGTCACCAACAGGGCAGGATGATCAACCCCCACCACCCAGCAAGCCACACACCCTCCTGCTGACACCAGACGTGTTTGAATCTGCCCAGTTCTCCATGCTCTGCTAACTAAACAACAGCGGCCCAAGAATGCTCCATTAAAAACGCGGCAAGATTAGATTATATTTTCAATTTCATCTATTCATCACCTATTTTTTTCCCACAATTTTAATCATATATAGTCTTTTGGAAGCTGTTCTGTACTTTTTGAATTTCACCCAATCAGGAAGAGGCACCGTTTACATGATCAGCAGTGGAGACAGCCGAAAGTGATGAGCGGGCTGCTGGGTTGTGTGTCGGTGTTGCAGAGGGACCTCTCGTCCTATGTCGACAGGAAGGCCTACACCAGCAGCTGGAGTGTGGGAACCAGGGGGCAAGCTTGGTCCCTAACTCCAGGGTGCGAACACTGCCCAGCACAACATCATGCACCCTGTTCTCCACAACCCCCAATGGAAATCGGCCGATCTCCGCACCTGCCTCACAAAAGCCTTCACTCATTTGCCACATTCCATGGGTCGGATCTCGGACCACTGGCAGCTTGACGCCACATTCCACCATGGTTTCGAAGAGGATTGGGGACGGGCAGTTTGCCCGCGTGGGGGCCTGTCAATCAAAGTAGTACCCATGTCTCAGAGTCTTGCAGTCCGACACAGGGGAGGCCCGTGGGACCAGCCCGATTCAGCCTGAGCTGCTCCCTGTCAGCACCGTGGTAATTAGCCGCTGTCCCCAGCGAGTCCGTGGAATTGCTCCTTTAGGTTCCCAAAGGCTTAGCTGAAAAAAGAAGAGCCCTAACCCTTATCTCCTGTGGGATGCTGTGTCCATGCTTCTTAATTTCCCAAAATCAGTGGCACTGTCATGCCCGTACACAGCAGCGTCTCACAGGTGCTGAAGTCTTCAACTGCTACGTGCGTTTCCTTTCACCTCAGCGGACATACAATACATTACATTTATTTAGCAGACACTTATCCAAAGTGACGTAGTCCCTGGTGCATTTGGGGATTTAAGGTCCTTGTTCAGGGGCCAAACAGTGACATCACTTTGCTGGGTCTGGGATTTCAACCAGTAAGCTTCTGATCAAAAGTATAGTAACCCACTAACATTTATAAATATAAATTAATTGGGTTGGAGTCCGATGGCTTACTGTGCCTCCTTCCGGCCCCCATGTCCCCCCCATGCACTTGTATACTACTTAAGCCCCTTCACTGACTTTGTGTGAGTGCCTGTCAGGGTAGAATGTGTGTATGGGGAGAAGTTTAGCCCTCACTCCCCCCAGCTGCCCGCCCGCCTTCCCAGTTCGGTGTTAGACAGCTCCAGCGCTGTGAGGCGTGATTGATGAGCCCATTCCATATGTTTTTATTGAAATCAGTGGGAGTTTAGTTGCCTCACGCATTTTAATACCAAACAAAACATTAGTGTCAGAGTCCTAGGGCTGTGTCGCTCTCGCCGGATTTCATTAGCGGCGTACCGCAGCGCAGGGAACGCGTCGAGCGGCCCAGGAGCACGGGAGGAGAGTGGGGGGGACGGAGGTGAGGAGGTGGGGATGTGGGGGTGGGCGGGACAGCGGGACATTAAACATGCATCTGTCAGCTGACCCGGTGTATTTCAATTCAGGTTCTGTCACTTTAACTCATTTCACTGGAACTTTGGGGCCGTCAGTGCATTCGGGCTTCGCCCCGGCACCGGCGCCCCCATCTCTGCTGCTGCTCGTTGCTAATGTAAGCAGCTGGCTTGATGGCCTATGCCAAGCACCCTGCCTTTCTCCGGAATGGGCTTCATTTGCCACTGAAGCTTTCATCCTCACTGAGTGGCCCGCCGGCTCTTCCTCCCAAGCTCTTGCGTCTCGCAGAGAAGCCGAGGCTACATTTAGCGCGGTCCATTTAATACGGCGCCGCCCTGCAGGCCTCCGCACTCCACGGCCGCCACATCTCCCCAAGGTGCTCATCCTCCCTCATCCTCCCTCATCCCTCTGCTGCTGGACGGCAGTGCAGTAATACCCCTTGCCAGCAGGGGGCTCCCTACCATCCTGCTCCAACTGCCCCCCCCACCCCCCACCTCCCTTTTTTCTCGCGCTCACGGCCTGTGCTCTCACCCACCCCTACCTCCCCGCTGTGGAGATGGGGAGATTCCCGCTCACGGATTCACGGCTAATCAATCATCGCGGTGCCTTAATGACACCCCGCTGCTGCTCTAATATCTTCTGGCGTGAGCCGCCGCTGCCGGCTCCGGGCTCACGCCGGCAAACATATGGCGGCGCCGAGTGAGTGACAGGCCCCCCTTACGTGCGTGCGGCACCCCGCACGACGGATCCCATCAGCCGCGCACTCGGCCGCCGGCGGCAAGGAGACAGACAGAGCAAGGGGGGAAGAGAGAGAGAGGGAGTGATAGAGAGCCAGAGGAAAAGATCATCTCAAGTCCTGCTTGGCTGGGTCCTCCAATCAGACAGGAAGAGTCTGCATGAAAGTAGGCCAAGAGTGAACTACACCAAGATGAGAGTTCTCCTCAAAGTTTCCACCCCAGCGCTGGTCCATTGTGAGGAGGCGTGGTAGGAAGCCTGGGATACAGACCCAGAGACTGAAGATGCCCCACAAAACACTTGATTCAGGCGCTTCATTACTACAACAGTAAAATTACAATCTCTATTAATGAATCAGTCGTAAATTACTATGGGTTAAAGAAATAATGTTGCCAGTTTTTCTGAACCTTTTCAAATTCACATCCATCCATGCATCTTGCAGCTGATTATCCTGAGCAGTGCCACTGGCTGTAGTGCCTATGCCAGGCAGCAGGGAGCAAAAGGCCGGGGCATACCCTGGATTTATACTCCTGGCGGCGATTTTACATTAAAGGTGGGAAGATCATTAGATGGCACACGGGAGGCCTGGAAGGAAATGAATTCACAATTAGAAAAAGAATGTCTTTCCTAGAATGCCCTCCTGCGACCCTGAGGAGCAGGACAGGGGTAGAGACCGAACAGCTGCTCCTTCCCCTCCTGTGCTAGTTACGCTCTCCACCCCACCCAGGTGCTCTGTGGTTATCCTTTCAGCAAAATCCCAACCGGATCCTTAAACGAAGAGGGCACTCCAGCTCATCCAACCAATGAGTGACAGTGGCATCCATGTGACACATCAGGATAATTCCTGTATTAATAGGGACATACCTTTACATTTTTTTTATTAACAGACAATTTATCCAAAGTAATACATATTTGAGAAGACAAGGTCATCCGGTTCCTGGAGCAATTGTGGGTTGAGGGCCTTATTCAAGGGCCCAACAGTGAAAGCAGTCTGCCAACCCTGGGATTTGAACAACCTTCCACTCACAGGCACAGAATATTAACCCACTTGAGCCACGTACCACCAGAACAATCAGATCAGATTTCCAGCTGCGGGGTGGGGCAAGAGATGGATATCCTACTAAACAATAATGTACCGCCCAACAATATGAAATTTTGAGAGAGCAATGTTGATGACCAACCCTACAGGACCCACTACCCCACCTCCACACTCCGTTTTCCATCTGTCTACGACGCCAGTGCCATTCCTCATCCAGCCCCTTTTTGTCAGAATGAGGCACATGTAGCTGGCACTCTGAGCATAAAATGGTTTCCCACTCGTGGCAGGTGTGTTCCTCCACCATGTGTGAGGTGTCCCGTTTGGCCCTAAGAGACAGGGATTTAGACCAGGGGAACAAAATGTATATGATGGATGAGAGATCCAAAATGGAGGGATCCCTCGAACCTACATCTCCTCAGTCTTTCCTATCAGCTTCGAAGCTTGCGGCACTTCCACATGGCTACATGATGGGAAGCAGGCACCCCCTCCAAAGTGCGCTGGGGGGCATGTAGGCCACGCGGGTCTGCAGAGTTTATATAGCCTGCTAGCCAGCATTTCGCAGCACTTCACTTCCCGGGATCTCACCCTGGGGGTGATGGGAGGGGGACCTGCAGGCAAGATGCAGACGCCCTGTGCTTTGTGGGGGCACGGAGCGCTCGCTGGAGGTACGTCCGCAGCGTTTAAACATGAGGATTAGTGCCTCCCCCTCTCTTTCACTAATGCACTGCGGCTTAACCCCAGAGTCAGCGTTTGGGGGGGGGCCCATGAGAGGAGCGAGGGTGGGACTGGCACCAGGCCCAGAGCCCTCTTACCCTCCCTGGCCCCATCGTGTGGAAGCAGAGCCCAGCACTGCCAAATGGACTGCAAAAATAACATCACTACGCTAATATTTGAAAAAAGGGGGATTTGCACGTTTGCCTGTCCACTAAAACGCCATTTTTGTTTTAATTCTCTCCATGAAAACAGGCATATTTATGGTGAGAAACCAGTGGGAGATGGACTTGTCTCCCTGACATTATTTTTCCGCTTGGTTCTCAGTTATGCGAAATTCATTTCTCCGTTAATTCACCCACACATGCCACCCTGGATCGTTCATGTGTACCCATCATCCACAAGTTTTCCCTTAAATGCTGTTTTATGGAAACGCTTCGACTCTTTCTAACATAAATATGGCTTGCTGTGTCCAATTGCTAATGCTTTGAGTGGATTACATCCTGCCATGTTCCCTTTCTGCATCGGTATGGATAATGCACATCAAACAAGTGAATAAAACATAAAGCAAATGTCAATGTATTCATTTATTCACACAGTTCTTTTGCGGCAGGTTAATGTGTTACGCTGCATGTTTTGTGTAAAATATGCCTTGATATTGCAAATGATTGATAACAGCAACAGGCAGTATTGCGTCGTAACATACATCAAGGGCGTCCCATGTCCCTACCAATACTGGGGGAGTACAGAGCTGATTCGCAATGTTGAAACCAAACCTATGCCCTTGACACAGATTGAACATAAGATGCTTTATTTGCGTCACAAATATGCTGCACTTATTACTGCATTAAAACATCCGGTAAACATATTCTATCTTTGGCCCTATCATTCAGATTCATTGACCACTGAGTAAAAGCAAAAGTCTTGACCTATTTACAACATTTGAGACAGAAGGAAGTAAGACAGTCTTATCAAAATAGGAAAACATGTTTGCGAATAATAATAATAATAATAATAATAATAATAATAGAAATTATTTTGTTGACTCTGTGGTTAACAATGAACATTTTCTCAGAAGTGAGGCTACCAGAATAGACTGAAACTGTAAGACATTCCTCAACTTTGCATCCTACAAGTCTTAGATTGTTATTTGCTGCTGCCACCAGGCGCATTTCAATAAAATTATGTAACATTTACACTAATAATTACTGCTGATGTAGAACATATATATTCAAGTCTTAATAATGAAAACCGGCTTCGGATGCTTGAAATATGAATAGTAATAATTATAATAATGATGATGATGTTTTTGGACAGACAGAATGGCAGTAAATCACTTGAAAAAATGATATCAAGACTTAGATTTAAACGTGCATAGAAATGTGCCTTCATAACTGAGATAATAGCATAGGCCTTACATAATATAATATAATATAATAAAGAAGATCACGTTTATAACGAAGCGCCCCCCAAAAAAAAAGCTGGAATGACGTATGTTATGATTTCAAACCATTTACTGTAATAATAAATTGGAAATGCACTGTTCCGTTTGGAAATGAAAGCGTATTGTAATCAGACTGTTTACACGGCAGTATCAGTAATTGATAGTGTATTAATGACTGCTTTCAACTCTTCGTCGACACTGTGAGTTATCCCAGATGTGCTCTGGCCGGGACGCCGCTAAGTGGGACACTTGCGAGTACTTGTGGATACTTGCATGATGTGAAGTTGCTGGCCGGTTTTTCGTCAAACCCTCATTCTCTTGACCGGTGATGGCACTTTTGGGATGTGTATCATACTGTAAAACAGCTCCAAACTTAAAGTCTGACCCTCTTCCACCTGGCTGGCATGGTTAAACTCTTGCATGGTTAAGGCCTTGCTGTCAAGAAAGACTTAGCTCGATATTGTGAAACGTACTGGTGAGCTTTCCTTAGATCTAAGCCAAAGAAGATATGATGACACAGTGCAACAAAACCACTTACCCGTGTATTTACACGATATAGTAGGCTAATATTTATAGTTAAAGATATCTGGCCATCTAATAAAACAATAGTTTATTGTAAACAGAGGTGATGGTTGAAGTATATTAAATGGAGAGTGTAACACATTGTGAGACAGCAAAACACTAATTATGACTGTAAGTGACCAGCAATATACTGAAAAAAATATCTGTTCTGAGCCTATATATACATATAGGCGTAGTGTGACGGAAGCAGTGGTTAAAAACAGCTTTCGGTAACGCTAGTTGTCACTTAGGTGATGCTTTCCTAACAAAGGGCAGAGGAATTAATGGTGTGTCACAAATTACCGCGTGGAAGGTGCTGCCTGACTGGGAGCAGAGAATGGGAAGCATCAGAGTGGCGGGAGTGGGCGGCAGCGTCAGCTCCAGAGGTGCAAAGCGTGACCATTAGCGCGGCCTTCTGGGCGAGACGGGGCAGCGATGGTGCGCATACTGTGCACGGAATTAAACGTGCAACGTGCTAATTAAAAACATAGGGGTTTGCTAGGAAGGTGACCTAAGAGTTAAAGATGCTGCACTTTTAATCAATAGAGGGCAGCTTAAAAAAACCACACTGATATATGCTAACCTTGAGCAGGTTGGTTTAACTGAAACGTCGTGAGACCTGGGGGGTCTGAATATGCGGTGATGTGGTGGGGAGGGGGGGCGGTACAGCCATATCGCACGCCATACTTAAGGGGCTGTTTAACTCGTTTCTACGTGAGTAGCCTGACACCTAGTGGCCATTCGGAGGCAGTATAGGCCAACACCCAAAATGGCCTCATATTAAGCAAAAAACCATTTTACACTGAGTGAGATTTCTAGTATGTTGTGCCAGTTTCAAAATTAGTAATATGTATTGTTGTTGTTATTTTTTACGGTGCTACTTTATTTATCTGAATTTCTACAATGTATTTAGTTATTTATATTGCAGTGGCCCTGCTGGAGGGAAGATGGAGGAATAGAACGAACATTGGTCCTCTCACCTTATCCAGGATAGGATGGTGGTGGAAGAAATGGATCATGTTAAGATCATAATCTTATTAATAGTTTAAGATTTTATTGAAAATACATCCATCCATTATTCAGCCACTTATCCTGAGCAGGGCCACCAGGACTCTATCCAAGACAGCACAGGGCAGGCACGAGGCAGGGGTACATCCTGGATGGGACGCCAGTCTATAAGGAGACATGAAGCAGGGGTACATCCTGAACAGGACGCCAGTCCATCACGGGGCAAAAGGCAGGGGTACATCCTAAACAGGATGCCAGTCCATCAGGAGGCACGAGTACATGCTGGACAGGGTGCCAGTCTATCACGGGGCATGAGGAAGGGGTTCATCCTGAACAAGACATCAGTCCATCAAGAGGCACGAGTACATCCTGGATGGGATGCCAGTCCATCATGGGGCACAGACACACTCATACACTACGGGCAGATTACAGTCACCAATGAGCCTAACTGCATGTCTTGGGACAGTGGGGTACAAATCTGCATGACATGCAGAGACCATGCTAACTCCACACACACAGGGCAGAGGGGGACATGAACCCTCAACCCTGGAGGTGTGGGGCACCGATGCCACTGTGCTGCCATAGAACACAGACAGCCAGTGAAAATCCACACACCAAGCATCATAGCTGGGGACAAACCCATAACAGTCCACACTAACTACTAATATTGGCCAGGCCTGTCCCTACCTATGATAGCGGGATCTGAATTCGGAGCAGCACAGCAGAAGTTAGAGAGCATAGTAGATGTACTGTCACAAACCAGAAGAATGGTCTATTTAGATAGAAAACATGGTTTAAAAAAAGCAAGGGTAATGTTGAGTTACATCTAATATAACTCCTGTAATTGTGTTCAGGTTGTGATGACTTCCCGTTTAATACATTCATCTGAAACTTTCATACAAAGAAACCTACAGTAGATGGAAGCATTACAATTAATGTGTGCTGCCAAGGATTTGAATCCATAACCTTTGCATTGTTAGTACAACACGCTACTTGTTGACTTACAGCAGTTACTACTGCACTTACATCTGTGTGTAATATTAGTATTCAAACTGTAATATAAGCCATTAACTTACACCAACGCGATGACACATAAGGAGCACTGTGCTGAACAGTTTGTATGGCGGCTCTCAGGTTGCTAACCTGAGCATGGCTCTCTCAGACACATAACCGTGATTTATATATAGCCCAGCCTGCGCTGACATGGCACTGAGCGTCCGCGTCAGGAAGCTGGGCTCCGCACGTCAGCTGCTGAGGAATCTGCCGCCGGTCTCCAGCACAGATGCTAAAATTAGACCCAAGCAAAGCGGGAGAGAGCATTTACCAGGGTAGATGTTGAGAAAAAAGCAAACTTTCCCACCTGCTAACACTGCCTTCCTGCCCCTTGGCACCAGCGGACCCTGGTCGGTGGATGTGGATGTGGGTGAGTCGTAAAACCCTGTGTTTAGGGCCCTGTTGTTCCTGAAAAGTATTTGTGTAGCATGACACACCATGCTTAGCCTTTGAACATGAGGAGAGGTGGAGGGGGAACGGAGGGGCTCAATTACCCCTGAGGCGCCCATTAGCTGCCCATGAGGTAGGTGTTAGCCATTTCTGGGACTTTTATCACTGGCTTAAGTTCTGCTGACCTTCATAAGCAAAGTTATTTCAAAATGAGCAAACTGTCACTTACTGTGTTTAAATTCATTTCTTCAGTTTGTAGCTGCTCTGACTAGTACCAGTGCTATAACTAGCTCTAGGTAACATTTCCGACTTCCGTATGAATGTCTAGGTGAAACATCCGTGCTGATTGTCAACGGATACTGAGCAAGAGGGCAGATGCACTGAGGTTGCTGGGTATTGCGAAGGAGTCAATGGGACGGTCCCAAGATGCAGGTGGTGGGCGGGGCCTGCACAGCCCTGACCCTCTGGTCCGGGAGGCCTTTGTGATGTCATACGACTACATCAGCTACGTGACAGCGAGGCCCGGCGCATCCGTGCCCCCTGCTCCCTCTGCCGCAGCCGCCGCCCTGCGACATGCTGGGGATGAGCTGCTCCTCAAGTTCCCCATCTTCTTCCGCCGCTGGCCGCGGGTTTTCCAGGATGTGACGGAGACTTCCGCCTGCCCCATGCTCGTTGCCATCCTGGACGAGCACTTTGCCCCTGCCCCTGGGGGGCGCCGGAGGGAGTTAGCCTGGAGTGCCATCTTGTCAGTGTATGTGCTGGCTGGACAGATGGCAATGCACTGCCAAGAGAAGGGCATGCTGGGAGCTCTCCCTGAGCTTCAGGAGTGTGTGGGGATGTACGTGGAGAGGCTGATCTGCCCAGAGATCCGGGACAAGGGTGGATGGGTAAGTTTTTTTTTTTTGTACTTGACTCCCAAATCTATAATCTAGACTTTGCTAATATTGACAGCGCTTCCTCTTAGTTCAGAATTACTTTTTCTGTAGCGCTGTAACCATCACAAAATAAAGTTCTGCAGAACAAGGTGTTTCCATGGATTAAGGTCACCTTCACTTTGTCTGTTTTTGTCAGTCTGGATTTGTGTCTCGCTTCGGTAAGAAGCAGGACCTAGAAAGCCATGTAAAGAAAGTATGCTGCTGGACTCTACTCATATTGACCACGAGCATCATCTCATATTTCTTGTGGAAAAGGAGGGTACAGTAAATCACAGCACCACCTGGTGACAAGAATGATTCACCCTGAAGAATGTCCCAAAGGAAGTCTTCTCGTTCCATAACATTCTTACTGTTTCAAACCAACACTGGCAAGTTGCAACAGAATATTTGCAAACTGAATTTTAAACACCCACCAGAGGGCAGCAGTATCCCATCAACCATTTTGAACTTTGTGTTTCAGTCTCAGTTGCCGGGTCCTGGAAAAATTTTGAACCCACAGTACTTCCCATGAACCATACAGCATGGCCTGAAACCAGTCCACTATGCGATGGAAGGTGTCTGATAATGGTGTTGGGGGGAAATTCCCCCATGGATCATTTTTGGGCTGCACATTTGCCCTTTATGTGCCATATAGCCTATTTTTGTGCGCCAGCTGACTGCGTCTCATTTTCAATTTTTCCATTTTAAAAATGAATCGTATCTTGTGAACACCATCTATCTTTGCGGCAGCCACCCACCCACCAAAAAACTACTCTCCTTGATTTCACAGCCCTGTTTCTTAAGGAGCCCAATTTAGCATGAAAACAGTTCTGGCAACTCTGCAGACAATAAATCCTAAAGCACTTATATGGCTTCATATGCAGTGACATGTCAGCTATTTATTATAATACCATTTGGGAAAGAGCTTTTAGATTTTTCATATGGTTTAAGTAGAATAAAACTGCCAGTAGGCCTCGTGACCTCGTGAACAGATGATGGATGGATACTGTCAGCAATAATATCATCATTAAAGGTGCCAACTGTGCATTTTTCTGTACTCTTTAAAACTGAGTGATGGCCCAAATACTCCAGATTATACATAGTTATGCGTATTAAATCAAGATGTTTATGTTTTTAGAAATACTAGCTATGCAAATGATGAATAAACTTAATAAAATAATAGCCAATAAAATGAGTTTATATTGTTCATTATCAAATTATCAACATGCAACACATAGGTGCCTGTAGAATCAAATGCATCCATGTTAACCTTGTGCATCGAACACAGATGAAATATCCAAGAATAAAACATTTATGTACAATATGCAGTTAAGTCATGTGACTCCATTTCCCAAGAAACAGCAATCATTTGCATGTCTTCTCAGCAAAGTTTGTGTGGACACTGGCAAACACATGTATTGCCAAATCGGGCTCCTTACCTCGCCAGCACTCACCACCCAGAAACTAACAAGCCATCTTACTGCAGAAACATTTCATCTTCTACAAAAGCTGGTCAATCACTGCATAGAACTTTAACACAGCAGAAACATTCCTTATTGCAGTTTTACTAATAAAATATTTATAATTATGTGTTACTATAATAGCATAATAAAATGTAATGTTAATAGTATTAATCAGGATGAACAAGGAGTCTGTAGCCAAACTTTAGACTATGCCTTTAGGTTTTATACTGGGATGTTTCCCATATTGTGCATACACTACATTGTGTAATTAGTTAATTTTAAGAAACTCCCTGCATATAACAGTAACCCATTTTGTGTAATGCATTCAGTTAGTGACACAGATGTCGTCAGTAAAACAGACCAGTGTTCTTACGTATATATAAAAATGGCTTTTATTGGCAGGTTTCTGTACAGAAAGAAAGCAAGCAACAATCAGAAGTGACAAAAGGGATAGTTTTTGAAACTCTGGGAAACATTGTGTCAGAAATTATACAGCCTGGAATAATTTACACACTTTAGGCAGCCTCCTCCTCTGCCTCGTCTTCAAACTCTCCTTCCTCCTCCGCAGTGGCATCCTGGTACTGCTGGTACTCGGAAACCAGGTCATTCATGTTGCTCTCAGCCTCGGTGAACTCCATCTCATCCATGCCCTCGCCGGTGTACCAATGCAAGAAGGCCTTGCGCCTGAACATGGCAGTGAACTGCTCGGAGATGCGCTTGAACAGCTCCTGGATGGCCGTGCTGTTGCCAATGAAGGTGGCAGCCATCTTGAGGCCACGCGGCGGAATGTCGCAGACAGCGGTCTTCACGTTGTTGGGAATCCACTCAACGAAGTAGCTGCTGTTCTTGTTCTGCACATTCAGCATCTGCTCATCAACCTCCTTCATGGACATGCGGCCACGGAAAATGGCCGCCACCGTAAGGTAGCGCCCGTGACGGGGGTCGCAGGCTGCCATCATGTTCTTGGCGTCAAACATCTGCTGCGTGAGCTCAGGAACTGTGAGGGAACGGTACTGCTGGCTCCCCCTACTGGTGAGGGGAGCAAAGCCAGGCATGAAGAAGTGAAGGCGGGGGAAGGGCACCATGTTGACAGCAAGCTTACGCAGGTCGGCATTAAGCTGGCCGGGGAAGCGCAGGCAGGTGGTGACGCCGCTCATGGTGGCTGACACCAGGTGATTAAGGTCACCGTACGAGGGCGTGGTCAGCTTCAGTGTGCGGAAGCAGATGTCGTAGAGAGCTTCATTGTCAATGCAGTAGGTTTCATCTGTGTTCTCTACCAGCTGGTGCACGGACAGTGTGGCATTATAGGGCTCCACCACAGTATCAGACACCTTGGGGGAGGGAACTACGCTGAAGGTGTTCATGATGCGGTCAGGGTACTCCTCCCGGATCTTGCTGATGAGCAGGGTGCCCATGCCAGAGCCAGTGCCCCCACCCAAGGAGTGGGTGAGCTGGAAGCCCTGCAGGCAGTCGCAGCTCTCAGCCTCCTTCCTCACCACATCCAAGACTGAGTCAACCAGCTCAGCCCCCTCTGTGTAATGGCCCTTGGCCCAGTTGTTCCCAGCACCGCTCTGACCTGTAATGCAGAATTGTTAAGCACCATGAACTAAAGATCAGGACAGAATGGGTCTGGTTTTAATCAACCATGGAACTTGACATTGTGTTAAAGGACCATGCTGACCACCACTCAACTTACCAAAAACAAAATTGTCTGGTCTGAAAACCTGTCCAAAGGGGCCAGACCTGACAGAGTCCATTGTACCCGGCTCAAGATCCACCAGAACGGCACGGGGGACGTATTTGCCACCTGAAATGTTTTTAAAACTATTACTACAAAATTCATAGTAACTGAAATTGATCAAATAATGCTAAAATATAAATATTAGTCTGCAGCTCTTAAATGAAAGGTCACCTGAGGCTTCATTGTAGTAGACATTAATCCTCTCCAGCTGGAGGTCACTGTCACCATGGTAAGTGCCAGTTGGGTCAATGCCATGCTCATCACTGATCACTTCCCAGAACTGCAAAAGGCAAAGTATGGGGGGAAAAAAGTTATCCTGCGACCGCAACAGAGACGCTATTGTGATGTCACTTCCGGGGTTTGCGCACGCATCTTTAGCCTCACAGTTTTAAATCCAGTTCAAGTTTTTGTTATATCGAGTTCAGAGCGGTTATTTTCGCGCACCCCTCTAAACAACCTCAGCCCCAGCCGCACGGAGCAGCAAATGCGGAAGATGCGAATCGAAATCGCGCCCTTCCGAGCCGAGAGAGCCCGGAAGGCGCGCGCGTGGTGCTCGCCGATTGGCTAGACTCAATCCGGTGTGACTTTTGAAAATGTAAACGTCACTCCTCGCGATCCTCTGGTCCCGCCTACCGCTCGCGGACAGCGGCGGCGCGCGCAACTGGAGCGTTTATGGAGATCTCTTACCGGCAAGGATCTAAGAACTTTCACAAAGGAATCCTAAAATTATTTCTGTACTTAGACTATTTAAGAATAATGATATGCGATGGATCAAATATCACTCAAATATATAACTTGTTGCATTAGTTGATTTAGTAATAAAAGTACTTCATATTATTCCGCAATGCAGTTAACTTTGGTGGAAATCCCCACCCAAGTCATTGCTCCTAATGTACACGTCAAGCAACATTCTGTCTTAGCTAATACACTTTTGGGACTATCAAGTTACAAATAAATACATGATTCTGGACATAAAATATTTGCTCGGATGTTTCACATATCTTCCTTTGTTTTTTTTCTCATGCTTCAAATTTAACCATTTAGCCGTTTAGTTAAAACATTTCAAAACCAGAATTAGAAAAAAATAAATATTTGCATGCCATGTTGTTTACAGATAAAATATATACTGGTTTACTCACGAAAACATTGGGAAATTGTATTAAAATGGAATAGATAGAATGTGCCGATTCAAAGTGACTAACCTTTGCGCCAATCTGATTACCGCATTGTCCGGCTTGGAGATGCACGATTTCCCTCATTTTTTAGTTCAGGAGGTAGTAGACAACAAGATGAGAATAAGAGCTGCTGCTTTCTTCAAAATGCCTGTTAACGGCACGTCCCCGGCGCTTTAAGACTTCATGAACACCCGCCTTTGCTGTACAGTCAAGCGGAGCGTTCTCGACAGCCATTGGCTATTTGCCATCATAACCCGCTGTCACTCTACGTTTAGACCAATCAGAATTGAACAGAGAGTACGCTCATTGGCCCCGTAAGTCCATCATTCAAATTGAACGAAAGGGTATTTTTCTCCAGTCGCTCCTTACGCAGTTAGTATAGAGAGGGATAGCAAGGTGTCGTGTATAAAATAATGTAATAATGCATGTATTAGTTGTTTATTTTGATTTCTTTGAACGTCACCCTGGTCATCCATTCTTAACAAAGAATAGTTTTACAGGTGTCCATACATAAGATAGTAAAACTATGTAACAGGCAAACTCCCCCTGAAATACCACGTGTCTGTTCAGTTGGAAAATATCCCCAAAAAATACCCGTTTTACGGAAAAGCGCGCCGACCGTCTGCTGTGTCAAAATGGTGTACAACTTAAATATTACCCATGTCTGTAAATGCATTTACTACAATCGGCGCGATTATGCAATACATTGAGATGAGTTAAATAAATTAAATAAGGTAAAAGCAGGTATAATTCACGCTTCTTTCCCCGGTGTTGTAAATTTGCCTTGTGGGGGAGGGCAGAAAGAGGAAATCGACATTCGGGAGGCATGCAGTCATTTTACTGCCTAAGGCTTTTCACGATAGACGTTAAAAAGATAAGTAAACGGGGCATTTTTTTCAACAGCATACTCCATATTAAAACTTGACCCGCTTATACTAATGCCATGTACTATTTAAATATAGAGTTGCCAACTTTAGTCACCAGGCTGGAGTTAGATTTTCAATTCAAGACAAGTCTGCACACACATGCACACGTATTTACATGTATGTAACAGTTTTATCACTTTGTAAATAGTCTGCAAACTACACCAGAGCTTTTGACAGAGCTAATTTTAGGTACATAAAGGAATAATATAGATTAGCTGTAAGATTTCTTACGTGAGAGTCTGAAAGGGTGAGAGTCACGCCAGATGAGGGAGGGCTGGCAGCCCTGTAAATACGTTAATGCCCATTTTGTGATATTGCATTTTCAACCACCTATTCTGTGTACTTGCATCAATATTTTGTGTACTGTCGGTCTTTTTCAAAGTATTGTTTGTTTAGTCTTCTGTAGCCTTGTTCACTAGCACCATCACTGCTTTGTATTGCATTTGAATTTTTCCTTTGAAGGCGCCGTACCAGCAGCTGCTTAGTGAGTGACCCATTGTATCTGGCGAATTGCACTAACAAAGCTGTGGCCTTATCTGCAGGAAGAGCTTCTGTTTTCGCTTTAAATATTCAAAGCGGAGCCCGATGTAGAAGGAAGCGCTGCTTTGCTCTCCAGAGAGGAAACCCGAAAGCTTCCCTACGTTATAGATGCTGTGCTCCGATTTCTATTTAGTTAGTGTGTTCTCCTTAAACATACAAAACAGTGCACCAAAGTCGGCGTTACAGAGTCAATAGTATCGATCATATTTTGTCAATATGTTCAGAGCAGGAAACACTCTTACCCAGGACCGGATGGGCCCTCTGGAACACCAGACATTTTCCCAGGGGGCCAGTGGGGTTGTAGGCTGGCAAAATGTAATTGTGCCCCAACCCCACCAGCGCTGCTCTTAGCGGTTTGTTGTTGGTTATATCTGGAGGATGTTTAATGTGTTTAAACACACATTAGAGTCGTGTGTGGGTGCTGTATGTTCACCAATGTGGACATGAGCCCTAGTACAGTGACATTATCAGCAACCATCAAATCAGCCCATTACTCCTCTTCGTTGTCCTTCCTCATGGGGGCCGCCTAGCGTCCTTGCAGCTAATTGCTTGTGCAGGCTGGGGGGTGAGTTGGGCTCACATCCTGTGGATTAATGGTCACATGGTCACTACCCCAGATGTACATTAGACCATATGAGTGACCCAGCTTTTCAAAAACATCATGGGGAACATAGATGGGGTGCTCTGAAAAGGCTGTCCCGGTGATCCGTTTATTCCCTTTTGGGGGAGTGAGGGGCAGATTTGCTTTGTCCATAATACTGCACACACCCTGGCAGTGCAGCAGGGGCCTGCGAGCTGAGATTGACAGAATGTAAATGTGCCGATTAGGCAGGAGTATGCAGAAATCACAGCAGGGAGGTCTAATGTCCGATCCTCCAGCTTAAGATACACCACATGGTGCATCTGTAAAGGCCAGTACTGCTGAATGCTTTGGAAGGAGAAGTGGAAACAGGAAGTAGTGCTCCTTCGCACTTCTGCACGCTGTTATACTCTGAGATGGTACTTAACTGTGCTACAAGGGTAATGGATCCTGGTCTAAAAGCTGGTGAGACACTGAACCGCGTCTGCTGTATAACTTAATATGAAAAACAAAGTGCAATTAGTACATAACCTGTGTGGTGAGACACTCACAGAGGTATTATGCGATATGTGGAATGTTGACACCCTCCCACACCTTTGGTAAACAGCAAACAGTTATACCAAGCAACACCCTGATGTTGGTGGCGGGTGGAGGGCTGAGAGAGTCTCCAGGGTGGAGGTTTAGTGAATGAGGGATAAGTAGAGCTGGAATATGGACAGGGGGGTTATATTAATAAACTCTCCTGACTGTCCTTAGTGAGATGATGCCGGATGTCAGCTGATGTCAGGCTGGCTGAGTGAATGTGTCTTAAAGCCTAGGAGGGGGGTTGGACTGCACGTTGTCATGGTGACAAAACCAGCTGAGGTCTCCCTGACTCTAGTCAAAATTGCAGTGGCCGGCAGGAAGTGATGTCGAAAGTTCCTGCGCCGCTTGGCTGAGTCTGTTTATTCCTCTTCAGATTGTGTCCACAAACATTTCTGAAGCAAGCGTGCGTCAACCTTCTCTCAAACCATCACTGATACACAAGGTCTGGCCTTACGTCACACAGTCAGGCGTAACATTTCAGTGATAAGAAGAAGAGAGAGTGCCTCGGGCAGCAGTCAGATTCTTCTCAGTTAAAAGGAATGTTAAATAAAACCTGCTGCCTTTTAGTGTATTAAATTCACAACAAGTAAGGTCTTCTGTTGAATTTATCCGGTTATGATTGTAACAGTCTTAACCAACTGGGCCTAACACTGCTGAAGCCTTGCAGGGGGTGGAGCTATCCAGAGGGCCACACCCACTTAGCACCAGACAGTGCCACCCACAGTCTCTGCAGCAGTCTGCTGCCCCTCCCTACAGCACAAGCAGCCATACTGCAGTACGGTTTTCGCCAGGTCATAAATTGTTTATATGCCAAGGCGGAGGAGGGTATGAGAAAGTGCTGCAGTAGGGGTAGGGTGGGGTGTGGATGAGTGGAGATGGTGAACATCACAACCTCCTTGCCTGTATTTGATTTACGTAGCTCCACGCCGAGTCGGTCTCGTACCCGGTTCTGATCATGTGCTTATTCCTCTGGGGGGGGTTGGGGCCATGTGACTTGGGATCCATGGCATGAGTTAGCATTTCTCTGACCCCCCCACCACCATCCTCGATACGGCAAGACAGGAGCCCACGGGGTTGTGCTCAGGTGGGGAGAGATGATGTAGCTGTAAGAGAATCCTCGGCTACGCGCAAAGCGAAAGTGCCAGAACGGACACGTCAACACGGCTTGGACTTCGACTCGCCGATGTGGAAATGCCGATGTGACGTACTGGCCTCCTGCTTTCCTCATAAGTAGGAGGGGCACTTCCTGAATGCCGCGGGCTGCTGTACCCTAGCCTTCACAGGCCTTACCTGCCACCAGGCCCCCCGGGCTTTGTGAACATTCCAGATCCAGGTTCTGTAATGTGTTCTGGGGCCACAATCACAGGCCAGGCCTCAAACCCCCTCGCCCTGCATGCCTTCTCCTTTTACTGCTGAATAACCGAGATTTCACACTAAAGTTTATCAACTGTCAAAGCTAAATAGAAAAGACATTTTCCTCATTCTCCTGTCAGCTGTTCATGCCTCTGCATATGTTTAATGTTTATGTTCTCCTAATTGTGGGGAAGGCAGGGGGGTGTGTGAGAGCGTAAGTGCCATCTCGCCAGCTGAGGAGATACACTCCTACATAGGACACCTCAGTCAAACAGCCTCTCAGCTGCCCTCAGCTTTCTCTGGAAGCTTCTACGCAGGCCAGTGGGTAGCAGGGACAGCGGAAACTGCGCAAATGAGTAAAAACACACCACCAGTGATTAAAAGCTAAAAGTAGGTGCCCCTACTGGACAAGGACAAGGTTTCATCCCCTGAGGACGTCCTCCACAGGTCCTGAATGAAGCACCCTAACTATTACTATAGCCATATCGCTAACCAGAATCCCAGCTGTATAACTGGACAGAAAGTGTTTTGGTGAAGAGTGACAGCTAAACGTCAGTGCTGACATTAACCTAAAAACCTAGCTCCTCTTTGACAGGCTTGCTGCCTTACTTGTTTTGAACTCTCTGGTGGAGGGCTCTGAACCAGCCAATTACCCCCCCCAGTTTAACAACGGTCTTTGTCCAATCAGGAGGGGGGTCATACACTAGGAAAGACCAATCATAACCCTGCCCGCCAAATTCCGTTCTGAGAGTGACGAGACTTTTGCACCTGAGGCCCCGCTTTTTTTTTGAAAGGCGCATTTTTCCTGCAGCCCCGCCCACACAGCCTCAGGCTGGCAGCTTTGCACTAACAGCCCGTTTCCTGAGACATGAGAAGCAAACATTACACTTGCAAGGCTCTGCCGTGCCACAGGTGCACTCACTAGAGAGGACTTACCCATTAATCGCATTTGTACTGCTCGGCGAATGCACGCGCAGCGCTGTGGTTCTTTACAAACCTGCCTGTGGCAAATGGAATGTCTTTCTGTCAAATGAGATAAAAGTGGCCGGGCCTGTTATCTCAGTCAAATTTCAAAGGTCATGTGACCACAGCAAGAGGAAACTGTAACAGGGAAATGTCGTGTGAAGCAAGCTTTTGTTTTCTTTGCAATGTCCATATTCAGGTTGAAGGTAAGATATCACACAGTACAGTAATACTAGACAAAATAGCCTTGAACCTAGACCCATGTCTGGAATCTGAATATGTCTTCACTGCCTCACATGGTATTTGTCTATTGTAGAAAGGAATTGATGCATTAAAACCACAGGCGCTCGATCTGCTTTCTCACTTCTAGAGGGTGATGAATAAATGAGGAACTAGAGAACAGAAAACCAAGAGAAAGAGTTTTCCCGGTTTGCTCATTGCTGCTCCCTCCTGGCTGTATCAAAGAACTGAAAATATACAGAAAATGTACATTATGGCAGAATACCGCCCTCTAGTGATGATAGTGTGTAATGCAACACAGAAGAATCTTGCAGCGGTTTACTTGATGATTAGGATATAATCACAGATAACCTATAATCATTAAAAAGGCATCTTAACGTCCTACTTTCTTACATTAAGAATAAAAGGCTATTCACAAGTTTTGTCTGGTCATTAAACTATCGTATTTAACTTGTTCAGGGAATTCTTAATTTTCCCATCTAGGAGACATTATTAAAATGATTACAAAAAGACAGAATGCAGTGTTGCAAATCTTTGTAAACACCCAGGGTCATTCTGACAAGAATGATTATTCAGGGGCGGCATGTGATCCATCACAAATCGTAATGGAGACACCGTGAGACATAACATCGTGGCCTTCACGCTTTTGAAGGTCTTTTTCCCTAAACCTGAAAATCCTACAATCAGTAAAAACTGTTCTTTTATCTGTAAGGGATTGTTCTAGCAAAATCCTGCAACACATAAAGCCCCAAAGCTCAACTCAGTCCGTCCACATCCCTAATTAGCGTTAGGAAACTCACAGAACCAGCTCTGCCTGCTGCACAGCATTCACAGAACCGGACCGGCCCAGGTGTGCAGTCTGATGGGAAGGAAGATACGCTTTTTTGTGCCATTTGGGGATGGGTGAGACGGGCGTGGCTCCCATGCAAGACACTGACATGGGAAACTGCAAAGTGATGGCTAAACACAGAGTAGTGGCCTACGGTGTAGATCTGCATTGCAGGTCTGTCTACATGTCATTTTATCGAACATGTTAATATTTAAACTGTATGATATCTGAAACCATTATAGGTCTGGTTTCCTTTGGGTACTCTGATTTCCTCAGTTTGTGTGAAATGTTGCCCCTAATTTGCCAATAGTGTGGGACTGTGTATCCCATGATGTACTGGCATCCCATCCATAGCCATCCCCGGCCATGTGCCCTAAGCTCCCTGGGATAGCATCAAGTTTCACTGTCATCCTGCACTGGATTAGTGCTCAAGGAAATTGTTTTTTTTTTGTTAATTAAGATTTTTTTGTTAGTTAAATTTTTTTTGTAAATTGTTCATTTCCAGGTCAGCTTACACGTTTTGGCCTGTATCACACTGCTGTCTGTCCTGTATCGCACTGCTGTCTGTCCTGTATCACACTTCTGTCTGTCCTGTATCACACTGCTGTCTCTGCCTGTCCTGTGTCACACCACTGTCTGTCCTGTATTATACCACTGTCTGTCCAGTATGGCACTGCTGTCTGTCCTGTATCACACTGCTGTCTGTCCTGTATCACACTGCCGTCTGTCCTGTATCATGCTGCTGTCTGTTTTGTATCACATTGCTATCTGTCCTCTATCATGCTGCTGCCTATCCTGTATTACACTGCTTTCTGTCCTGTATCGCACTGCTGTCTGTCCTCTATCACGCTGCTGTCTGTCCTGTATCACACTGCTCTGTCCTGTATCACGCTGCCACCTGTCCTATATCACAATGCTGTCTGTCCTGTATCACACTCCTGTCTGTCCTGTATCATGCCGCTGTCTGTCCTGTATCACACTGCTGTTTGTCCTGTATCACACTGCTGTCTCTGCCTGTCCTGTGTCACACCACTGTCTGTCCTGTATTATACCACTGTCTGTCCAGTATGGCACTGCTGTCTGTCCTGTATCACACTGCCGTCTGTCCTGTATCACACTGCCGTCTGTCCTGTATCATGCTGCTGTCTGTTCTGTATCACATTGCTATCTGTCCTCTATCATGCTGCTGCCTATCCTGCATTACACTGCTTTCTGTCCTGTATCACACTGCTATCTCGATCTGTCCTGTATCACACTGCTATGTGTCCTGTATCACACTGCTATGTGTCCTGTATCGCACTGCTGTCTGTCCTGTATCGCACTGCTGTCTGCCCTGTGTCACACTGCTGTGTGTCCTGTATCACACTGCTGTTTGTCCTGTATCACACTGCTGTCTCTGCCTGTCCTGTGTCACACCACTGTCTGTCCTGTATTATACCGCTGTCTGTCCAGTATGGCACTGCTGTCTGTCCTGTATCACACTGCTGTCTGTCCTGTATCACACTGCCGTCTGTCCTGTATCATGCTGCTGTAATTACTTTAATGCTTTTCAGTCTGGATTTCGCCCACACCACAGCACAGAGACTGCACTTATAAAAGTCTTAAATGATATTCATCTAAGCAGCAATGAATCAAAAATCTCAGTGCTGGTTCTACTGGATCTCAGTGCTGCATTTGACACAGTGGACCATAATATACTGCTA
>JAAGVU020000040.1:3195259-3209427 GCA_011763525.2 Mormyrus iriodes
CTGTCTTTGTAAAGCACTTTGAATTGCCTTGTGCCTGAAATTGTGCTATATAAATAAACTTGCCTTGCCTTGCCTTGTCTGTTCTGTATCACACTGCTATCTGTCCTCTATCATGCTGCTGCCTATCCTGTATTACACTGCTTTCTGTCCTGTATCACGCTGCTATCTCGATCTGTCCTGTATCACACTGCTATGTGTCCTGTATCACACTGCTGTCTGTCCTGTATCGCACTGCTGTCTGTTCTGTATCATGCTGCTGTCTGTCCTGTATTGCACTACTGTCTGTCATGTATCACGCTGCTGTCTGTCCTGTATCACACTGCTGTCTGTCCTCTATCACGCTGCTGTCTGTCCTGTATCGCACTGCTGTCTGTCCTGTATCACATTGCCGTCTGTCCTGTATCATGCTGCTGTCTGTCCTGTATCACACTGTTGTCTGTCCTCTATCACGCTACTGTCTGTCCTGTATCGCACTGCTGTCTGTCCTGTATCACATTGCCGTCTGTCCTGTATCATGCTGCTGTCTGTCCAGTATCACACTGCTATTTGTTCTAATGTCCCCTCATGCATCTATCCCCTTTACTTCAAATGTGGCATAATAATTTCACTGTGTTCCTCAGACTTTAAAGAAAGAAGGAATTTTCTTAGTGCTGAGCAGCAGTAAAATAAAAACACAACAGTCATGAAATTCCCCGATCGGTCATTCCCCAGACAAATTCCCAGGACTCCTTCCTTCTCTGTCTCTTTTGTTAGGTAGGGACTGGCCAGGCATGGTGAGGTCATGCAGAATGGCAGACCGCTTAAAACAATTCAATGACCCATTTGCATGTTACAGCCTCTATGAGATACTTGGATCTTCAAAATAAGAGCCAGGCAAAGATAGAGTGGTTTTGTGGGATATCTGCTTTTCCTTCTCCCGTTTCCATATACACGTGCTATGGACAGTTTTTCCAAGGAAAGCTTACATTTATTGCATTAAGACATATATTATGCAGAGGACATTTTACTCAGCCACACAGTTATGCTCATACATCTACTAAAACATATTTGTATATATCTGTGTGTGTATGTGAGGGAGAGTTCTACTTTATGCAGCATGGTGCTAAGCGTTTTCTTCTAACATAGCTGGTAATTGAGATATATTAATGTGAGCCTTCAACCCCCCCCCCAAACACAGGTGCAGACAGGCTGGGTCACGTTTTCCACCTCTACTTTCCCAGACAGGATAACGGGTATCACAGGAGACTCCGCGGGAAGCGGCTGACCCTCCTGCCGCTCTGTGCTTCTGCTGTGAAAGGCGTGGCCGCTTATTTCACTGGAAAGAGAAAGAGATGGGGCAGAGGACAGTGAGTGGTGAGCCTGCAGGTGGGAGGAGGGACTAGCTGGTGACGCAATGTGCGAACAGCCAAATGGGGGGGCGGGCTAGTGTATCACACATGCTCTGCCTTCTGGAGGCGCGTCCTACTGTTGGGTATTTGTGTATTTGCCTACAAACGAAGGTCCACAACATGTTAAAACTACTGCAAAATGTATCCCACATCAAGATGATTTAAATGTGACTTTAATTAAAAACCTAAGTGCAAAGCTATGCAGACATTTTTGCCGACACCTCCATCATGCAAATGCAGCACCTCGATTTTCAGAGGTTACCTGGAGGCTGGACGTTTTTCTCAAAGCAGCCGTCGCTGGTCATGTTCCCCGCTGGGCTGTACTGACCCACCACAAAGAAGTAGTTCCCATCAGTCGCACGGCCCACGCCCACCTCTTTAGACTCCTTCCACACAACTTGGGTGAAGTGCCCTAAGCAGACCACCAGGGGGCGCTCTTATCAGTTTTCAGGTTTTCACAAAACCTTCAATCCGACTTTAAATGAACTTGGTTCACTGCAAAGGGTAGTGCCTATACAGTCAAATAAGCGTACCATTTATTTGTGACTAAGAGATACAGTGGTGGGTGTGGCTTAGCTCACTGATGCAGCTGATATTGCGGTTACAGATTGCATTTACCTGCTTCGGAGCTGAACCCAGGGTTGCTGAAATTGTAGTCCTTAATCTCATTGTACCAGCTGTCCACTGCTTCATTCCCTGTAGTGACACAGTGAGGCAATTAACAGACAAGAAACCAAACAGCAACATGAACAGACTTAAACCGTGGCTGAAGATCTGAAGGTCCCTGGTTCATTCCCGACTCTCAGCAGTTTATTTTTGGGGCGCTGTGTGGCTCTGCGAGATCAGTAGCATCTGTGCTTGTGACTGGTAGGTCATCAGGTCACAAATTCTGTGGTCGGTAGAATGGCCACATTATCAGGAAGTCCTTCAGCAAGGCCATTTACCCCACAAATGCAACAGGGGCTCCAGATAAATGGCCTGCACCCAGACCTCAAGCTTTGCTTTCATCTACATGTGTATGTCCCAAAGGAGAGCATGATGGGATAAGTGAAAACTAAGGCATTCCCATATATGTGAACAAATGGCAAATAAAAAATCATTTCATTTTAAATCTCCACCCAGCTATTCTAAGAACACACCCAATGACATGTTCGACAGGCACTTCTTAATAAGCACGGAACCTGTAGGGAACATATAGGTCGATATTTTCCTTGCATAATTCAGGTTGCTAGGCCCAATGGAACAGCAGCCAAACCACCACTCATGAGAACTGTCGCTCGGGTCCGTGTCACACCTCACCTGACAGCGTCTTTTGGGTGGAGGACCAGGAGTAGTACAGGTTCTCGCCATGGCCAGTCTCACTGTGCTCAAGGACCTTGGTGGTAAGCAGGTGGTCAGCCCACTTCTGGGCAGAGGAACACAGCTTCACACTCATGGTCAAGTCTGGGGCACCATGTTTCCTACGGTAAGCGTTGTGGGCATCCAAAAACTCCTGTTTGAAGTTGGCATCTGGGGTGGCACAGACAAGTGGCCTTTTGGTAAAATAGGAAGGTGTAACGTGCATCGATAACGAGCCCATTCTGTTTCATTGTGACAGATTAATTGAAGAAGTGGTTCAGTACTAAACGTGCCTGTAGCCCCCAGGGGACTTTCTGAATGAGTCATCAGAAACAGCAATCCGGCTTCTGGAAAATCAAACACTGAATGGATACGACAAACCAACCTGCCATGATCCTTGATGTTCTTCAGCCTGCGAGAACAGAAAGATGCTTTATTGCCTTATCTCATATCAGCTCTGTGTGGGACTATCGCTATCTCCCACCTGGGCTCTCAGCAGTGTCTCCACCCACCTTGCTACACCATACACACATTTTATTGCCTATTGCTCAGATACTCTGTGTTGCCCTCTGATGCTCTCTGACAACCAAACGTAAAGTGTCCAATCACAGCACAAGCAGTTCTTTATAAAAACTATCTAATGCTGTCCAACATCGCTCCTATTTCCTTAGTTTCCACATTAAGCTTGTCGAATATTATTGTGTAGCATTATGACATTTTCCCTCATTTAGGATGAAAAAATCTAGCATAAATAAATGTAAATGCAAAGTGTAAATAGTAGCAATAGTCCCTCAATGCCCTATAATGGCAGCCAGTAGAGGACTAAGTTCCCTGCCCTCCCCTCACCTGGGTCCACACACACGCGTCCTGGTGCTCTGTTGTCTCTTTGTTGTGATGCTGGGCTCTCTGCAGATGTGCCTGGCATGCTGATGCAGGATCCCTTTATACAAGGCCTCGCTCTGTCCCTCCCCCATGCACAGGAGGAGGCTAATTTGCAAGGAGTGTGGAGTCCAAAAAACCAAACTGTTATTCACGATGCAGTGACTTCAAATGCGGTACAGCATGCATATAAAGTACAGTGTTATATTATATATATATATATGCGTTTTTATACTTTTACGGTAAAGTGCTTAGCAAGAACTTGCATGCAAAATAATGCAATATATAACTGATTGATTCATGGACTGCACATACATTTATCTATGCATGCAAATGTAGGAGAGACCAGGGATGATTGTAACATGGGATAGTTGTAACAAAGTCTGTTTCAAGGGTCAATATACCTGTCACCACGGTGATTCTGGTGGTGACTAACATCACACACACGTAATCATATCTTTGTGGGGACCGCTCATTCAAAAATACTAACCCTAACTATGCTAACCTTAAGCCCAACCCAGCCCCCCTCACATAGGCCTAACAATGCCCCTAATGCACACTACTATTCAGTTATTAAAACTGGTGCACAGTTGCACATTTTGTTTGGTTTTACTATGATCTTTGATTATAGTTGTGATTAATACACACTGTACACATATGCATACATTATCACAAATTTTGTTGAACAAAAGCAACTGCTAAACTTTTGAATAACATGAATTTTTTTGACATCATTTATAATGTTACATTTAACCCAGGGCTGTGTTACAGCTATCACTGATTAGGGGGTAAATTGTAACATTTCACTCCCTGTGTTCGAGGCTATACCATTCACTGTCTGTTTGTGATACAGAGATAAAGCCTATGCTGTTTCATAGAAGACACACGCAGATAGTTTGTACCATAATTTGAATATGATTCCTTAAAAGAATTTTGGGGTACAAGTGATGATGTAAAAAATGTTACAACTATCCCCGGTCTTCACTACCTGTTTCTGCATATATACACATAGTGTCGTCTCATGTTATTTACGGTGTACTTTTTGTAACTCTGTGTTGTCTTGTATGTAGCACCAGGGTCCTGGAGAAACGTTATCTTGTTTCATCATGTATTGTATCACTGTATATGGTTGAAATGACAAATAAAAGCCACTTGAAGACTTGAAGACTACAGACAGAGTCATCATTGGGGTGGTGCAACTGGTTAGACTGCACTGGGCCCCGCCCTCTAGGGTGCCTTGCTCAAATGAGAAACTTGCCTAGATAATGATAGGCTAAATAATAATCAGTTATTAATTTTTTTTATTGATTGCATGCAGCCACATTTCATCTGAATGCGTCAAATGTACCCTGGAAATACATCTAATCTAAATCCTGTCTTGGACATAATCATTTAGCATAGAAACCTGTGGCCACGCTACTGTTTGTACTGTTTGATGCTACCAAACTAGCTAATGGTTTAATACTTGAGAACATCCAAGTCTCAGAAGAGATTATGTGGACTTGCAATGCTGACTGTTGAGAAGGATGTTGCTTTAGCCTTCAATTACGGAGACTTAGAGAATTTGCTGCCCGAAAGTGCAGCAGGGTCACACTGCAGACTGTCCGCCATCAGTGAGTTATTTTCCATCATTATAATCGCATATGTACTGCAATGACCATGGAGTAACAGGCACCATGATTTCCATTACATAGTTTATACTGTCCCTGAATAAATTGGCTCACTCTGAGCCCCGCCCCTCCCCAGGGGCAGACCTGATTACAAATACACATCCATCCATCCATTCATCCATCCTTTCAAAAAAGCACTATGGTACTATCATCAAAGTAATAGCATAGTAGTACTACTATGGTAAAACCATTGTTATTTGGCCACCTATATACCATAGTATACTACGTAGTACTACAATGTATCTTCAGTTAAAATACAATGGTAATCAGTTAAGCTTTTGTATTGTACCATGGTAATAACATGTTTTTAAATATGCTATACTATGGCGATATAAGCTTATTTTCAATAGTATTTTATGAATTGTTCATCATAGGACTGTAATGATACAGCACTGAAATTAGAGATCATAATTACATTAAATGTACCAACATAAAATGTATCTTGGCTTTAAAAACACTTTAACAGTTTAAAAACCACATGTATCAAACCAATGAATGACTCACCCATGTAAGTGTTTCGATGGCAAAAACTGAAGGAAATATTTTTCATCAAAACACTGCGCGTCTCTTTGAAATGCCGAAAATAAAATGCAGCACCATAACCTTTTTTTGCAAGTTGCTTAGGTGAAATTCTTACATAATTGGACCCATGCAACTGAACGGCTGCAACTATGTTGTTACTAGGAGCTCTTGGGATCTGAGCCACAGCATTCCTGGCGACAGCAAATGGCTGTAGGGTACATGGCCTTTCCTACATGGACTTGCTTTGAATGAAAATTTAAATGAAAGCCTCTAGTAACTTTTTTGAATCAAGAAAAAAAAAAACTCCCAAAAAATGTAATCGGTCGTCCAGAACTTCAGCTCCTATTTGTTAGGAGGAGCTTTTTAATGCTGCACAAATACTGCAGTCTAATTAATACTCCTATAAACATACAATTGCATTATATATTAACGATCACTTCCTGTTATTAGTACTGTTGTTGTGGTGGTATTGTAAGCCCTCACGTTTCAGCTGAGCTGGTATTGTTCTCTGATCTGACAGCCTTCTTTGGAAGTTCTGCAATGTCTGATAGAAGGCAAAGTTGTCCCCCGAAGTCTGGGTCTCCATATTGCAGGCTGAATTTACAATTTAGATGGGGCTTGAATTTCTCACGCATCATGGCAATCAGCTCTTCCACTGTTGTGGAACCTGCAGCAACCTGCTTCCAGACCTGCAGACACAAATGCCCCAGCACTAAGGTCAATGCCGTCAATGGTGACTTTGGCTGGGCGGTACATTGCATTACTATCAGTCTTTCGTTTAATGTACTGTTTTGCCACTTTGGGTGATGCTGAAACCAACACTTCAGTTACAGTAGATGCCTGCTGATGTGGCTTGAAGAATGTTGATGCACTAAAACAGTAAGCCGTTAAATGCTGGTGTCTGTTTGCTCGTGTCTTTAACACATTTGTAATGTTATGAGATTAGGAATGGCACCAATTATGCATGTGCGTGGTATGCAGTCCTCAACAGAAACTGACAGATAAAAGATCTTCTGAAATGTCTTCATGCTAGCAAAATTACATAACCGGCACCTTTAACAATAGTTTCAATATCTAGGCTATATATCACAGACAGGAAAAAAATATAAAAATTAGTTTGAAACATTTTTCTAATTGTATGTTATTAAATGGGAAAGTAGAGGCTACACGTGCACTTTCATTGGCGGACGAGTGGACGTGACGTAAACATCGTCATCAGGGGCGAGCTGCGGAAGGCTGCGGTCAGTCCGCGTGAAGCCCAGATTTTTATGTCTAGCGGAAAGCTAGTCAATATTAAACATATTTACTGTCTATGTAGTTTGTGAGACGTCGACATCAGTTAAGTACTTTTAAAATGTTATGTTTCTTTTGTTTTAAAAACAGAGAGTAATAAATAATTTAAATGAAACTAAAAGCATGGGGCACGAAACCTAAACGGAAATTAAGACAATAAACTGAAAATTAGAAGTTAAGAGCGGATTGTCGGAATCGCGAATCAGTGAGCCGCAGCCAACAGGCGGCCGCGCATGCGCACAGTACAAACGCAAAGGATCACGGTCCGCAGAGAGTGCGCGAAAGGCACACATAAGTGAATTTTAAAAGGTTGCTGTGTGTTTTATATGTGAGTTGTCTTGTGTTTTCTTAGATTTTTATAATCTAACACCGGTACCTGTTCAACGCGTGGATCTACAAAAGCGATTCTTTTACATTTGAAAACCGGTTCGACTGATTCACCGAAAAGAACCGGTTCGTTCACGAATCGGACATCACTGTTATGACATATGTCCTTGCAAATCAAAACGTAAAGAGAAGTTTAATGCACGTAAAGATTTTCAGGCAGCTGAGCTACTTCACAGTTTTGAGTACAGTTTTCATCATTTTAATAAGTTCACCATACTGTTTGGGTATTAATATTATTATTATTAATAATAATGATTATAATATATCTATATAATAATAATTGCTATTGAAAAGCATGAATAGAAAATGGACGAATGGATTGATGGATAATATAGTTAGTTAACTAACTGAAGAAATTTGGTAAAGAAAGGGGATTTGAAGGAACTTCAACACACAAGTTAGATCCTAGACCTTTCATGGGCATAGGTTCGGTTTCAACAACAGTCACCCCCAGCCCCCCCCCCCCAACCACTCCCAGTACTCCCACAATATTGGCAGGGACCTGTCCCCACCACCCGAACACAAACCTCAGACCTACGCCCTTTTCTGCACTGTCCGCATGCATAATTCCATAATTCACATTTTCAGTGTTTCTCCTCGCTTAAATAGGAATCACTTCGGCGGGCTTAGGGTGAACTCTATTCTTATACTCTCTCTATACGTTATTGGAAAGAGTATATTGTACAGTTGTAACCGAAATTTTGCTGGTTACGTCCAGGGATAAATCGTACTGTTATAGCTTAAATATCGAATTGCTTTTACAAAGATATTTAAATGTATGTAAACAAGGCATGTGTTAATTTGATTAATAACAACAAGCAGAATAAAGTAAATGACATATTTCAAAGCATTTCGGCGTGCACGCATAACACGAAGCAGCCTATATTTCTAAATTTACAAATGAAATTGCGATTTATAAGAATGTTGCCGTTCATTGGCTAATTTTTAATCGCATGTAATTCTTGGTATTGTATTACATTCCACCGGCAATGTTTTTAAATTAAAATCAGAGACTTCGCTTTGTGGAACACGTAAGCTGTAATTAAGCCCATGTTTCGTAACTAAATAATAGTTTCATATTTAAAAGCTGCGCTTTAAGGGCAAGTAATTCATTCTGCCGTGTTGTATAACATTTTTTACTGTACACATTTTGCTTTTAGTGGTCATAAACATTGCCTATGACCAAATACATGCCACTGTAATCCAAAGATGAAGTTACAAAACGGGGAAATAAGTATGATTAACATGAAAAGCACGTGCATAACGATTCACAAAAAACTCAATGCCCTCGTCATTTTTGCTTACACAGAAGTGCCGTTATAAAAATAATACAACGACAAATATTAGAAATTTGCATTTCACCTTATGTTGTTTTTTTTTAAAAAATTCAGGTCATTTCAGACATTCATTTGAGGGAATTTTTATTTTCCTAGGAACTTCCAGTTTTTTATTTTTAAAAAGCCAGTATCATAAAACCAGAAGATTGTTGTCAAGATGTTTTCTTTTGCTGACCAGAATTTTCACCAGTTTGTAATGCAGAAGATCTTGGGGCTCTTCAATGCTGTTGTCTGAGTACAAAGGATTAACATGAAGCTATGCTGTGTTTTTTGCAAGTCTTCTTTGACTGTAGTGTAGTGGTGTGTCACCTTTCTGCAGCTGATAACTGAGTAGAGATGCTTCAGGAAAGGTTGAATTCCCCCCCTTTATTCCCCCCCCCAATTCTGAATTGGGTGTTTACATCTGACATACCCTATTTCAGATAGAGCTACTGCTACTGATTGGAAGGACTGGAACTGTGAAAAGCTCCAGTCGGAAAGTGGTGCTAACTATGCGTGATGCTCCTGGCCAAAGGCCTACAGCCATTGGGTTTGGATGGTGAGGGAGAAACAGTGGCAACAGAAGGCCCTGAACGAGTGGTCGAGATGGTCTTGAAGGTTAAACAAGGCTCTACTTGGCTACCCTTTTATCTGTGGCTCACCTTCTGGTGATGTGCGACTGGACCGTTCAATAAAGGTGGCCAACCATGACCATTTCCTCCAGCCCTCAGTGATTTTTTCAAGCGCCTCTTGACTCTGCATGTGATTCTGCTGTTCTGAACGGCTTAGCACATGGTATCTTAGATGGACATGAATTTAACTTTACTTGGACCTGAGATTAAGAGACAGGTACAAGTCCATCTTTATGCATGGTGAGTCCCCTCCTCAATGCTTCTAACATAGCATTGTAGGAAATGGGAGTTGGGTGTGTAGCATGGTAGGCCTTGCCTATGACTGACAGACTACTGCTTCACTAAATGGCACTTGGTGTTGTAACTGCAGCTGAAAAGCTTACGCTCCTACCATGTGTAATGGATGAGTGCAAATGGCACCAACTAACCCAAGGGGAAAACCCGCCAGTAAAAAATGTGAATGCTGTAGAAGGAATTTACTTGGTCTGTAAAACAGTAAATCATAAACAGTCATGTTATGAAACAATTTGGGATGTTTTTTTTGACAACAGTGCTGCTGTGGAGCAGATGTCCCCACTGCTGGGCTTTCTGCCCGTATACCAGTAAACAGTGGCCTCAGTCACAACAGGAGTAATGCAGTGATAGTGGTTTTGAAGGCTTCGGCGATGTTTATAGCTGTCCCTCCTGATAAATTGGTCTTATTAAAATGCTAAGGGGTTTTGGCTGACCCCGGGCCATGCTCTTTGTAGGCATCTGTGGGTAGCCCATAGGAAAAAGGCAAGCTTTACCCAGCTGCTGTCATCGTTTAGGTTTGGCAGAATTTTTAAATGGAGGGGACAGAAAATCACGAGACGCTACTTTTTTTTAAATTCCCTTATTTATTGTTTACTATTTATTGTACTACTGTCTGCTGCTGTGACAAACCGATTTCCCTCAGGGGATCAATAAAGTATCTTTCTATTCTATTCTGTTCTATACTATTCAAGCCAGCCATTTGTAACCAGAATGTATTTAATTTGTCTAATGTAGAGTGAAAGGTAGGCATCTGTGAACAATGACACCCCATGTTTATTAAACCCAGTGTCAGTTGATTGTCAGCCAGCCAGTTAGCAGACGAGCTTATGTTAGCATATAAGCTACCAAAGGTCTCAGGTTCTAATTGGCGGTTTCGTGTTGTGCCGGTCCGATAGTCAAACTCCCATTGCTTTCTGTAAATGCTGGTCGGGTGATGAGTGCTCGCACTAACTAAGTCCTGTCTGCAGTCACTCGTGTGACTGCTCGATCAGGACCCAAACTTGTCCGACACCAAACCCTTTAACGAGCTGCATAAAAGCGCAGCACGGGCCTGCAACAGCATGTGGCTCTAATTAACCAGCCCATAAATGCCTCTGGCTCCTGGATCACGTTGCCTGTTACTATTACTGCAGTAGCCACAAAGTTCTCTCTAATTTACAATTTAAGCAGATGCAGGGTTGGGTCACTGACCTGGCGTTAGAATCAAAACACTTTTCGTATTGGTGTGATCTTGTTTAATATACATTTCTTTTTATCAGTGTCTAAAAATGGGCAGCTGAGGCTGAACTGGGCGTCACACTCTTATGCAGAGGGCTCTGTTGGGGCTCGCTGATATCCTCTCTTTTAGGGAGTCTTACTTTGCAAGGACAATGACAGTAATCTGCAGCATCTGTGAATTTTATTGATTATTTTACCTGAGTATTAAAGGTGTTGCCATCGTTGCATTTATTATGATTAGATTGTGTATTAAGCAATTTGTGTAAAGTTCTTGAAAAATCTGACTACAGGATGCAAGATAGATTTAACTGTAGAAGAGTGTAATTATTAAGAACTTGGGTGATTGGCAAAGCTACACTTGAAATTGCCAAGATGACTGGCAGAGACCATCACACCATGAAGTATATGGCAGAATAAAGGCACTACAGGTAGGCAGAAGGGCTTGTTTTACAAAGTAAACTCTCCTTCATTAAGCAAATGCCAAGGGAAAAATTCTTTAGCCAAAAGCAAAGAAAGATTTGATGAGCAATGTCTCAAGATCAAGATGTAGCATATCCCACTGCCTCGGAAAATGTATAAAGTCAGGTATACAACCTCTGTGAAAGGGCTGCCACAAAGCACAGCTTCTGAATGGGCCCAGAAATACTTCCAAATTTTGATCACTGATGAGTGCCGAGCATCGCTTGATGGAACAGAAGGATGGAGCAAATATTGGGTCAGAAATGACATACAGTGTTCTCTCAGACTGAGACACCAGCAAGGGGGTGGTGGTGCAATGGTTTGGGCTGGAATACTTGGTGGTGAGCTGGTTGGCCTTTAGTGAGTTCCTGAAGATATAAAGTTGACTGCAAATGCATATATTAAATTTCTGAAAAACAACTTTGTAGCCTGGTGTAAAAGTAAGTCTTTGCCATTAAGACGAGTTCTCCTTGAAAGTGGGCTTCAAAAATGGCCATCTGCTTGGTTAGCATCTTCACCTGATTTAAATTCCTCTGAGAACCTGTGGAGCAGCATCAATCAATGGAGGTCTGTTATCTTCAAAGGATGCACTGTGGGGTGCTATTTTAACAGCAGCAGGGATTCCACCCACAGCGATTTAGTATCTAAGCAAGTCAATGAATCAGACTCCTGATCATAGCCAACAACATCGAGTCTGTCAGTAAATCTTTGATTTCCAGCAGCATTTCAAGAAAGATTCAAGCTGTTTTGAAGGCTGATGTTCCTTGTTAGGTCTTTGTAGTGTTGGATGCGCCAGTCCCAGGCTAATATGCATATGCATCATGCGGAATGCTATAATGCATCTGTCAGTTTGTAACATTCTCATTGTCGTTGTTTTGCCGTTGCTGTTGTTGCGGTGTGTACTGCTTTATTGTATTATATTTTATGGTCTGATTGTAAAGCGTCCTTGAGTGTGAGAAAGGCACTATATAAATAAAACATTATTATTATTATTATTATTATTATTACAAGTGTGAATTTGAGAGATTGCAGTTAGGCAAGGTATGCAGTGCAGTAAAGGAAAGGAGAGGCAGTTACATGTCATTTGACCTTTGTGGTGTTCTGTCATTCAGGAGTGCATTTCCCAAAACCTCCCGTTAGCAGCATACATTGTTGGAGCCATTCAGTTGCATGGTTTCAACTATGGAAGTTGCTAACTTAGTTAGCAGTTATGCTTTTGGGAAAAACACCCCAGCTCAGGTGCCACCAAGACGTGACATCAGGATTCCAAACACAAGGCCTGAAGATTTAAATGTTATGTACAAATGCCAGTCTTGAGGAAAATAACATCAACGGAGTGGAGTTTCAACACATTCCACTACATCTGACCGCAGATATTTTTAACGATTGCTCACACTCCCCTCTTCCTAAATGCAGACTTTTCGTAGACACCCCACCCAGGCATGGACACTTCAGGGCAGACCGCTTGCAATGTTACCGGTTTGCACGGCAAATTTTTGCTACAGGACACAAACAGCAAAACGTATTGATGAGTCGTACAGCATCCCTAGTTCTACTCCGCCACGTCATTGCATGTTTCATTGGTAAGATAAAACAAAGGGCTGTTGGGCTTGTGAACCACTTACAAACACTGCCTAGTATAAACTATAAACATGCTGTCAGTAAACATGACAGATGACCCGTTAAAGATATGTTCAGACTTGCAAAGTGTCTCTTCACCCCTGGCTCACGGTAAACATTGTAGAGTAAATCATGGGGAACTTCAGACTGAGACCTCTTGTATGAAAGGATTTGATGCCTGGAAGCCCAGTCAGACAGAACAACTATTCAGATAATCAGTGAAAGGTCACTGTGTACCTTGGGAACTCACTGAACAGGTTACTCTGGTGTTCTACAGAACACAGAAATCTGATGTCATCTTGCAAAGGCCCCTGTCCCTCCCCTGAGTTAATATAACATGAACCCTTTACAAATGGATTTAAACCAAAAGAGTCACCTGTGGGGACCAAACTAAGGGCTGTGTAAAGGCCTCAGTCAGAAGCTCTGGGGGAAGATGGTTGGTCAAATGTACGAGAACAGCAGAGGCAGACAGGCAGCCATCTTGTGGACGACGGGCACCTAAAAAGCATACACGCAGTAAAATTCACCAATAATACAAACACGTCATGAAAGAGGTATTTTTAAATTGTGGCCATAAAATAAATAATTTGAACATGTATATTATATAGGATATTTTATCCAAAATATAAAAGTATTTAATTTAATATTTATATGTTGCGAACAGCAATAAAATGTGTAATTTGGATTACAGCTGTAGTCGGTTCATTGCCTTGCGTCAAAAAGCCGAGAAAGTGCTTTTTATTATGGAACAACCCTTCTCTCAACTAATCTACACAGCCCCAATTAGGTCACTAATCTGGGTGTGTAACAGTGAAATATCCCGTAACATACTACCGTTTTTATAGAATGTTAATATAGCTCATTCCCTGGCTCTGTTACGAAGACAGAGGCGAAAACACAGGCTTAGCAACATGATTGTCTAAACCGCTAGTGTCAAACCCAAGGCCTGGATGTGGACTACGTCCCATTTATGCGAATTTATGAAAAATAATATTGATAATTTTAGAATATGGACACATCGATCTGAAACATCCCACTTCACCATTTTAAAAGCAAACTGCTGTTATTTGTACCACTTCTGCGAGGCAATATGTTGATGGGGGGGGGGGGGGGGGGGGGTTTTGGGGGGGGGGGGGAAGACGCCGGGGGGGG
>JAAGVU020000040.1:3232205-3274060 GCA_011763525.2 Mormyrus iriodes
CTAATGAGGACAAGCAGAGACAGCGAGGAGAGGAGCAGCGTTTGTGGGTGCTGATGCTAATGAGGACAAGCAGAGACTGAGGAGAGGAGCAGCGTTTGTGGATGCTAATGCTAATGATAATAAGCAGAGACAGCGAGGAGAGGAGCAGCGTTTGTGGATGCTAATGCTAATGAGGATAAACAGAGACAGCGAGGAGAGGAGCAGCGTTTGTGGGTGCTAATGAGGATAAACCGAGACAGCGAGGAGAGGAGCATCGTTTGTGGGTGCTAATGCTAATGAGGATAAGCAGAGACAGTGAGGAGAGGAGCAGCGTTTGTGGTGCTAATGCTAATGAGAAGGACCACAAACAGGAGCAAGAAAAGTGCAACAGATGGAAACTCTGATGAGACTAACAGGTGTTGATAGAAAATATTGCGTAGTTATGTGTTTAAATTAAGTAATTAATAGCACATCGTTGTTAAAGACTGAATTGTGTGTATGACATCATCATGGTCTTTATGAGCCCAGGCACCTCAGAGGTTACAAATGAAACACTGCTAGAGGGCGCCAACAAGCCACTTATGCAAAAGTGCAAGGTGCCAGCATAGAACATAATGCAATGCTAGTCTTGCCCATTAATTGCAATTTCACCTGGTACTGCTCCCCATAAATTCCCCATGCGCATTTTTATGGAATAAGTGGTAGCGGAGGGTGGGGTGGGGATAGTAATTAGGTTATTACAGGGGTGGGCAATCTTATCCTGAAAGGGCCAGTGTGGATTCAAGTTTTTGGGATAACCTTTAGGTCAGCTGTTCAAACCAGGACTCTTCAGCCAATCAGTCCTCTAATTAGTAATCTAATTAGTAATCTAATTAGAGATTTTATAGCAAAGACCTGCACAAACAACATCCCAATATTTCTATAGATAGGTGACAAGGAGCACAGGGAAATTCCGTGCCAGGTTTTGTTGGACAGCGGCAAGGTAATCCAACGTTCCAAAACGTGCTCCTTATTTTGATGAAAAGTATTATAAAAAAAGTGCTTTTTTAAGAGCAGTTGCATTTCCATTAAACTAGATTTTGTGCATTTTGAATATGCAAATAGAAAAATTGTTAATGGACTACGTTTTTGGAAACAAAATGTCCAATAATGCAAAAACGTTTTTACACTCACTTGAGGTGTTTTTTTTGAGGAATCAAAAGAAGTAATTAGAAAAAAACACAATGGACAGAGTATTCGCAAATTAGCTATGTAGGACATGAAGATTAGTACATCTATGCATAATACCCCGTGGAAAACCTGCCCCACATGGAAGCACAAAAGATAGATCGCGATCTCGCGGGATGATAAATGGCAACTATTATTCACATGATATCACTAATGGAAAAACACCCTATTTGCAATTTCACTTTAATAACTTATTATTCACTTGTAATTTGCGCTAATGACAGATTAAATGGGTATGTCAAGAAGACGGAGGACGACTTAGTACAGCTGATGAGAGCTGATGATCACAGAAATACACCAGGGATACCCGTCTCACTGGTGAGGGGAGACTGATTGGTGGTATAACTTCTAAGACACATAAACTGCAATGTCTCAGCTTCACGAACCTCACCCATCATGACAATCATCTGTATTGTCCTCTGAGGGGCGCTATTTGCCCCGTGCTTTGCTTTCTTGCTGACCCAGGGTATGTGGCTGCGCCTGTTGGTGCCCTGGCTGGGCTGGTGGTGGCCTTGGTGGTAGTGGATCTGGAGTGGATCCTGCAGACTACGGTGCCCCAGGGCCAGCCAGCCTGTCAGTACCAGCATTAGCCTGCAACTATATGCTGGTTCTACTGACTGTGGCATAAGTTGTCTTTTGTCCTTGATTGCACATCTAGAAACATTCCTTTGCCTGAAACTGTCATTGACCTGCCTCTCCTCACTGGCTCGTCTCTGCATGATAGCTGGGGTTTGTCGCAGTGTGTCACAACTGTGAGCGCACAGTGATACAGCATGCCTGTTGCAGTGTCACGACTGTGAGCGCACAGTGATACAGCCTGCCTGTCGCAGTGTGTCATGACCGTGAGCGTACAGTGATGCAGCATGCCCGTCGCAGTGTGTCACGACTGTGAGCGCACAGTGATACAGCATGCCTGTCGCAGCATGCTACGATTGTGAGCATCCAATGATGCAGCCTGCCTGTCGCAGTGTGTCACGACTGTGAGCGCACAGTGATGCAGCCTGCCTGTCGCAGTGTGTCACGACTGTGAGCGCACAGTGATGCAGCATGCCTGTCGCAGTGTGTTACAATTGTGAGCATCCAATGATGCAGCCTGCCTGTCGCAGTGTGTCACGACTGTGAGCGCACAGTGATGCAGCCTTCCTGTCGCAGTGTGTCACGACTGTGAGCGCACAGTGATGCAGCATTCCTGTCGCAGTGTGTTACAATTGTGAACACCCAATGATGCAGCCTGCCTGTCGCAGTGTGTCACGACTGTGAGCGCACAGTGATGCAGCATGCCTGTCGCAGTATGTCACAACTGTGAGCGCACAGTGATGCAGCATGCCTGTCGCAGTGTGTTACAATTGTGAACACCCAATGATGCAGCATGCCTGTTGCAATGTGTCACGGCTGTGAGCGCACAGTGATGCAGCATGCCTGTTGCAGTGTGTCACGACTGTGAGCGCACAGTGATGCAGTATGCCTGTCGCAGTGTGTCACGATTGTGAGTGTGTAGCTATGCAGCCTACCCGTGTATGACCCACAGTACACAATAAGGTCTGTCAATGTTTCTGTCAACAATTCTGGTGATCATTCAATAATCTGTGACTGTGACTGTGACTCCATTTAACCGGCTCATTTTATTGTGTGATTTGTTTGTGTGTGGGATGTCTGTGGTGTCATGGCACCTGTGAAGGTTTACAGTCACTGATTAGAGATATAACTGCTTTGAACGTGAAGATGGCGCAAAGCTCAATACTTATAAATTTAAGAATTCGTGTGACCTCTTCCTAATTCTGCCCATATATCCAAAATAATAGATCACACTGAAGTCTGATCATCCAGCTCACTTGTAATGAGACTCCAAATCAGTGAAGCTCAGAGGTTAGTTATAAGTGTCTGTTATTGGCATCGGTAATATTAGATAAAAATATGTTTGGCATTTAATTATTGTTGTTGAATCTTACATGTTGCCAAATAAGGATAAATGTAGGTTATCAGTATCAGGCAGCTTTTCCACATTGGTGCACCACTATCTGTAAGTAACAGACACTGAGTTTGAAACCAGCTGTGTTTCTGTGTGTGTGAAGCCTGACTGTGTGCTTAAGGAATCACTGTCCAGTAACTGAGGTTTAATCCACGTTTTCATGATGGATTATGTAGTCAGTTCTCTCTTCTTTACCATTATTTGCAGTGAGATGGAGGATAGTGGGGAGTGGTGTCACTGAGAAGGCAGAGGAGGAAGGAAATGAAACATTTCCAAGCCGATTTAACCCTCTAATTGCTGCAGTATTCAGGTTTCACCACAAGGTGGGAGGCTACATCCCTTCATTTTTTTCCTCACCCTCACAGATTGGATACCGTAGGTTTGAGCAGGATTCAGAAACATGCAGTGAAGGTGCAGAAATATTTGGGTATAAAATAATAAGTTCTCATATTATGGGATTTTTACTTTTTTAGGTAATAGCAAGAACAAGCAGCTGGGGTTTCTAACAGCCAGTAGACATATTTCTTATGATTGCTGACTAAATTGCGTTGTCTGTGTGTGTATGTAATGTAAGTGCACTGTGACACGCTCCCAGCTGCCCGGCTGGCTTTCTGGGGCCCTGAAATCTCTGTCCTCTGAGAAAAAGATTCAGGGCTGGGGATTTCAGCTCTGTGGCCACATGACACACTGACTGTGTGTTTTCTTAAGGTTTAATCTGAAATGAAGCATAAGGCTGGTGGGAGAAGCAGCCCCTTATCCGGCTATGAGGACACATGTGAAGCATATCAGTGTCTTATTTTCCTAACTTTTTCCAAGAAAGCGAAGGCATCCTTAATATTTGAGACACTCATTGTGAGAGTCCACTTTAAACTAGAGTAACTCGCTGTCTGACAGTATGGCTCGAGCACAGGAGCACTGATTTCTTAAAACTGCTTGGCGGGGCACCGTTTGTAGATGCTTGCTTTGTCGCTAGTATTTGGTGGAGAGTCCTGAGGTCCTCAATCTCACATATCACACAGGTTCAGGCTGCAATGCTAAGCTAACAAATATCTGGCATATTGACTCTAGCGCCCCCCACGGGCCTCTGTCACGGCATAGAGGATCCAGTGACACCGCCAATGCACTCACAGACTTCCTGTGGAGTGCGTAAGCTTCTACGGGAGGCTGAGAGTCTCCAATCCGCTGGGATGTGCTGAGGTGTGCCTGCTGCTCTGGACTTAGCGGGTTTTAGCCTCCGTGAATCCGATTGGCAATTAGTGTTACACGGCCCCCCCAATGGCTAGGATGGAGCTCCCAAGACACGCTGCCAGGAACAGGTGCTGCCATAGTCAGCAACCCCCCCCCCCAAATCCTTCAAGCTCTGATGCCATCCCTTTACTGGCAGATGGAGGGTCTGACTCCCCCCATCCCCCATCTGTTAAAAGCTGCCACATTCCTTGTAATCACATGACCTTGTTGGGGAAAGGGGTCACAGACAATTACATGAGATCAGGCCCACCCATCTTGGGGTTCTTATTCGTTAATCAAATTAATCCCATTAAGCAGCCACCCCCCCAGTGCTGTTACGCTGGGCACTTTAACGAAATGAGACCTGTGTGCCTATACTGGGAAGGTCATCACCACCAGCATGGCCATTTAGTTAGCTGAACATTTAGTTAGCTGAACATGCTACTTGTCTGCGGTCATGATGTGGGGGGTGGCCTTAACGTTTGCTAATTCCCGGTGGCCTTTGTCTTATCGATCGTGTGCAGAGATCCTAACGCCTCGGCCAGGCCGTAACCAAGTTGACTCGCAGCTACCTGCTGCATTTGCATACAATGCGCACTATTCTGCGAGTGACTGAGCCATCCCTCGTGTGTCAGGAGGCCCCGAGACGGACCCCGAATCTAAGGTGTCAAAGAGTAGTGGGGCAGACAGGGAGACAGAGACACGGTGATCAGGGTCAATGGAACCTCTACTGTGCAAAGAACCCCCCCCCACACAGAGCTGAGTGAAGTTATATCTTATCTTATCAGATCGTATCTCAGGTGACAAGCCCTTTACCCACCTGTAGGAATTTTTTAATGATTTAGCCCCAGCCAGCCCAGATCGTATACCCCTGTGTCCCTGACATCCCTGTGTCTTCGGCCCCCCCATCCCTGCGTCACATGGATCGATCTGCCATGCCAACCCAAAGAGAGTCCCACAACATGCTCGGTGACACAGAGCGGGGCTTAAAGCTGGAGCTGGCGTTCCACCCTGACCACCACCATGGAGACCGCTGTCGTGTTGGCCGCACCCTCATACCTCTGCTGTCATCCTCAGCGGTTTAGCGGGACTTTAGGAGAAAAACCACTTGGTCGACTTAATGTGGGGTTAATGTGGGCTCTGCACAGCAGTGGGGATCAATACCCGTGCTAAATATCACACCACATTGGATTTCCCTAAATAAGTTAATTCGTTTAGTCCTTTAAAATGCGATATTTAGTGAGGCATTAAATCAGAAGTGCAGGTATGGAGGCTCAGAGAGTAGCCCTGGTTCCATATACCGTGTGCCTGTCTGTGTCTCTGTGTGTGTCTCTCTCTCTCTGAGTGTGTCTGTCTGTCTATCTGTGTGTGTGACTGCCTGTGTGTATGTGTGTGTCTCTGTGTGTGTCTGTCTGTGAATGTGTCTTTCTGTGTGTGTGTCTGTCTGTCTGTCTGTTTGTGTCTCTGTGTGTGTCTGTCTGTGTGAGTGTGTGTCTGTCTGTCTGTCTGACTGTCTGTGTCTTTCTTTGTGTGGGTGTCAGCTGAACGTAAAGGGCAGCTTCTCTTTTAAAAACCAACAGGAAGCTGATGGTTACTTATTGTTATGAAGTAAGACTAATTTCCCCCTGGAAATGTGACGGTTGTGATCACGGCGGCCTTTCTGTCTTTCTTTTGTACATGGGTTTTCATACCTTTGCTCTCTATTGTCTCCCCTCACCTCTTGTTTACCGGAGGTTTTCAATGGGGCAAGCAGTGCGATCTGGACCCAGCAGTGGATCGTGTGCAGATAGCATTAGCGTTTAGCCTGAGCTGATAAGGGGGGGGAGTGTTTGATAGGTTGAGGTGACGGGAATCCAGCTCATTTAGCCGACTCAGATAAGAGGCCCACAGCCATCTGCTTTATGTCCAGAACCCTGGCCGAGGAGCTGTCACGTCCTTCCTGTGGTTTGTCAGTGAAGATCTGAGTCGGTCACCCACCAACACCTCCTTGTCTCTCCTGCAGCTCCAGGAAAAGAAATGGACAGGTTCTGGTAAAACCAGGTGGAATTCCAGTCCATCCATCCATCCGTCTGTCTGTCCATCCGCCCACCCATCCATCTGTCTGTCCAAACATAAACAAATTTCATGTTGCTTGTCTTGTTTATTTGTTGAAATTCTTGCTGCTTAGAGTTCCTTCCCATGATCACGCATGGTAAGGGGGGAGGGGCAAATTAAGTGCAATATTATGCAGAAGAACTGCAGTCGTTAAGGCGATTAGGTGCAATAAGCAACAGAACGGGGGAGGGGCCCGACGGCAGGTGGACAGGAGTCACGGTCCTGAAGCAGGGGGAGTGGGGGATGCGCTGTGGTGCGTTTTCCAGGGGGAGGTGCTGGTATGCATGAGCATGAGCGGGATGGCTGGCATCCTCCACTCTCCCCGCAGTGGGGGGCCGTGGGTTGGTCGAGGTCAGAGCCAGTGATGCTGGCTGCTGCCCTCTATTTATCTCGTACTGAGCCGCCCCGGCTGGGGGACCTGGGGAGGTTAATGAACCTGTTTCCAAGTTGGTTAATGTACCCATTTGCTGATGCATTAGGCTGAGCTGCCTTTCGCACTGGCTGCATGTTTATCTCGCCCCGACCCTGGTGTCAGAGGGGATCGTGACTGTCGGTGTTTTAGTTAAACTGTCTTGGGCTGATCCAGCTCGAGCTGTGCTTAAGTTTCCATGTGGGGGGGGGGGGGGTGCAGCTTTTCACCCAGCCTCGGTGTCGTAGAGTTAGTAGATAAGCCCTCGGGGGGAGTCCCAAAACCAGGACCAGATTACGGACCCCCCCACCGCCTCAGCAGGCTTACATGAGGTCTTGTTCAGGTCTTGTTCAGGTCTTGTTCCATGCTAAGAGTTATTCATTCATAACCCCAGTCCATCCTATATCAGCATGGCCAGGCCACTGCAGGACGCACACAGCAATTCATGTAGTACCACAATTATTTATTTATACAGAACTATACAAAATCTAAGGCAAAGAAAATCTTTAAAGCTCTTTATCTGGATAGTAAATATATATTTGCTCAGGAATAAAGACACAATGTATCAGAAGAAATGCAGCAAACAGTAACACAGCAGAAATTTCATGATTTAAATAACTCATTGATGAATAGATTAGGCAAATGAGCTGTGTTAGTGATGGAGCCGAAAAACAGGTATTCTGGATGGTTGATGCAAATATTGGGGTGATTTTTGGAAAGGTTTCAAATTACTACGCTGACACACTTTGACAGACACTTGTATTATTGCACCTAGTGGCGCTGCATGTTATTTTTAATGTTTTTAATGCTAGTAATTGCACTGATACACCATCCCAAGTTCCCTGCACACCTGCGTACTTGGCGATGATAAAACTTATCCTGATTCTGTTAGCCTTAGATACAAAACACTGATTAAAAAAGTGTTTTACAGATTCAGGCTGGAATTTTGATAAATCTGATCAATCTTCTGTGCTGCTGTGTTCCTTACTCCATGTTCCTTACTCCCTCTTTCTTACTCCATGTTCCTTACTCCCTCTTCCTTACTCCATGTTCCTTACTCCCTCTTCCTTACTCCATCTTCCTTACTCTTAGTTCCTTATTCTTTGTTTCTTACTGCCTCTTCCTTACTCCATGTATCTTACTCTCTCTTCCTTACTCCTAGTTCCTTATTCTTTGTTCCTTACTCCTTCTTTATGTCCAGAACCCTGGCCGAGGAACTGTCACGTCCTTCCTGTGGTTTGTCAGCGAAGATCTGAGTCGGTCACCCACCAGAACCTCCTTGTCACTCCTGCAGCTCCAGGAAAAGAAATGAACAGGTTCTGGTAGAACTCCATGTTCCTTACTCCCTCTTCCTTACTCCATGTTCCTTACTCCCTCTTCCTTACTCCATGTTTCTTTCTGCCTCTTCCTTACTCCATGTTTCTTACTCCCTCTTCCTTACTCCATGTTCCTTACTCCCTCTTCCTTACTTCATCTTCCTTACTCCCTCTTCCTTACTTCATCTTCCTTACTCCTAGTTCCTTATTCTTTGTTCCTTACTCCATGTTTTTTACTGCCTCTTCCTTACTCCATGTTCCTTACTCCCTCTTCCTTACTCCTAGTTTCTTATTCTTTGTTCCTTACTCCCTCCTCCTTACTCCATGTTTCTTACTCCCTCTTCCTTACTCCCTCTTCCTTTGTTGGTTTACTGTAGCTGCCAAACTGGAGTTTTAAATTGACAGCTTTGCCATGCAGTCCCGGTCAAAAAGTCTGGCCCTGGTATTAGCGCAGCCCCTGCCCGCCCCCCCTAAGGGGGCTGAACAGCCCGCACTGGGCCAAACCCCCCTATCTAAGAAGGCCCCACTCAGGAGCATGGAGTGCTTGTGGCGTGTCGGCCACTGACGGGCATGAGGAGGTGTGGTGGACCCAACAGAGAGACGTTTGGAGCGCATGGCGTGAGGATGCTTTTTTGGAGCTGCGAGTTCCGGGACAGTTCGAGGGGGATGGACTTTCGGAGGAGGGCTCCAGGCCGGCTGCTGCTCACAGCACTACTGCTTTGCTGGGGTAAATGAGTCTTTTTGGGGTCTTCCACTTCGATTTGGGGGAGGATGGAGGAGCTTTGGAGCAAAATCGTCAGTCTGTGTGTGTGTGTGTGTGAGAGATTGAGAGAGAGAGAGAGAGAGAGAATAGTGTACTGTTTTGTTTTGGGGGGGGTGTATTAGCTGATGGAGGGGGAACAAGTGGTGGATGTTGGCAGCCGAACTGTTTGTGGGCGCAAATGATAATCTGGTGGCGTGTTAGCTGGCGGGAACAAGGAAGCAGGCTGGGATTAGGGTCCCCATAAACACAGCGATGCATTCGCCCTTGCGTCCCAGGAACGCTGGGAACGTGGACATGATGCCGCTGAGTCAGGTGGGATCAGCGCCGGCTCTTCTTTGAGCAGGACCCCCCGCTAAGATGTAGCACAGCCTGCACCTACGTTTGTCGTTTCTTCAGTGACAGATTCTGTGCTCGCATGATCATGCTGAGTGTCCTGCTCTTCACGTCTTTACAGTAAAAACTCAGAGCTCTGTCATTAGCTAGATCAGCTCCTTTAGTTTCCGTTTCTTCAGTTCACTGTAGCGTTCATGTGCTGTACAGTAGAATTTGTAAAAGCTCAGGGTATTACACATTTTAAAATGCTTATTTAATTTTTTTATGTTAATACCTGGTCTGACGTTTGGTCCTCCAGGGTACTACATCATGCTTTTTGACGGGAGGAGGTTTTTTAAACCCCCCCCCCTCCCAACACAGACACACACACACACACACAATTGAGCACTGCCCTATTTTCAACCCCCGCAGTGCTGTCTGTTAGGGGGGTCTGAGATTCGTTAAGTTTGGCAGGTCCCACCAGCCTGGGAATGGGGGGGGTTAGGCACATGCATGCAGGGGCCATTGTTGGCTGTCGCTATGGCAATGGGCCCACAGACGGGGATGCCTCTTTTGGAGGGGAAAAGGGGGTTTCAGAGGCCAAAACAGGAGGCTCGCCAGCCAAGCTCCTTTAATCAGAGTGACGTCATTGTCCTGCTGAGGAAGCCAAACCTGGTTCCTTCTGTTTTTGCCTCCAAGGAGACCCGGGCGGGCACCTCAGGCCATGAAACAGAGCGCCCCCTAGTGTCCACTCCTTATGCTTTTTTCTGATGGCTCATTTCTTACACAGAAGGAGGGGTCGGGGTGAGTTGCATTTTGACAGAAGCTACTGCTGCTCCCTCATGGTGTTTTGGACCAACCCCCACCCCCCACACACATCTTCTGTATGGTCCGGCTGTCCTTCCAGGGGCTTAGCATTCAAATAAGCTGGGGTGGGGGGGTCATAAGGGAGGGTGAGGGGTGCCAAAAAAAAACAAACGCTCTTTCCATGAGCCACGTGCAATCATTGGGGTGGGTGTGCTGAAGGTCCACAGAGGCACGATGCTTTTTATGGAGGGCGGGGGGGCATTTTTAACAGAATAAGCATGCCTTTCTTGCTCCAGAAAGCTGATAGGCAGTCAGGTCGCCAGGGATGTGCTGCCTGTCCAGGGACCAGCTTCAGATACTCAGGGGGAGCTCTGAAGCTGGGGCCTGTCATTCCTCACGCCTGCCCTCCCAGGGGGGCCTCGCCGAGCAGATAATGGTTTATCAGAGAAATTCCACCTACAGTGCTAATGCCCACAGAGAGCAAGCCGCAGTGCATGGTGCACTGCTGCTGGGATCTCTGCCCGCTGGGGGTCTCTGCCTGCTGGGGTCTCTGTCTGCTGGGGTCTCTGCCCGCTGGGTGTCTCTGCCTGCTGGGGTCTCTGCCCGCTGGGGGTCTCTGCCTGCTGGGGTCTCTGTCTGCTGGGGTCTCTGCCCGCTGAGGGTCTCTGCCTCTGGGGTCTCTGCCTGCTGAGGTTCTCTGCCCGCTGGAGGTCTCTGCCAGCTGGGGTCTCTGTCTGCTGAGGGTCTCTGCCCGCTTAGTCACCTGCGTGCTTTTTGTGAGGATCGCACCATGCCTACCTAGATAAGGCCTATCTGCCGATGGGGAATCAATGATATCAACATGGGGGAATGCCCCAGCAGTGCCCTGCTGCCCCCCCACTGCAGGTTACGCGGGCTGGGGGGGGGGTCACATTGGATAGATAAGGCAGATGTGGGAGGGACCTGGTGTTGAGCTGTGCATCGGTTCACACTATAGGGTGTGTGTGTGTGTGCATGTGTGTGTGCGCATGCGTGTGTGCGTGTGCTGTGTGCGTGTGCTGTGTGCGTGTGCTGTGTGTGTTAGTGCATGTGGGCCACTTTGACTCCAACCGTGTGGCAGGTACTGGGAGCTCAGCATTGTACTTGGGGGGGGGGGGAATGACAGGGAATGGCTATGGGGTCAAAGGGCAGAGGCCCAATACAAGGGGTGTGTGGGGGGGGGCGCAGTGTGAGGAGATAAACTCTCACACACGCGCATGTGCCCCCAGAGCGATGGATGGGTTCGGCAGACGGGGGGAGAGGGTGTAACCTTCCCTCCCCCCCCACACCATGGCGCCTGCCCTGGCCCCCGCCCTGTGCCGTTTCTCAAGCAGGCAGTGCGTGCGTTTGACGCTCGATTCAAAGTCCGCAATGTGCGTAATTCCGACACATTTTTAAGGAGTTTCTGGGGTGATCAGCTGCCCCGCCCCCCCCCCCCCCCCCGCCAGCACTGACGAAGAGAGGAGTCACGGGTCAGAGGTCGAGGGGTCGCCAGAAGGCACAGCCTTTTCACTAATCCTGCTACATTATTCACCACGGCTGCCATGGAGACCACGGGCTGCCTGGCACCATGCATCACCCGTCGCCAGGATCTTAAGGCCAGCGTTTTCGGGAAATGAGCCACGACTCAGGGTGGTGAGGGGGTGGGGTTTGGAATTTGCCGCAGTTGCCTGACATGCCAGGGGGCATCGGGGCCGGTTCTCATGGGCCGGGCCTGGGACTGACTGCCCCGAATGCTGATTGGATTTCCTCCCTGTCACTCACCGTGTCTACAAGGGATCTGTCCGTTGATGGCGAGTTTGTGCCGTTAGCTGGGTAAGTCCGGTTACCCGTGCAGGTTCAGCAGCGCCGATGGTGCGGAGTCTCGTGGCTCAAACCCGCCATGGCTGTTCTCAGCTCGTTCAGGGTCAGGTGCCCTTTGCTGGGTCGGGGGTGTCCACCGGCGGGGGCCCAAGCCGGACCCAGAAGGCTAAGTCCCCCCCACTCCCCACGCCTCATGGGTCCTCCAGGTTGCTGTGACTCTGTCCCTTAGATTTCCCTGGGCCCCCCATTCCCGCACAGCCCCCCCCCCCCTTCTTCCCACTCCGGCCTCATTAATATCTTCTGCCTGAGCGGAAGAATCTGGAACAAAGCAGCAATCAGAAAAGCAGTCCGTGGAATGCAGTGACTCTGCACGGGGCCGCGCCATTGGCTGGCTCGGGGCGAGACGACGATGGAGGGCAGAATCCACCCCCCAAAAATGCTTGGCCCCATCCCTGACAAAGAAGCACCCTGCCACAGATGAGCCTGTTAGAAAAGAGCTCCGAGATGCTGAGCTGCTCCTCACTTTTTAAACTTTTTAAAGCCAAATAAAAACTTCTGACTCTCTGAATTTAAATGTCATTTTCTTTATATTTTAGTGAAATTCCAGACTCGTTTGTTTGTATTGGGACCCGATATAGTTCCAGATCGCTCGGAAATGACAGATACATCAACCAGAGCTGAGGAATTTCCAAACCTCTCCTCATCTTATTTTTTCAGACAAACGCGGATTAAACGCCGGGCTAAGCTGAAAGATTGGGTGTCACCACAGAAGGGATGTTTGAGGCAACGGGCAGGTGTTGGAGCAGCAGGGTGGGGGTGGGGGGTGACCATGAAAGACGATGCGTTAGGGCTTCGCTTAGCTGGACGGCAAACACGCTGTCCACGTCGTGGCCAAGGTCACCATCCTGTTTCCATAAACGAATCTCGGCGACCTTGGCTGCCTGACGTCACCAGTCACTTTGAGTAAGTTCTGGAGATGAAGTAGGGTGGCATCAAAAAGGAGACTCTAATTAAACCACTGAGAAGCAACGTGAGGAATATTCTCAGCCACCGCCTACATGCGGCTAGCAGAGACCACAGATGGTCACCCCGGTCCGTCTGTGGGAGGGACCATAACGCCCTGCCCTTCCTGGGATGGGCGAAATAAATAGATACATAAGAGAGCTAAACAGTAACTTAAAAATACACAAATCTGGTGTGTCCCCCACTCCCCCAACCTTAATCTCACTCTCATCCTTCAATTGGCCTGATGTCTGAGTTATGGAATCTTCCAGCACCCATTTGGCTCGTTGCCGCTCCTCAGACAGATGAGACGTGGTCCCAGCCCCTCAGATGGACGCCGCACCACCTCCCAAGGATGCCCCCCCTCTGAGTGGTGCCCCCAGAGCGACTCTGTGACTATCTGACCTTTACTCGGTTAAGTCCTCCGTGGCCAATTCGTGCCAGTCACCCGTTTGCTGGTACAGCTGCTCTGATGGTTCCAGGTTTCTTGGGGGGGGGGGATGCTGGACACCTGTTCCGCTTTTCCCGCCCGCCTCGTGGTTTCGAAACCAGGAGTTCAGCGATTCCATACGGTGGGGTAGAATTAAAGGATCATAAGACCTAACAGTCCATGTTCATCCATGTACCTGCCAGTGCGTGCTTGTGATATGTTATAAAAATATCATTTTTCTTGAGGGGGGAGCACCGTCTGGGCCTCACTTGACCACACCATACGGGGTGTGATTTGTGCACTGCGCCCCCCCCACCCCAGTGTGCTTTTCACATTTAAACAGGAGGTTTCATTAGTCTGATTGAGACCGTTCCCCCTATTGCCTGGAAGATAAGCCCTCAGGCCCCTGCGGCCCTCGTTAGTGTGGACAGGTCCCTGCACCACATGTGTGTTAAGGAGCTAAGATCTCTGGGAAAACAATGGAGTCCCAGCCAGGGGGATTGTGGGTATTGTGGCATGCCTGCTTCTGACTGATTCGCTCCTGGGGTGTAAGGACAGCAGGATTTGACTTCGTCTCTTATTGGCAGAACCTTTTTGATATTTGCTCGTTTAAAGCGATTCACTGTGTTTACAAAAGGCACAGTGTGAGGTATGCCCCCTGTTATTTCCAGCTTAAGTTTTTAACGAAGTCTCACCCTTCTTTCGTGCGTGGTGTTACCCCCCGTGGATTGAGTCTCCAACCTCTGAAATCCCGCCTGTTCTTTTCGACAGAATTCTCGTCCACAGAGCCGACAGGGAGCTGTGCGTCCTCCCCGTGCCGAAATGGAGGCACCTGTGAGAGCGTGGGGGAAGGTTACGTGTGCCACTGCCCACGGGTGGGGCCACGCTACACGGGCCGGGACTGTGGGGAGCTGTTCGACGCCTGCACCCTCGTCACCTGTCCCAACTGCACCAGCATTCGCGGCACGGAGCTCTACTCCTGCCCATGTCCGGCCGGTTACCACGGTGACGGCTGCCAGAGTCCCGTCTCCAGTTGCTCCACGGACCCCTGCCTCAACAACGGCAGCTGCAGGGAGGTGGGCCGCGGGTTCGAGTGCATGTGCCCCCCCGGTTTCTGGGGGCTCTTCTGCGAGCAGGAAATGAACGAGTGCCTGTCAGAGCCGTGCAGGAACGGCGCCATTTGCGTGGACGCCCCAGGCACCTACCAGTGCTTCTGCGTGCCCGGTTTCCAGGGCAACAACTGCGAGATCGACATCAACGAGTGCGCCTCGCGGCCCTGTGAGAACAACGGCACCTGCGTGAACGCGAAGGACCGCTACGAGTGCCTGTGTCCACCAGGGTTTGCCGGTGAGCCGCTGGCCCCCTCCCCATTTCCCCATTTCTCATATGTTAGATTTGGATAGTTCAGGTCCACAGAGTAAAAATCCAGACCAAGATTTTATTTCAAGCAGCCAGTTGAGTATAAAGAGACACAGAGTATTCCACTGGTCAGTTGAAACAAAATCTAGGTCTAGATTTTCACTCTCAGGACCTGAACTACCCACCCCTGTGTGTTACAACCAGTTCTTTTGTGCAGTAAATGTGGGCCAGTTTTGGGCCAAAAACGAACGCACCCCCAAAAACAGAATCAGAATCGTTTTATTCGCCAAGTACATAAGGGAGGTAAGCAAGCAATTAAAAATATAATCAAGACAAAAGTACAAAAATAAAAATTTAATGAACGTTAAGCAGAGGTAGAAATAATATAAAAATAAAACAGAAAAGGTAATTAAATAAAATAGAAAGAAAGAGCATAAAACAAATCACCGCGTAAACAAATAAATAAAGAGGCACAGAGCGAGCAGCTTGGGGAACGTCCCAATGAGCGGTTTTAACTCGCTAAACGAGCCGGAAACCTCGCCGGGTGCTCTGAGGGACCGGCCGACGGCGGCCTGCTTCTCCATCCTCCCTCACTTTCTCTCGCTCCTCACTGCCCCCGCGGTATGTTAAGTGCCTCACTTGTTATCCATAGAGATTTTGTCCTGGCCGTGGCGGCGTATCTCGAGTGCCTGGGGAGCTCGCCAGCGCACAAGAGGCACGGCTCAGAAGGGGGCAGCGAGCTGAAGCTGATGTGGTCAGATCACGGGGTGCAAAAACGGTCACACGGCCCCCCAGGAACAAAGGCACAGCGTATATGAGTGAGAGATGTATAGCGGTCATCCCAGCTGGATTGATCAGATATCTGTTGCTTAGTAACCAGCGACAGCTGTTTCGCCAGTCTCCCACAAATCCCCATACGAGTTTTAAGACACTATTTAAGCCCGTACGCCTACAAACCATTAATGGACACAAACTTGAACCGTTATTGAACAAACGACCATTAACTGTAGCAAAACACTATGAAGAGCTCCTGAAACCTTTTAAATCTTGTCACCCACAAATTTAGGAATATTTTTATCTATTTTTTTCCCAAGCATATGTTCATAGACCTGCATGTTTTAACCAGATCGATTTGTAGTTTTCATTTCGTTTCCACGTCGGAAAGTCCAAACACTCTGCAGAAAAGCAGGATGGGATTGAAGGACGGTTGATGCATGAGGCTGACACAGTAACCTGTGCATAACAGGCCCATCCATCCCATAACTACCCACACTGCTGCTCACCAGCGCCCCCTTCCTAGCCTTCCCGGTATCTGACCTGAATGTGGTGTGACCTGAAGTGCATATGCAGAGTAACGTGCTTTCAGGGTGCCAGAATGCATGTTCATTGGCTTCAGGGGAAACTGTAGATCAATGGATCAGACTCACAGGTCAACCACGTAACAAAACGCCCCCTGGTGGCTAATATGAAGTCAGTCACTCAGGTTATTCCCTTTGCTGGACATCGGTAGAGAGAGATGACAGATTAATGAAGATGAGACCAGAGACCGTAGAGCTGTTGAGTGATCGCTAGACCTGCTGTGATCCCCGATAAACAAGCACAGTTACCAAGGATGTAGGTTTGGTTTTAATATTGGCAGGGACTAAATCAGCCCCAAACCCCCACCCCCCTGAATGAACACACATGTCCCTACCATCCATACACAAACCTTAACAGTTACTGTATTTACGCTACAGTACCAGGGTAAGACTTAATGCTGAGTATGCTGCTGCTTGGTAATGGACCTATATTTTGAACAGAATTTTGCCAACCATGCACGTGTGTGTGTGTGTGTGTGTGTGTGTGTGTGTGTGTGTGTGTGTGTGTGTGTGTGCTTGCAGGAGTGAACTGTGAGGTGGACCTAGATGAGTGTGAGTCCAGCCCCTGCCAGAATGGTGCCACATGCTATGACTTCGTGGACCTGTACATCTGCGACTGCCTGCCGGGCTTCAATGGTCTGAACTGCGAGATCAACATTGACGAGTGTGCCAGCCGACCCTGCCGTAACGACGGCTACTGCCTTGATTTGGTGGACAGGTATGGGCAGGGCATCTCCCAGGGTATCTCAGGAACCTCAGGGAAACCGGACGCTACATCAGGTTACCGTGCCACCTTAAAGGTCAAGTGCCATCATTTGATTGGACAGTGGCCTTTTAATTTGGCAATGACCTTTAATTGATTTGACCTGGCCTTTAGTTAGGTTTTTAAAATAAATTAGACTAATATATTTACTTCTAATTAAAAGCAGTTTGAGATTTTTGGCTTAGCAATCAAGCACTACATATACTAGAATAGATCGATAGATAGATAGAGAGAAATGTTAATTAATGTTTACATAAACATAAACAAAAGTTTAGAGGCTGATTCACAGCCACGTACCCTATGCCGTAACCAGACCCACATCTGATTTCCATAATGTATCATTTTGAATAATTCTGTGAATGGTACAGAAATTTCATGCTGTTCTGAGGTGCACGGGGAAGGGGGGCTGATGGTGTTTGCCATGTCTCGCAGTTATGATTGTGACTGCAGTAACACTGGATACACCGGCCCCTTCTGCGAGGAGGAAATCCTGGAATGCTTATCGAGTCCATGCCAGAATAGCGCCACCTGTCGGGAGGAGGTCAACGGCTATAAGTGTCTCTGTTGGCCAGGTGGGTCAAGCATCTTCATGCATTCACATCGATTGTCCTACAATTTTCATCTAGGAGGATTCATGTATTTCTGCACAGAACCAATTCCGCTCTTATAGACTTTACGGGAGATGATTTTTTTTCTAGTAATTGTAGAAATGTACAAATATTTTTTGCCGTGCAGGAGGAGACAGGAAACACTGCTAGAAGACAGTGATGCAAAAAATGGTGCAATATCAAAGTCTGCACACGCAGTGAACTGCAGTTTTACAAGTGGGAAATTTGTGTTATCCCTGGCGCTGAATTCTGCTCCATTTCTTTAGCTACACCGGCTCCTAACCACTACGCTACCTGCTGGCCCAGACAGTTGGCTCAAAGCGAGTTAATCTTGTTGTCAGACAGCAGATGGTCTCCCAATTAACCGAATAACACGAAAACCATCTGCCGACAAGGCGTGCTGCTGCCAGTCTGCGAGTGCGACGTCACTCTCTCCATAGCAGCTTCTAATCCGCACTCAGCGCCGGGCTCGTGCGCGTGCCATTTTCACTTTCATTATCTCGATGTTTATAAGCGCGTTGCCGTCGCTCAGGTTACGAGGGCGCGCACTGCGAGGTGGACGTAGACGAGTGCGCGGACGAGCCATGCGTGAACGGCGGCACCTGCCTGGAGCGGTCGGACGCCTCCAGCTACCGTGACGGCGCTGGGTTCAACTTTGCCACGGCGGAGGGCTATGAGTGCGTCTGTCCGTCCGGATTCACGGGTAATTCCGGCCCGTCTGACCGTACACGCCACTCCGGAGATGCGCATGTGTGACACCCCCCTCCCCCGATGCTGAACCTGATGCCTCTGTTTTAAGGGGAAACCTGCTCGGTTGACGTGAACGAATGCCAGTCCCTGCCCTGTCTGAACGGAGGGACGTGCGTGGATCTGACCGACGCTTATAAGTGCTTGTGTCTGCCTGGGTTCACAGGTGAGGCACCCCGCCGCCCACCCAGTCGCCCCTCAGCTAGACACACCATTGAGCATGGCAAGATCGTGGAAAACGTACCTTCTTCTTAGAGAAATAGTAATAGTCAGCATCCAAAATCGGAATCCTACTGTCTACCGCCCCCTTATGGTCTCTGCTCATCTGTGCAGACATAAGTATGTTAAATAAAAAGTATAATAATCCGCTTCTCCAGTACAGGGTCCCAGCAAGCTCAGGGTGCAGGCCTGGGGACACCCTGGACGCGTTTCCAGTAATAACAAGCATAATAATTATTATTAGTGCATATTAGTGCATATCATACTGCCTGTGAGCTAAACAAGGAAGAAAATGCAGAGATGAATGGAAAGCTTAATTATCAGAGGGAGGGGAAAATGACAGAGAATCACATGGCTAATACCTGGGGGGGGCAGAAGAGCGGGCCGTGCTGGGGAGGAGAGGGAGGGTGGAGGGCTTGGGTGGGGGCTTATGGTACAGCCCCTCCTTTAAGGCTGAGTTAACACATAGAGTTAAGTATTATCATCAATCCAGTTATCCCAAACACCGTGGGCAATTTAAACATGCCAACTATTGCTGCCTGTGGACTGCTGGATGAAACTGGAGATCCCAGAGGAACACCACGTGTCACGGAAGGAGAATTACTAACTACACACTGAGAGGAGACTGAATTTGAGCCCCTAACCCTGGAGGTGTGAGGCAACAGCGCCACCATGTGGCAGTGTGCAGCTCAGCGGATTAGGACACTGTGGCTGTGATTGGAAGGTCGTTGGTTCAAATCCCAGGGTCGGCTTAGTGATGTTACTGTTGGGCCCCTGAGTGAGGCCCTTAACCTCTATTGCTCCAGGGACTGGCTGCCCCAGCTTCCTGAATAATGCGTTTTTTTGGTTAGAAGCACCTGCTAAATAATTGTTATTATTTTTATTAAATGAACAACTTCAGAGGCAGCCACTGGTAGTTTAAGTAAAGCTGGTAGGGTTTTCTACAGGCAAATAGCAGCATGTGTTCATTAACCCATGTGAGGTAATTAGAAGGGCTCGGTTATGCCCCCCCCCCACACCCCCAGCCATCCATTGCGTGGGGCTGCGGACTAACATTCCTGCTGTCAGTGCTGACAGGGGCCGGCTGGGAGGGCGGGGGGTGGGGGGGGGGGAGGATTAGAGCAGAGCCGGGACAGGACCTGTAGTGGGGAGGGCGGGAGGCCAGAGCAGGGGGGGGGTTCCTCCTTAATCGCTCCTGCCTGCCTGGCACTGAGGAGGAGGAGGAGGCAGTGGGAGAGAAGGAGAAGGAGCGAGTACAGCGTCAGACACGGAGCGAGGTGAAGCTGAGGATGGAGGCTGTGCGAGCGCTCCTGCTGGGACTGCTGGTGCAGACAGGTAAAGTCTCCCCACGGGGGAAGCCCGGCTGCTGTCGGTTAGGTGGGGGGGGTGCCGGCGGTGCTGTTTTGACTGCGTATGCCAGACGAGGCCGATTCTTTCTGAAAGCGAGGATTACGGCCGTTTCAAACGCCCGGCGTGTCAGATGGACCAGCGCAGCCGCGCGTCCCGGCGCTGGGCACGTTCTCGTGGCAGCTGGGCTGGCTGGCCTTCGTGGAATGTCACTCTCTTACTCACAGTTACTGGTTTCTTAGAGCACCACTCTGCGGCTCTCAATCAGGAGCTGGATATAAAGCGATCGTGAAGCCTCTCTGGTCATGGCGCATCCCACAGGCATCAGCCATCGGCCTCATGACCGAATGTGGACCCCAGGGGTCCTGCAGGGGGGTTGGAGGGGCGAGACCAGCTGCCTGGTTTAGGGTTAGGGTTAGGGTTACTTATCGTTTGATATGCTTTCTAAGTGCTTAGCTTTGAGCTGTTAATCAGACTCCTGACTTCTGCTTTTCGGTTGCTGGGGAGACGTGTGATTGTTTGGTCCTGGTTGGAAGTGATGTGGGGGCTTCCTCCTAAATGTTATCCCAGGACATGTGCAACCGGGCCAAGGCTGAGGACGTGCCTCTGGATCGTCATTCACAGGTGTGGACTGCCAGCTGGACATCGACGAATGCCTGAGTGAGCCATGCCAGAATGGGGCGTCCTGCCAGGACCTGCACGCTGGCTACACCTGCCAGTGCCCCCAGCCCGAGGCTGGCCAGGCACCCTGGGGTGGCACCCACTGCGAGGTGCTCTTAACTGGCTGCAAGGACCACCAATGCCAGAACGGCGCCACCTGTAGACCGCTCCTGGATGGCGGGAGACAAAGCTACAAGTGCGAATGCCCACGGGGCCTCCTGGGCCGGCACTGTGACGAGGTCACCACCTTCTCCTTGACCTCTGGTCCGCTGTTTGTCCCAGCAGCCAGCCTGAGGGCAGGCCCGGCTGAGGACACCCTGCGCTTCCGCACCACCCTCCCAGATGGCGTCCTGCTCTACAGGGGCCACGAGGATGGGCACGTCACCCTGGAGGTCGTGGGCGGCTGCCTCGTTGCTCAGGCCCATAACAGAGGTGCGGTGCTGGCCCGCGTCAGCCTGCCAGGCCGGGTCAGCGATGGGGCGTGGCACGTCGTCCGCATGAGTGTCCAGGGGAACCTCACACTGCTTTTGATTGGTCTGGTGTGCGACGGGCAGCCCTGCCAAGCGGAGAGCACTGATGTTGGAGCCCTGGGGGCGCCGACGTGGATGGCCGTAGGCGGCACCCACCAGCACCTGCTGAATGGCACGCAGAGCGGGGTGGGCTTCGTCGGCTGCATGGAGGACCTGCGCATCGCCTCAGTGCCCGTCGTCCCAGAGCAGCTGCTGGGAAATGTGACGCTGGGCTGCCCCCGGACAGAGTGGTGCCAGCAGGACCCATGCTCCGGGCGTGGCCGCTGCGATGACCTATGGACCAGCTTCCGCTGCACCTGCGACCGGCCCTTCCTCGGGGCCCGGTGCCAGGAGGGTGAGCCCCAAACTCCACCACTCATCTTTGCCCTCTTTGTGGGGGGGGGGATCATCTGGCTTATATTCCTCCTCCTTCACACAGAGCACCCCTCGTGGACGTTCGGCCTTGAGAATGAGCCGAGCCATGCCGCCTTCCTCATCTCCGCCGGCCACGGCGCCAACTTCACCATCTCGTTTCTTCTACGCTCACTGAAGCCAGATGGCCTGGTGTTCCAGCTGCAGCGGGGGGGTGTCGAGGTCCTCACCGTGTTCCTGCGGGACGGCGCAGTGCAGGTGGCCCCCTGGTTGCTGGCACCTGTCCCCAACTTTGTGGTCACCACTGGGGAGTGGTGGCTTCTGGCCCTTGAGGTGCAGCATGGTGTCGCGTCCCTGCTGGTGTCAGGCCGTCCTACCTTGGCCGGGGCCCTCCCTGAAGGCACGGGGGTGTCAGTGGAGGCGGAGGATGTGGCTTTCGTCGGGGGCCTCCCTGCAAGGGGCGCCACATCCTGGGGAGGGCACTTCAAGGGCTGCCTGCAGGACCTGCGTCTGGGCGACACGCATCTGGACCCGCTGGATGTCACGCATGACAAAGCCGGCCTCACCAGCTATCTGCGTATTGAGACAAGTGGCATCCAGCTGGGCTGCAGGAGTGATTACACCTGCCGGTCACAACCCACAGGGGTACGGCCCACCACGAGCCGGGGCGCTTCGGTGACCCTTGCTTATTTAAATACGGATTGGTCTGTTTCTCGACCATGTCTGTAACATCATAGTAGCTTTCTGTCGTGAAGCAGTTTCCTGATGCTGTCTCCTCCCATACACCAGGTGGCACTGTGCCAGAATGGAGGGGTGTGTATGGTCACCTGGAATGACTTCGTCTGTGTCTGTCCCTCCAACTTCACGGGAAAGAGGTGTGAGAGGCTGGTCTGGTGCAGCACTGACCCCTGCCCTCTAGGAGCCAGCTGCGTCGACCTCAACGATGGATATGAATGTGAGTTTGAAATGCTGCATGTTCTCCATCCTGACTGAATCAGTCTGTACTAGCCAAAACCAGTGACCAGTGGCAGTCACTCTGACCACTGTGCCACGTTCTGGCGGTTGTGTTTTGTCTCATGATAGCCTTGGTAATAGTCCCAAGCACGTCAAATGGTCAATTTTGTCAGTTCAGGTATAAATTGATCGATGCAGGTCTCACCGATGCCACATTCGAAAGCAACGCCCTGGAGTACGCAGCTCACGGCTCTTCAGCCCTGCCCGTGACCACTGTGTCCCTGAGTCTGCGTACGTACCAAGAAATTGGCGTACTTCTGCGTGCCTCCACCAGGGGGGACTTCTTCAGCATCTCCCTGCTGAACGCATCACTGTTGGTGACAATTCGTACCGGGAACAGCCTGGAGATGCTGGCATTGGCCAGTGAGCAACAAGTCTCGGACGGCACCTGGCACCATGTGCAGGTCTCCAAGGCCGACCAGGGGGGGGCACCATCTCAATGGAGCATCATCGTGGATGGGCAGCTTGCCGGCACCAGCCCCCACGCTTCTGGTTGCTTGGAATTGGTCAATGAGACGTCCATCTTCCTGGCGGAGAACTTCACTGGCTGTCTGAGGGAGGTGAGGGTGGGCGGGGTATACCTGCCCTTCGCTGATGGTCCAGAGCCCCCCCAGCAAAGGAAGTTCCTCAGGAAGTCAGGGAGGCGTGTCCTTCTGGGCTGCTCTGGCGCCCCCGTGTGCCTCTCTCAGCCGTGTTTGAACAACGGCACATGTGAGGACCTCTTCAACCGGTTTGAGTGCACCTGTGCTCCCGGCTGGTGGGGCCAATACTGCCAGGAGGACGTGGACGAGTGTGCCTCTGCCCCCTGCCTGCGGGGGGCCTGCCACAACCTACCAGCTGCCTATCGCTGTGAGTGCCCCCCTGGGTTTGGGGGCGACGCCTGCGAGGAGGACCTGGATGACTGCCAGGGACATCGCTGCCAGAACGGGGCAACCTGCCAGGATGGCATGAACCGCTACAGTTGCATCTGCACGCTCAACTTCACCGGAACGTTCTGCCAGTAAGCACCCCACCCCACCCTCTGACGGGGCTGTCATGTCAGCTATGATCGAGATTCTATGACCTTTCCATCCTCGGGGCTCAGGAAGCAGCTGTGTTAGAATCCTGCAGAGCTCGTTCAAAAATGTTGCTTTCGGATAAAAGCGAATCCGGGGGAGTAGCTGTCAGTCATAGCGCGCTTAATCTCACTGGAAATTCCCATCCTCAGACGGCTAGCTGCTAACTGGGGAGGATAGCTTCTAGACTTAATTATCACTATAGATGAGACAGGCATGTTTACGCTACTGAGTAACACTTACATGATGCGGGGCACAAACATTTATTAACATTTATTGACGCAGCACCTTAAATAAACTAGCAGTCTGTTGCCTAATGATTTATAATGAATGGCACCGCTGTGTGTCCCTGTCGGTGACAAAGTGATATTAATGACAGCTGGCATACTGATACTGTTCGAAATCTTATTTCAAAATCAATTTATTACAATTTAGAGGTGGTTCTCGTAGGGTGTGTACCAGAAGGGGGTGACGCTGATGTTATTTAACTACAGGAATTTAATGGGATCACATAATGAATTCAGACATGGTTGCCTGGATAGACACTTTATTACAGGTTTCGCTTATGCATGCGCCCTTCAAATACGTCGCCACCATCAGGCCCTATGATGTAAAACCCACCAAGGCAGTCTAGTCGCGATGCGCGACGGCGTGCCACTCACCACACATGTGTATGTGTGTGTGTGTCCCTCCCTCCCTTCAGGTGGACGCACCTACCCCCACGGTGTGATGGTGACATGCAGTGTGCAAACGGGGGCCTTTGTACTGACGGCGACTGGGGAGCCAACTGTACCTGCAAGCCGGGTTTCACGGGCGACAGGTATGCCACCAATGATTGGTGGTACTACAGGTCCTTGTTAGTCACTGATTGGGTAAATCCATTATGAACGCATTGAGTAACCAATGAGAGCATCAGTTCTGTCCGACATCAATAGTACAGCCACTGTAGGTGGTCCGAAGCCTCCTGTCATTAATGATTCCGCAAGTCATGTGACCCGAGCACCATGTGATCTCTCAGGTGTGAGGAGGAGGTCGACGGCTGCCTGTCTGACCCCTGCCAGAACGGTGGTACCTGCCTCACCCGGACCGGTGGGTTCCAGTGCAGCTGTGGACCCAGTTTTGTCGGACAGCGCTGCGAGACCAGGGTAGGTGCCCCCCATAATATATCATAGCACAATGCCATAATAATCAAGGGTGGCAATTAACACCTTGGAAACAGGCCTGCTCCTGTACTCAGGTGGGTGTTGATTCTAATCCCTTTAGACAGTACCTGTGCAGCTGTTTATCAATAAGGGCTGTAGGCTGTATAAGCTACTTTAGGTTAAATCTACAGCATGTGAAGTAATGTGTGTCCCCCTGGCGCCCCCACCTGTACAGAAACTCGAGCACAGGGAGGGTATCCCCATGCTGATGGTGGCCATCCCCCTGGCCTGCTGCTGCCTCCTGCTGGTCGCCATCGGCCTGGCCTTCGCCATGCTGACGGCCCGTAAGAAGCGCCAGTCAGAGGGCACATATAACCCCAGCCAGCAGGAGGTGGCGGGGGCGCGTTTGGAGATGGACAGTGTGCTAAAGGTGCCCCCAGAGGAGCGCCTCATCTGAGCTCCGGTGGGGGGGGGGGCTTGACTCAGGCTCTGCCTCCAGCATGGACCTATCAGTGCAGTTCAGCTGACGATGGGGGCATAGTGGGGGGGGGGCATAGGGTGGAGCATCTGAAGAAAGGGCATCTGGTGTGCCCCCCTCAGCTCCAAAAAAGGAAATGTACAGGGAAATGGAACTGCTATCATGCTAATCTTAGTCCCCCCCCCCTTTCACATGGGTGTAGGACAGGGCACCCTGTGTGCTCTGTGCACCTTCTGATCAATCTCAGTGTTGGACTCTACCCCCCCCCACCCCCAACCTGGTCCAAAACCAGCAAGACAGTGGTCCAGCTTAATGCAGCTAGTGAACTCCTGTAATACGTGTTCGCCTGTCCCGGCACGCTGATTCACCCTGACTAGCTCTCCTTGGTTTCCTGCTACTTATGATGACTGATGGCTGTGCTGTATGCTGACGGCTGTAAGCGTTAATTACACTGGACGGTGCTTTTTTTTTTTTATTAATTCCTTTTGACTGTGACACTGTAACACATTTTCTTAGACATTTAAAGTTTAGCTTACACTGTACAGATTATGTAAATGAAGGTGACACTATCAAAAGCAAAGCAAAACTACCGAAGAACCGAATGGTGAACAAGCCCTTCGCTCTTTGAGGTGATTAATGGTAAATCTATGCAAGTCAGGGGTAAAAACAGATGTACCTATTTCGTTTTGTAAAATGAATTTTAATTGTAATTTTGTATAGAAGTGCTTTGAAAACAATTTACTGTAGAAATGCAAAGTCATTTTAAACACCAATATTTCTGTTTTGCATCAAGAACTTGCCCTTGCATTGCTGGAACATATAAAAATACGGGCGAAAGAGACCCAGTAAAGAAACGCTCTTAAGCACGATACTTTCATATTAATTTAGTCTGAACTCCTCTCGCCACATAGAACTGTCTCTTTCAACTTTTACTGAACTTTATCTTCACCACGAGTAAGACGCTGACTGGAAGCGTTTGAGAAAGCACGCGTGGGTTCTGCATTAATACTGCATAAAGCATCTTGTACAATCAAGCACGACGTAGTGGCATAACTCATCCACGTTGCTTTATGTATAATGCTTGTTTCATAGGGCAAGTATTAACACAGGCAGATCGTGAGGATGTTGATACTGGAGCTGTTTAAAGAGAGATGCATGTGTTTTCCTGTGGGTGGTACACAGGGACATCGGCGTGGGGGGGTTTAAAGATCTCGGCGCTCAGGAGGGTCTTTTATACCCCGTACGTAGATGTGGGTCTAGATGATATTGAATTGAATGAACTGTGAGCAGCAAAGGCTAGGTCTAAAACGATTTTTCTAATGTTTGCTTTTGTTATTTTATATGTATTCTCGTTTTACGGCGAAGTTGTTTATGTCAAAGTGGTGGGGAGGTCACACGTAACAGGCAATGTCATTGGCTTGATAGACTGATATGTTTCAGTTTTTCCAATAAATACAAAAAAAGATGGATTCCGTCTCTTGGCGTCTTATGTGTCTGACTTCATTCATTGTGTAAATGGGCTCTTTCCGTCCATTCCAAATCTGTTGTGCTTTCCCCATCATCTCATGAGCTTTCCCTGGTGGTGTCGCCCCCTGCTGGCCCTGGCTGGGTGTATTAAGCAGCTTTCTCTCTGTTTATGCCATGGCAGGATCTGGCGTCATGGTGATGGTATCCAAGCAACAAAAGTGAAGTGGCCAATGAATGTTGACTCTCACTCCTCTCTGACCTCTGACCTTCACTGCAGCTCCACAGACCTTTCCAGGAATCTTTAGACATCCTCAGTGGTGAAATAACTGTCCTTAGATTCTGCGTCAAATAAACAACGACTGAAATAACGGTGTTGCAGTTTCACTGCTGACCCAGTCATGGTCGCCGTCTGAGACCTTACGGGAAGCCCCCGTGCTGAGAGGTAGGTCTCAGGCTCTCATAGGGAGGAGGCTACTCTTGCTCATCATGCCCCATTCTGTCCCAAAGCAGAATTCTGCTCTTTGTCTCCATCTTCCTCCCCCCTCTATAATGAATGTGGGTTTGCAGTCTGCAGCATGGACATACACGCCCTCCCCTCCACCAGCACCACCCCGCCTTCATCTTACAGGCCAGAGGCAGGAACGACAGGAATGTGAGGGTGTGTGGGGGGGCCAAAGGGGTGCCTGGCGTACCCTGCCACAGCGTCCTGTCCTGGTGCATAGAGGTCAGCCGCATTACACTTCACAGTGATCGTGTTCCAGGAAGTCTTTGGGTGGTTGGGGGCTTCACAACCAAACAGGCTAAGTAGCCCAGAATCCAGCTGTGGGTCCAAATCCAGGCAGAACCATTAACACTGTCAGCCTAAACCAGGGGTCTCAAGCTTCAAAAACCTGCAGGCTACTGGCTGGGAGCTCTACTCCCGAGGGTGTCACTGGCTGGGAGCTCTACTCTCGAGGGTGTCACTGGCTGGGAGATCTACTCCCGAGGGTGTCACTGGCTGGGAGATCTACTCCCGAGGGTGTCACTGGCTGGGAGCTCTACTCTCAAGGGTGTCACTGGTTGGGAGATCTACTCCCGAGGGTGTCACTGGCTCTATTTTTTATGAGCTGAAAGAGAAACAAGAGAATTAAAAAACAATTTAACAAATATTTTCTTCTAATCAGTGTGTGTGCCTGGGAGGTTAATATTATGTTGTTTTTTTAATTTTCTGTGGAAAACAAAAGATCGGTCTGTGGCCCAAATTTAATAGTGGATTAAAAAGATGCTGCGGGCCGTATAAAGCCGTATGACGGGCCGATAGTTTGTTGGGCATCTTGCCTAAACAATATGATTCCAGCCTGTTTTGAGGCAAAAGCAGCCAATCTGAACACTTCTTAAATTACCCAGAAGCACCGTGGCGAGTGTCCGCCACCCAGGTGAGGGGGCAGCACGGGGGGGGCTCTGCAGGCAGACAAAGCAAGTCAGGCCCGCCCCGCCTTCCCCGCTGCACACCAGTGCACCCTGGCCGGGTCCCGCTGTCCATGACAGGGGTTGACAGGCACTGGCGTCCCCCCTCCCCAGGGTAAGCATTGCACTGGGGAGACGGCGCAGCGAGACGGTAACGCACACTTTAATGAGCGAAACCGATGCCCCCCCCAGCCCCCCACATCTGCGGCCTCTTAAGTGTCAGAAATGGCAGACAAACCAGATAAACGTCACAGGAGCCGCCGAGCTGCACTGTTGACAAATGCAGATATTTCACTTTTAATTGACACTAAGGGCTGTGGATGATTCCTCCGCCCGGGCGTCTTTGGAGACGACGAGGGAGGCGGAGGGGCGTTCTGCACGCCCCCGAAAATAAGATGTAGGAAAAACGCTCGGCGGATAGCGCCTATTTGCGCCGAGTTGTCAGTTTCAGGGTGTTATCGACGCGCCTTGTTGGAGGGAGAATAAGAGCACATAATGATTAAAGGTTGTTTTCTAAGCTGCTGTCAGGCCGCTGCGGCGTGGGCCGGTGCGGGTGTCAGGCGGAAAAATTTTGATTGACCGGTTTAGTAATTTGCAGAGTGTCGTTGGAGTAAGAAAATAATAATAATAAAATGGCTTTAACGTCAAGGTTCGCCCCCACGCTGTGCAACAGCAGCTAGAAATAAACACAATAATTTGAAATCATTGAAAAGCCAAAGGGTTTCTTTACAATGCAATGCAATAAAACTAAATATATAACTGTTAAGCAATATAAATTCAATCATCCTGATTTGCACACATTGTGGGTCAACATTTTTATCTGCCCACGCCAGTATTGTTATTATAATATCAGATTTCACCCAAAACCATTAATATCTTCCTTTATTAATAAATAAAGTTTGCGCCGTGGTGCAGGCCTGCACACCAGCCTCATGCCACGTCCTCCCAAACCGAAAGGCGGTGTTTCGTACATGTTGCACTAGAGGGCAGTATAGATCCGCCGTATTTGCTCCCTGCGTACCGAACCGATCGCAGACTTCGGCGGCGCAGAGGTCCCAGCCTGACCCCATCGCAACGCGCAGAGGTAAAGGACAAATAAACGTAGCTCCACATATCTCTCAGCCACAATTATCACTGACTCCGTCGCTGGTTTAACCGGGTGGCCAATGCTATTAACGTAACTTTACACATCGGGGGGGGGGTGCTGGTGTCGACCTAAATACAGATCTCGCTTTAGACGCCAAGTGCTGCGAAAATAATAAACTCGAAAAACCACAGAAATGCGAAGCCCTCATGTGTGTTGCGGTCCTGCACGTCCCAGACCAGCGACTAGGGAAAGCCGCCCCCCCCGGAGACTAATGGTTTGGGTTCGGGCTATGATTCAGGCTATGATTGTATATCTAGCTGTTTGGCCGCTTCCCGAATTTGGCGCAGCAGGTATGAGGAGCTGAATTTCACCGCCCCCCCTTATCACCGCGATAGATGGGAGTAAAGCAAACTGACAAATTAAACCGAGCCTCAGTTCATTAATCCGAAAACGATTTTTTTTCAGGGGTGGGGGGTGGTGAGAAACTTCTCATAGCTACTAAAGCACATTTTCTTTCTTTTTTAAATTAGTTTCTTTTTCAATTATCAGCGCGAGTGTGTGAGGATTTTAATAAAGATTTTAAACAACCATGAGAGCCTTGAGATGCAGCTTGTAATTAGTAAAGGAGCTAATTACAGCTCCGGGGGCGAGCGTGCCCCACCCCCTGGCACGTCGGCACCCCCATCCTGGCATCTCTCTGTCCGCTCCCAAACCAGCCTGGGCGCGGGTTAAAACTCACTAACACAGGTGCAGCTACACTGGCAGAGAGTTAAACGCGGGGATCGATGCTGCCAGCCCGCCCATGCCCTAAAAAGCGGAGCTTCACAGGGACGCTGATGCCTGGGGATCGAGCTTATAACCTTTTGTTATCCTGCTTATCGGTCGCAGTTAACAGGAAACAGAGGTTTGGAGTTCACTGAATCATCACCTGTGGTCACCGCAAATGCCACCATTTACGATACACTCGGAAAATAGGGGGTGGGGGGTGTCAGTATGATAACTAGTACCTACCGCCACCGGTTTCCATAGGAAAATCCCGCATCAATATTCACCGCACATGTGGCATCTTTACTAACGACGGGGAGCCTTTGATGTGGAAGATCAATGGCGGCGATGGTATTGGGGCTCTTACTGCAAGCTACCGCGAATTTGTTGGTTTGAATAGGAATAGGATACGTTTCCAGTGGAGATGAGAGTGAGATTGTATAGGATGTGCCGATCGAATAGAGGCACAGCGAATAGAAGATGGAAAGGGTGTAGGACCTGCGGGTGCCGACAGAGTAAGAGGCTATGGGTGGAGAAAAGCATAGGGCATGAGAAAGAAAGCGGAACGTCCGTCCGGCTAAATCCAGCAGAGGAGAAAGATAAAGGAAAGAGCAGGAGGACAACGAGTAAATCGGAGGGCAGCAGGGATGGGTGGATGGAGACGGGACGGAGCAGCCGCGGGGGCGATTCCTAAAAGGATCCGAGGAACAAAACCTTACACAAAGCGAGCGTCAACCCCAGCGAATGGTGCAGGCACGTGCATGCAAAACACTTATTTGAAATATCAGTTTCATGGGAGCCTTAGGCAATTTGTAAATACTTCTACTAGTAATAATAATAAGCGTCGCTACAGGATTTAAACCAGCCCATTTCATACCAGTTAAAGAAGACAGGCTACTTGCCGAATCAACAGTTCAGTAGGTTTGATAGTTCGCTCATAATGCGCTTTAGAGGACACGTTATGAATACTGAAACCGTTATTAATTAAGAGATTTCCATCAATCGTCCAAAGTGTAAAGGCGTTTTAACGTAGTCTTTAGGGTAACCATTACAAAGTACAAGCGATTTAAGTGCAGCTAACTTGAGTAACGTGCCTGCATGTGTAACGGAGCGAGTTATGTATATTTTTCTGAATTATTCATTAGTTATGGTTAATGGTATTATTGAAGGGGGGTGATAATAAATAAATGGTCATGTTTTATTTGCTTACTATGTGTTTTATTGCCTACTATAATTGAGTTTATTACATGGGAATGTATATTGAAGATGTGCATTTTTTTATACAGTCGGTGTTAGTTGACTTGTCGTCGGATCCACAGGGAATCCTATTTGGAATTCCCTACCTACGTTCATTAGGGGTCAAGCACCGTAAGTGCGTAGGCACCTTTTGTAACTGTTAGCATTTTTCATTATTATTATTATTATTATTATTATTATTATTATTATGGCAGCCCGTAGAACTGATTGGTAACCTTTTTTTAATTTAGCACATTGATAGAGGACAGTTCAAGCTATTCAGACACCAAATTTGGGGTCAATCCATCTATCCCTATCAAGCCAAGTTTAAAGATTTGCTTTAGCTTATAACTTTTGAACTGTTTGGCCTAGATCTGTGGTCTTTGATTCCTCTGAATCCGTGGGTCCTACCGATTCGAATGGACCCATTGCTGTTAATTATGGATTTTAATTAATTATGGATTTCCCACCATTTTGAATTTTTCTGGAAACCCATTTTTGCGAAGGAAGTTGATCCAGTCACCGCCAAATTAGTTAGGACCAAAAGTAAATCAAATCTTTAGGCTAAGTCAAATGCTATGGCCGCTGTCGTCCAATGAATTTGATGACAAAGCCACCAAACAGGAAATGAGGCTGTATCTCAGCAATACTTTGTTCATTGTCAAAACCAAATCTGGGAGATTGACTTGGGACCCAATTCTGAGGAAGCCCAACAAAATAGGCAACAATGTGTTTTGGCTAATAACTGTTGAAGGGTTTGACATAGAAAAATCACTCTTGTGTCTACTAACACCATAGGAGGGCCGCAGTCTGATCTGTTGGAATTTTCATGTCCTCATAAGTGATGCGGCCGCCATATTGGATTTTATTGAAAATTTAAGAATTTTCCACAGGCCACAAATTCTGTCCAGTCTTCACCTTTCAAATTTGGTCCATTGATAGAGGACAGTTGAAAGTATTCCCTCACCAAATTTGGGGTCAATCCATCCATCTCTGTAGCACCACCATCAGGCCAGTTTTCAAGATGTGTTTTAGCCTATAACTTTTGTACTTTTTGGCATAGAGTTCTGACCTTTGATCCCTCTGAATCCCTGGTAGCTCCTGATTCCAATGCAGTCAAGTCAGCCATATAAGATTTTCTACCACTGTGAATTTTTCTGAAAACCTACACACGCGAAATTATCTCATGCAAACGGAAAGTAAATGGTGCGCACGTGAAATTATCTTGTGCATTCAACATTCTCGAGCGTTTCAGTTAAAATTCCAGACTAGGAACTCGGAATTTATGAGTTCAAATGGAATGCAGCATAACAGCGCCGAGAGAGTGACGAGGAATTATACTAGTTACACATGGGATCCTGGTCTGCTTTAACATGCAGATACATTCAGCGATATTTCCTACTGGTGTATCTCACACATGAACTGTACAGGAGTTTATCTCCATTAGGTCTGCGGGTCATTGAGACACCCCTGTCCACTTCCCTTGTACTGTACACACACCAATCAGGGGAAATACTTGTACGGCTGAGTTTATTTCGGGACCGAGGCAAACAAGCACAATGGGGGCAGGCAGAGTCGTGGTCAGAGAAGCAGGCGGAGCCATTGAAGGGATAAGGTGGACGTCACAGGTGAGATCGGGATCCAGAATTGTAGTCGGGAGAGAGGGGTTTGAAGATACAAGAGCTGGAGAGGTCCGTCCAATGTCGCAGACAGGGCACACGGGGAGGTCACGAGCGAGATGATGGAGGAGAGGAAGGATTGGAAGGGGCTTGGGCTGGAGAAGCAGGAAGGTCAAGCAGGGTGAGCAGAGTGGAATGGAGCAAGACAAAAGTCAGGGGTTAGACTCTTCAGTACATCTGATCAGAATAGCGACAATATCTTGCACTAAACTGGGGTTTGGACCGGGCTTAAGTTTACCGCTGCTGATTAGTGCTGATTGGAGGCAGCTGTGCTGGCCCGCGTGCCGGTGGGTGTGACACAAAGGGAACACGTTGTACTTCCCTCTCTGTAACCATGGCGATTTGGCTGTCAAACAAGCAAACACATCTCTGATAACATGGCGTCGGTTTGCGGATAGTAGATAATAAAATCCAGGCGTAATAAGAGTTCAGTTTTAAGAATATAACTTCACTTGGAGGGAACTTGCACGATTTACATACGGACTAATTTGACAGGACCCCAAAGAGATGAAAAGCTCCAGCTAATTGGCAATTAATCACTTCGGACTGAAGACACTGTCCTTCTGATTCTCAGAGCTGCCCGGGTAGCAGGCATCGGACCGCGTTTTCACCAGCGAAGAGGACGCTTTCAAAAAAAAAACAACTGATAGAAGAGTAACGAGTTTGAAAATGTCTTTTGAAAAGGTCTCTGAGCCTCTGCATCCATGTCCCTGCTATGGCAGCCGGACTGAAGACCAAACACATCAGATGCGGCTGGCCTGCCTCAGGGTGGAAGTGTGGCCGAGGGCCCGGAACCTGTGATGATATATACTGTTAATCCATCTGTGATATAGACCAGCCTTGCAGCCCCCTCCCTTACAGGGGAAATCCCTCCTCTTCACACTGGCAAGCTGGGGGACCTGGGGTCGCTCACGCCACTTAACAGCCTCCTGTTACTGTCAGGGATCACATGTTTCCCCGAGAACCGCCCAGGGGGAAACACGACTGTTTACCGCCATGCTCCAATGCGTCTCTAAGGCTGGCGGCTGGGGGTGCCGTGGAGGTGCTGCGATAATTCTGAGATGCTCTCCTGAGGGAGGGTTCTTGCTGGCCAAACAGAGCTGTCTCCTTGCCTGTCATCAAGGGTCTGTCCAGGGGCAGGCTTGTTGTTTCTGGGGCTCCACTCAAAATGTCACCCCCTAGTGTAGTGGCTGTGTGCGGCCAACAGGGGGCAAAAGTCTTGGTGGTAAACAGCACTACTGGGTCTATCAACAACTGAATACCATCATGGATCCTTATGACAGTGCGGAGGTTTTAAGGAGTGTGTGCTCAGTGTACGATGGATGGTCTACACACTGTCAGGCATACAGGAACCCCTGCTGTGTCACAGTCTCAGTGACCTTATTGGCTGTGGGGTGGCTCCCAACTCTAGTCTGCTGCATAGCCCCGAGAGGGTCAAACTTTCTCATGGATGGCTGTTCAACCCGCCTACCCAAGAGCCAGAGCTGTGCAGTTGGTGAGTCAGCGCATGTGAATCATCCATCCCCCGCCATGTCCAAACGCTAGTGGGCAGTGCGCTGAGGTCCTCAGGAGGAGCACTGTGATAGGACCTCAACCCACCTCTACAATTTTGGAACGTACCATTTCCCTGGTTGGAGGGGTGTTGAGACACTCAGATACAACACATCACCACATGAACACCCCGCAATTCCGTTAGTGCAGTACAGGGGGCGGTGCACCAGGATTCTGTTGTATAACGTTGCTGACCAGACACTCCCCAGGCACTGTAGGCAGGGCGATCATTCTACTTAGCATTCAAAGTTTTCTGATAAATTCAGTGGGTGGGTGGGGTTGGGACAGGCAAGCACTGGGAGGTTTGTTCTGGAAAATTTGCGGAAAGAGTGAAGGAGAAGGTGGGGGCTTCTTCAGTCACTGTGGAACGTTCTGGAATGCGGCAGCCTTCTTATAATCAGAGCCCCTTTCACATAACTCAGTACTGAGAGCCGCCCAGCCTCAGCTACCTTCACTCAGAATGCTATTCGCATTAAGGGAATCTGAATGTGTGACTGCATGTGGGTGTCTTTGTGTGAAGGGAACTGATTTCCCACACTGCTTTGTCACAAGAGGCGTGCTCGGACACACGTGTGCAAACAGGCATGTAAACACACATGTAAACAGCGCATGTATCCATGGTGCGTGACCAGGCAGGCCGAAAGTCCAAGTTGTTTAACGTGAAAGTGCGTGAAGCGCAAACACGGTTTCGGAAAGTAATGAGTCAGGGCTGCCAGGATCCGGTTCTGAGTTGGCGCGGGGCCTAGGGTTAGCGCTGACAAGATAGGTCACTCGCGGGGTCACGGCTTGGAGTGGTGCCCCCAGAGACCCCGGCAGGGAGGCAGGGTGGCCAGGCTGAGTTTGGCGCTGTTTTCCTGAACTTGAAGCTGGTGAAACCTGGGAGGGAGAGAACAACAGAGTTAATTAGGCACATGGAGCTGACTGTGCGAAGTCGGCCGGCGCGGTGCCAGCGAAGGCAGGGGCCTGGCAATCAGCGGGATCGATGGAGGAGACTGCTTCATTAAGGGCTTTGGAACAAAGCAGGGGGGCGCGGGGGGGCACTGCCGCTGCTGCTTGGGGGAATGAAAGGCTGTTTAATTAAGGCCGCGCTGAAGGCTCAGGCGTGAAGCTGGCTTGTCACCGTTGCCGTGAATCCGTCTCCTGAGCGACTTCAGAGGAGCCCCGGGCTTTTCACACCAGGCCCCGCCCCCAAGCCCCGCCCCCCGGGGTGCTGGCGCCAGTCCACACGCATGTACTGGGCTTTGGAAAATATGGAAACCCCCACTCCACCCGAACACTTTCCGTGACGACGGAAGAGCCTTTGGGAGGGGGTGGGCTTCTTGCGAAACAGTGGACCTCGGTGGGATGGCCGCCCAGCCACGCCGCGTAAGCGTGTGACGCACAGCCGCAGCACCATCGAGGGAGCTTTTTGGAAAAAGGATCCGGTCGCCTGACTGACTGGAAAATTATCTGCCGTTGTTCTGAACTACAGCGGAAGAAACAGAGCCGCATTAAGATGGAATTCTGCTGTTTTATTCAAATTAGAATGAGGTGGACCGTCGCTTTCCTCCTTTTTAACGAACTACGCAGCCGCTCGCAGACGGAGGTGGTAAGGCCCAGCGAGAGGGTAAGGATCCTCAACTGGCCCTGGAAGAGAGAAAATAAAGAGAGAAGGGGGTGGGGGGGTCAAAGATCCCACAGGCAAGTGCAAAGAAAAACAGGAAATGGAAATAATTACACATTCATTCTCCCAGTGTCATACACTCCCCACCCCCCACATCTTCAGACAATTAGTGCCGGGAGGGTGATGGCACTCACCCGAGTGCACACCGAGGAAGACAGACTGCCGGTAGCACCGCTCTTTTTCTACACTTTGCCGTTTTTTGGCATGAAGGAGGGAGAGGCACAAACAAGCCCTCTGAAGTGTAGGGTCTCCTCCCTCACTGATGTGTTCCACTGTGAAGTGCTTCACTTGGCACTAATGGATGTTCTTTGTTTTTCTATATTGCACCTAGGCTCAGTCTCTCCCTCGTTTCTTTCTGACATTTCTGTTTATTTATCATTTCTGATGCCAGGTTGTAAGGCTGTGCTTCCTGTAGCCCCACAAGCTGCCCTGGTTTCTGGTCACTCACTGGAAGCCCGGCCGAGCAGCTGTGGTATCTCAGGCGCCTCCTTGACAGCTGTATGCCTGTGATGTATTATGTATTATCAGCCTTGCTTATATCTCACCTCGGACAAAAACTTCTGCCAAATAACGTAAATATGAAAAGGACGGATGAGGCGCCAGTTGCCGCGTTGTCCTATCCTGTGATGTTCCTAGGAAATACGGTCACCCCCCACGGTCAAACGATGAAAAGCCCTCCCTCTGTAAAGCAGGGATGTTTGGGTGCATGCAGCTGCACTTTTCTGAACTGGCCACTGTGAGTGCAGCCAGGTAACAATTAGAAATCGATCAGCCGCTTTTGTGGTGGGTGAAGACTGCGCTCAGCTGGGGCGGCGATGAGCTCGTTTGAGGTCTTCTCAGCGGGACAGGGTGCTGACAGGTCCAGTGGTGTCTCTGGGGACTGAATGATAAGGGTCATGGTGAGCCGCTATTCCAGGGGGAGAGGGGGGCATCTCGCATATGGGAATGATATACAACAGCGCACAATACAGCAAACATGACTCGCAACCGTGCGCAACAAACGCCCACTAGTGGGATGCACAGAGCACACGTGGGCTGACTCGGCAAAAGGCAGTACAGTCCGTTAGCGCCGCGCATGCGCACAGAGAACGCGCGAACTCGATGCAGCGAGACAAAACCTGCAGTTCCTGGCCTCTTTCCACCCAAACTCTTAATCTCAATTATGATGATACAAATACACCACCATCAATCATTTATAGAGCAAAATTATGTTCTTTATTCTTAATATGCCAAGCTGTGTATTCACATATAAATGCTGAATAAAACTGTAGTCTAACAAATATTAAAACAATTTTACAATATTTTATTACCATATTAATTTCGTCTATATAATAGACATAGTTGACTAATGAAATACAGAATGTAGAATTAATAATTTAAAAAACGGCAAGACCGTACTTCCTTATGGTATTATCATGGGGGCACATGTTATCTGTCGATCACACGTCATATTTTCCTCACATGTCTAGTAGCTAGGCGGCGCTGCGGAACAGGGTGGTGGCGATATGGTTGAAGGGGAGGTGTGATTCCCCACACCAATCCATCTTTCCCATTATAACCTCACAATTATGAATATATAAAACATAACAAACAATGACGTAAGGGAGCGAGCTTTTGTAGCCTCGGTTTATTAGTTTGAAACTTAAACTTTGAACCATAGACGCAGACCATTAAACCACCCCGACTGTCGGTCACCGGTCTCAGATGGCGGCCAAGGACTTGTGCTTTCGTTCACTGATGGATAAGAAAGTCACACAGAAACGTACAAGAGACAATCCAGCTTCCTGCATTGTTCCTCAATCCCGTGCTTATTAAAATGCTTGCGTTCGTTAATTATAGGCTTCACGGTGAAATTTTGATCAGTTCCCCTAAAATCGGGTAGCTCTCAAAATAACAAGTTGTAACTGAAAATATTATCTGTTATGACTTTAAAGCTTAAAAGGAGCATGGGAGGATAGATGTTTTACTGCTAACGAAGGCGAGGGCGTATGAATTTTTTAATTCTCCCTAATCGACGCCGTGGAGTGACGCACTGAAGCGATGCTTGTCAGTAAGGGGACACTTGCTGCTTGCTTCACAAGGTTACCGCTGTTTTATTAGCTGGGACCTTCCTGACAGAATTAGTGGGGTAAGCGCAAGGTCAATTACAGCTTGTCCGCCTAAAAGCGCGGCTGCTGATTTTTTCTCCCCCTTTGTTAGAACTTTTTAATGACCAGAGAGCAGCAAAACAGTGTTTCATTGTACTGAATGTATAATGATGACAAAGTTTCGTTCATTATATCATTGTAAACCTGAATGCGAAACGCTAGATCTGAAACAGTAGCGTAAGAACGATGACTTAATCCGTTTTTCAAAAACCGATTCGTTTGAACCCGCTACCTTTATTTTGTACCAGCTGGGTTAAAATCAGGTGATTAATAGTAGTTCTACATACTTGCCAGCCCCCTTCGCTCCTGCTACTAGCCTAGTTAAACCACTCACTGGAGTCTGCATTCCACGAAAAGTAAAATGTATTTTTTCCCTTTGCATATGGAATCATAGTTATAATTAATGCTTCGAAGACGATTTTATAAGATTTTTTCCAGTGTTTTTCCACAGGTGAGTATTAAGACAATTAAAAGTGGTAGGTTTGCGCATGCGCTCCGGTATATTACGTTAAGGGGCTTTTATTTTGAAGCTCCGGTGTGCCCCGTTCTCAACAGAATGAAATAGTCTGAGAAGCAGCACCCTTATAACCTTGTAACTCAACGTCTTATAGCCTTGTTGACTAATTAATAGCGCAGGGTAAAATGCACGTATCAATTCAACATGTAATTGCTTGGGATATTCCGGAATTTATTATTAACTCTTCAGCCTGTAGTTAAATTTGCAAACCTCCAGTAATGCACTAGTCGCATTTTTGTGGAAATTTAGCAACACAAACATTGAAGTAACACAAAAAACTAATAATATTAGGTATATAGTGCCTCATATGTATATGTATCTTAGATATTGAATATAAATGTTATCTCGGCGTTAGCCCCCGAACGGAAAATGTAGTGTACTGGACCTGGAATATATGGTAGGCCGATACGTTCAGTGTTAATCTGATATATCCCCAAACGTAAGAGCGAAAGCACGTATTAAAATGATCAATGCATATGTGCATGAAGGAAAAATACATCTAAAGTTTCTTAAACGGTTAAAACAAGTACTTAATAGTATACAGGTATGTTTTTATTCGCTCAGTATCCAGTAAGTTAAACTATTTGGAATAACTTATAAATAGTTATGGCTTTTAATTTTTGCCCTACGTCTGTTTCTCAAATATGTATTTTAACAGCTTGGATGCTTAAATTGAGCCAGTTTGGGCGAAGGTGCAGAGCATTAGCTTTTTATACAATATAGGATTAAAACAGCGCAGCGTTTGTTTTCCAGCGTGTTTTGTAGTTTCCCATTCAGTGGGCTGTTAGTGTGAAGTACTTAGGAGCAAAGGCACACTGCAGCCCCGAAGCCACATACTGTCACATTCGGGATACAAATTTCTGGCGAAATAAGGCTTAAAATGTAAATGATACTGAGCAGCGAGGAATTTGTTACGCTTCAGTGCCAGTGATAAGAGGGAAGTACAAGAGTAGGCTAATTACGTCAGTCTGCCTTACGTCATATCCTCACAGACCTAGCAGTAATCTTCGTGTAAGAAAGTTGAGTTTTATTTTCCTAAGCGTGTGGCCTTCATACTCCAAGATTAAAAAATGAATTTATTTGAATTAAAACGTTTAAATGTGAACTACTGTGTTTCTTTGTGCATTTATTTTGAAGGAGCATCTCCGATCACTTTGTCGATTTTGTTTTACGCTTTGACTCCGCATTCTTGCAATTTACACTGGCCAACACAAAAAAACATCGGATTTAAAAAATCCTTTCCTCATTTATTTGCTTCAGTGACAATATATTGCCTTAGGCAGTCACTCTGCGAGCTTGTTTTTTATTTTGGAAATGTCAAAAAATGTAAACCACGCAATATCTTTACCCCCTTAAAGATGAATTTTAAATAAGCGTAGTCGGCGCGCTTAACTGCTCAGTGTTTCAGGGGCTTTCTACGGTATAATGAGGTACAATTCTGTCTACGAAAAGTGTGGATTGTTTGGAAGCATTTCATTAAGGTATTAATAACTGTGTTTTAATCACCAGATATGGAGAAGTATGCACGGCTCTCCTGTTTTTGAGATAATGTTTAAACGAAGGGTGCCAGCACTGAGGGACTTGTAAATGCGTAAAAAGACAGGATGCCTATAGGCATAGTGCAGAAAGGTGTCCTTCCTGCATGGTTGCCACTTGAATGGATTGACTCTTGTGCACATATCTGCAGAGCCCCCGCAGGCAGTGGACGGTTATTTCGCCCTTCGCCGCACTTACTACGGAACACATGACTGGCTTTGCGTCGAAGTGGGTTCTGCATTAACAAGACGCGTTAACGAAATTTATGGTGAGTCACGCAAGCGGCACCAGCAGCGCCACTGCATTGAAGGGAATATTTGAGCGATTGGTGATTGATTCTGACAAATTACTAGCCACCAAGTGGGCAGGCAATTTCAGCGTTTTTCATAACCTGATTTGACTGTTAATTCATTACTTTCCACTCCTCCCCAGTTCTGTCGCCGATGAGGTTAGAGGCGGGGGCGGGGGTTGCACAGCTCACTCATATTTACCCTGACCTTTAAACCTTCCGTTTTGTAGTGCTATAACAGTATACAGCATTATCCCCGTGTGCGCTTACTGCATATAGACGATTTCAGCATTTTTACTTTGTTATATGGGCAGAAATATAGAACATAAAGCACACCGAATCCTGCCCAAATATGGCAAGCTCAGTAATGTAAAAAAAGAGAAAAAATGAATTAATTCCCAGTAGCATGTGGTAGCAATAGAAAGGTGATGAAATCTTCCAGGGCTTATAATGCTGAGTGAATATTTTTCCACTCTGGAAACGGCGTTCTCTGCTCACGCTTCAGTGGTTTCTTGTCACTTAAGAATATTGGCTTTATTGTACGAACTGAAGTCCGCAAACCAGGGAACAAAGTATATATACGTTCCTGGAACAGCGCGATGTTTTAGGAGCTGCTTTCAATTTGAACGAGTAGCGTTTTAAATAAGCCGGGAGCCCCGAAGCGCATCGGGATCCCTCCATGTGCCGAGGTGCAGGAGCAAGCCAAGTTTGTTTAAATTTGTTAATGTGGGTTTCACGTGGCTTCGCCGACAGCCCCCGCTGAGGCTGGAGAGTCGAACCCCAGTCTCTCGCTCTCTCAGCGGCTTTAGGATTGCCCCGTCAAGTCCTCCCTCCCATGCTGGTCTCACATCAAAGCTAAAAGGACTGCTGTGACAAAGGCCATAGGCAGGGAAACCGCCTTACTGGCTGAGACCTGCGGCACGGTGCGCGCTCATCTATAGGCCAGAAGGGGCGCCCATGTCACTAACTGCCAGAGGCCAATTAGCAAGTCAGCTAAGATCATTACCGTGCTAATAAGTGCATGTAAGAATTACCGGCTTAACACACAATGGAGGTACTTAAGATTCTACCGACTTTGGATGCTTTTATTTCTTTAAACTAAGGAAACCGCAGAGTATTGCTTAGGCACAGTAGTTCTCCAGGTGCCATGCACAGCTCCTACAGGCCCCCTCAGCACAGGAGCCTTACACGCTGGCAAAGTGACTGATCTGGGCACCAGGGTAGCCTGTGTAAGAGGTCATCATCTCCTTTTTGGTTCCACTGTTTTTTTTTTCTGATGTTTAACAAAACAAAAGATCTATATGTTCTTAAATGTAATGTCATGATCTTAACCCTTACATCCTAGTGGGGTTCTTTAGGACCCCACTAGGGGTATATGGGGTGCAGACCCCCAGATGGGTCAGTGTTAGTTTTGGGCTTGTGGTAAAGATGGTGTGAAAAAGAATATTCATTGTTAGGAGTCCACTTTGCCTCACTATTATTCAA
>JAAGVU020000040.1:3293665-3305214 GCA_011763525.2 Mormyrus iriodes
CAGGGGCCCGGATCGAACACCCTCACTCTCCTTGTGACTGGCTTCTCTTCTGACACATTTCTGACACTGCCTTTTTAAGGGCGGCCAAAAACTTTCAGGGGGGGGGGGTAATGGCCTGCCTTGCCGCAGCAGATAAAAGCCCATTGAAGGAGGCGTGTGACTCGGTGTATTAAGAGTCATCCAGCCATTCATAGGCGCTCGGAGCGGGGAGAGCATCTCTCGGGGGCAGAGATCGAAACGGGAGTCGGTCCAAAGAATAGGGGGGGCACTGCTCTAACACAGGAACATGAGCGACAAGTTCATTAACTGGGGGATGGGGGGGAGTTTGGCCTCCCTTTTACAAAAAGTCTATATCTTTACACGCACACACACATCCTGCGCAAGTACGTCTGGCATGCGTAAGACCCACACACAGAGGGACACAGGGACCCCCCAGCACCCACAGCAGTGACCCCCGCCACTTCTGTTTGGTCTCCACCTGTCGCCTGCTGCCCTTCCTCCCGCCATGATTAAAGCTTGACCCCCCCCCCCCCCCATGACCCTGGGAGCGTACGGTGCCCTCGTTAGGGCACAGCAAGCCTGCGTCCGTGCGCCAGAGCTACACCTGCCCACGGTGCAGACCCGGTGAGGGGTGGGATGCTGGCGAGGGGGGGCTTTGAAGTCTTTAGCAGTTTACAGTTAGACGGGGCCCGGCACTCGGGCAGCAGCACAGGTGTGATCCATGGGACTGGAGCCCCAGTCAGCAAACAAGAAGAACTGAAAATGAAATTCACAGCCCTTCCGCCAGGCTGGCGCTACACTATAACATCATTTTTAAACAAATAAATCATTGAAATGACCCTAAGTTTTTACTATACAGCCACATATCATTTAGGGTGAGACACAGCTTAGATGCTGGGGTTCTGTCAGTCACGGAGAGACACAGGATTGTCCGAAAATCACTGCTGACCAGACTGATCAACCATAAAACCTTGCAGCTTACAGTTCCATAATACCTAACGGCTGAATTCCCGGCACGGATCACTCACATGATATCTAATGGCTGAATTTCCAACATGGGTCAGTTCTGTGATGTACATCGACTGAATGTCAAACACGGGCAGGTTTCATGAAATCATACAGCTGAATCCTCAACGTGGATCAACAGCCCAGCCTCATCTAGCTACCATCGGCATGACGCAGATCTGATGTGATGTGAAAAGGGGTGAAACATTGAAACAGGGCCCGGATTTCTGTCCGGGTCAAGCTCCCGCGGCAGCGAGCGGGTGCCACGTCGTCCGCGGCTTTGCAATTCCCGTAGAGTGCCCCCACCCGCAGCCTCCCAAAGGCGATACGAAATTCAATTAAAATGCAGTCCGAGGGGGCAAAACAAACTGGGACAAAAGGATGAAAGTGTGCGGCGTGTTTAAGCGGAATATCGAGAGAGCAGCTAATGCGGGTCTGTTTATACTCTCAGTGAGGAACTCATAAGAGCGTGAAGATGAAATATCCGTGGCTGAGGCAAAGCCAGCCTGGATTCCTGGATATCGGAAACGTCAGCAAATTAGAACACGACCCCCCCCCTCCCCCCCCCCCAGTCAGTCCATGCTCTGTTTAGTATTTATACTGTCCAAATGGCAAAGAAAAGGTTCAAGACAAAAAAACACAGTAGTAATTGGATTCCCACCCCCCCCCACCTCTTGCCTTGGAAAGCCCTAATTAACACTAGTTTAGTCAGGGACCCTGAAGATAAAATCTGCTGTTTGGACAGAAATGACCAGAAACATATTGTCTCATTTAGCTAAGCGTATGCTAATAGCTGCTAGTAACTGCTTATATGTAATGAAGGGCAGTAAAAAAAAATCATTCATTCATAAAATCCCAACGTGTGACTCTCGGCTCTAATTAAAGACCACGTCGGCCTCAATTAATCCGCCGCCTTTCTTCCTCCTAATTCTTAATTAGTGTTTCTATGCTAATTAGGGATTTGGTGACGGGGCAGCCTCAGCCCGGCCACACAACGGACTCGCCGGGTTTATATGGGTCTCTGCGGGGTGGGGGGGCGGTGTCAGTTGCCCTCGGTACCTTAATGCGTTCTGCCGCTCCATCTCTCTCGTTCCCTCGCTCTTGGCCGGCCCCCCCAGCACCTGAAGAGCGGGCTGTCGGGCATGTGTTAATTACACATGCAAACCCTATTATGTGCAGCGGTGACACCTGCTGGCAGGGAGAATGAGGCACGCTCGTGGGCGCGACACGCAGCAGCGCAGTGCTGATGCCGTGGCCCGGCCGCGCCACAGCCAACAGCTCCCTGATTGCATCCCCCCCCCCACCCTCACGCTGAAAATGTACTTAACATTTAAATCATGTGCTGGGGGGGGCCCGCCTTCCTCAAACCGAAATGTTTCAGAGCCACAGCACTTCTCTTAAGGGCAGCAAAGGCTGTTAGTTCGAGGTGTAGGAGGTAACGGGGGGGCAGGAGTCGCCACATCAACCCCCAGCAGCTGGCTCCAACTCTTAACACCACCCCCTCCTCCCCCCACCCCGACAATCAATTACTCAACCTGCTGAAGTCACAGGATCTTTAAGAGTTCTTCATAATACATTTACATATATATAAAACTGTATTTTAACAATAATTTCAAAATCATATAAGTACAAGTTGCAGTGTCTGTATCCACGAACTTTACGTTTATAACCTTTCTATATGATTACATTTGCTTTTTTGGAAAAATAGCTGACAGACGACTGTACACTCTGCAAAGCACCTTCATCGTACATTGTACATTTACAGCTGCGAGTTCTCATATAGACAGCCATACCCTCCCTCCTCCTGCTCATATTCTGCACCTTATTGAAGCAGGCGGAAAGGCGTTTTGCTGCACAGATGCCCAGTATATGTTTGTGTCTGTGACAGATAAAAGATGATGCTTAGAAACAATGAAAGAGCATGACTGATGTGTTACTGCCTGCAAGCTCACCAGGAGAATCAGCTGAAAGGTGGATGGATGGATGGATGGGTGGTGTCCTGCCCAGTTTACCAGGATATCACACTCTTACAGTGAGCCCCTTTGGTGAGATGCTCCCCCCAGCCCCCGCAGCAGGGGGCAGTAATAGCCAGGTAGGGCAGCACCAGGCCCCGAGGGCTCTTCCATGCGTGCTGCTCGCCGACCGGCCCCCGCGCCTTCCAAATGGCATTGTTTTTCCCCAGCAATTTGCCGGCATCGCTTTGAAGTGAAGCAGGGCCTCAGAAAACCAGCGGCACCAATTTTCTAACATTTCGCTCCCGGCGATTACGTCCTAATTTGGGGCTCTCGGCTCGGTGGCAGAGGGAGAACGACCCGCACCATCCGCGGCCCGCGAGCTGGGGGCCAGGGCCTTGTCGCGGGGCTGGTTTTGTCCAAAACATGGGGTAAAAATGGCTGGTCCGGGAATTTGGCTTTTTGGAAAGGGTATCAAGAGGCCTGGTACTGACTGAACAAGCATCTGTGTAGTAAAACCATAGTAAGACAGAATTTTCACAATGGGCTCCAGTTAAACATCACCGTCTTACCAACAAAGTATACAGGTTTAACACTCCACGTAACTTCTGCAGTAACCAGCAGACATATTGTCACTAACTACAGAATTAGCTCTTCCTCAAATGAAAAGCCAGAAACGGACAGACAGTTAAATATGGTTCTTTGATCCGGCTCCATTCTATATGACAAACGTGCTTTTCACCCAGACAGACACGATCCGTCTAACATGTACATTAACATGACACGTCCTAGTCAGTCCGCGCGCGCTGCTAAGCAGCGTTTCTCTGCGGGGCAGCTGCCAGGAACACAGCTGGACCTTTAATCAGAGCTGACCTGGCACTGCTTTTACGCACAAGATCTCATTGCTATTGTTAAAATGCTTTGTTTATGGAATAGAAAGCTCATACAAGAAAACGATGACATTTATCTATAGATAGATGTATATTTATTCAGTAGGCCTGAAGGTGGCTGGGTTTCTTCCACTAGATACAAATACAAAACCAAGGGCAAAACACAAATAATACACAGTCACTGCTTTTGGAGCCTGTCACTAACACATGCTAACACACTACGACACACTAGCATTGCATCCCTGCTGCACACTGACCACGCAACACTTTGACTGACCTTCTGCATGTGAGGCACTGTTTAGCAGAATAGCTAAGGACGTTTGGTCCGGGTCAGCGTGTCCAGTCTGCCTCTGGGCTTCAAGAACAAATCCTCAATCGCAGCAAAGTGGCCTTTTGTGAACATCAAGCTATCATTTGCGGGTAATGCAATCTCAGAGGTGCCCTAAATCTAATCTTCTTTGGGGATACTGCCTTTGTGGTATCCTTGCAACAGCGCCACCGACAGGCTTTCGCTAAAAACACAGGTTGACGGTAAAACGGGCTTTTAAGCAAACAATATTGACGCTTCTTGTCACGTCGTCACAGGGTGAAGGGGCGTGGCCACTAAGAGCCCGCCCACCCTCATAAATATTCAGAGGGTTTCAGTAATCCATTTTGAACCCGCACCCACAGCTCTGGGGTGAAGTAGTAAGCATAATGAATTAGGAACAGAACCCAACAATGACACCCATATTATCACCTGCTACGATAAATTAGCGATTTTCACATTGCATATTCGGATTTCATAAGAAAGCCATCGAATGTCGAGGCTCACGGGGGGGGGGGGGGGGGTCTTTACATAAATGAATATCTAATAAGGGACATATAACAGCTACAAGCCATGGAGAATCTAATCTTTTAAACTTTTGTGTTTTTTTTCCATGGAAGTGAAACGGGGTGCGAGGCTGTCGCGGACCTCGGCACCTTTTCCGTGTGACACGGCTGCGTTTTCCAGCGGGTGGCGGGGCTGTGATTGGCATGGCACTGTGAGCCGGAGGCGGCGGCGACGGCAGCCTGGGTGACGGGCAAGTGCGGCCCGTGTTAGCGCCTCCGCGTGCAGCTGCAGAAGCGGGCGATCTGCCGTGGCCCCCCGTTCGATTAGCGCTGCCTGCGCCGAAGCCAAGCTGTTTCTAATGAGACAGGCTGACGAGCCGATGCCCATGGTGGCGGGAAGCAGTGGCACTTGAAAATGAGCTTGGCCTCCGCACACGCGGGTGCAAGAATGTGCGTGTGCATGAGGGCGCGGGTATGCCTGTGGCAGGGGGAGGCTTTCTCGACAGGTCGTGGGACGTGGCTGGGGCTGCAGAATTCACCCCAGTGCCCATGTGAGTGACACCGGCTCACTGGGCCTAGCCCGACCGCCATTTTGCATCTCAGAAATGGTTACCAGGGTTACGTAGCGGACTTGGAAGGCAGCATCTTCTCTCCTGGGTGACATGAATTCTTCTCCGAGTTTAACAGCACACTGGTGCCTCAGGGCTGAAGAATGTACCAAGAAAATAAGTCAGCATTTATGAACAAAATAAAGAACAAACACTTCATTGACAATCCATATGTCCATCTTCCAGAACCAGTTATCCAGTACAGGGTCACAGAAAGCTGGGGACACCCTGCACGGGACACTGGCCTATTACAGGGTGTAAGGCAGGGGACACCCTGGGTAGGACGGCAGTCCATTATGGGGGGGTAAACACAGATTTAGGAGAGACCAAACACTAACAGTGGCCATAGCAGCATTTATAGGGACTCCAGCCGGTCCGTGCAAACCCCCCAGCCCCCAGACGCTCTGTGGTGGGTGCTTTATTCATATCTGTGTGTCCGCTTGTGTCTGAGTGCCACCGAAGGCAGGTGGGGGGGGGGCAGGCCTTCTTCACACCTCCTCTGGTGGGAACGAGCCGCTCATCCATCTGCCAGCAGACCCCTGGGGGGGGGCAGGCCTCACTCCTCCCGCGTCTCCCCCAGGTCCAGCCTTTCATGTGGGACAGGAAGCCGGGCGGGCGAGAGCCCTGTGCCCCTGACGGAGAGGCCGAGCCCAGGCGGGATTTACAGCTCTGATTCACGGGGCTTTGAGGGCTGTCTGAGGGACCATCTGGACCTGCAGGGGCACTGGACTGCCTCTCTGATCCCAGAGGAGACAGAACTGTGGGGGGGGGCAGAGTCAGGGGGGATTTGGAAGATGTGAGGCGAGCAGGGGTTTTTGTACCATGGAGAGCTGTGGTCTGCTGTACTGGCCCAGGAGAGAGTATCACACACACACACACACACATACACACACACATGCACACACACACACATATACACACACACACAGCTCTATAGGCATAACCGTAATCTTAACCATGACAACCTTAACCCCTACCCAGCCCTAACCTTAACCAACAAACTACAAAATACATTTGGCATTTTCAGTTTTTTTATTGCAGTCACAGATTTTTGTAAAATTGCTTTTCGCCATGTGGGGACCAAAAAAATGGTCCCCGCAAGGGCAAAATATTACCTCCCCCCACACACACACACACACACACATACACACAGCTTGTTTGCATGACTCAGCGAATATCGTTTCAGGGTGCGTGAAGTCCAGCACGCTTCCGTCCAGCTGAACCAGTGATTCGCGAATCGTCCCCACCCCCACCCCAACCCCCACCATCCCAACAAAAGGCTGTTAATCTCACACCATCAGGAAGGGAACAAAACAGCAGCTTTCAGATGAACCTCGACAAAAACATGTCCCCTTCAAGGGCCCGGCCTGTCAGGACGGGTTCCAGAGCGGTTCTACTCGGAGAGTACAAATCGATACACATTAACAGTTTAAAGCAACTGGGGGGGGGGGACTGAGCGGTGGAGGGGGGCTTTTTAGTTTAATGTACCGCATCTCAATAATCTCGACAAGGAGCCTCTATTATAGCTTCACACAGAAGGAGACTCCGAGATGGAGTGGCCCCATTGTGCTGAAGGAGGCTCAGCCTGAAAGACAACGCATACTTTTTACCCTCTCCTTTAATCTCAGGGTGCCTGATGGACGCCGAGTGGCCGCATGTATGGAGGTGGGGGCTAAAGAAATCCATAACTGTAGAATAAGCCTGTGTACCTTCTGCCTTAGTGTCGGAAAAACAAGTGAGGATGTGATATCGCTCGGGTGCTCTGCTGAGGCCTCCGGGCCAACAGGGGGCGATGTTTTTGGAAGCCGACGCATGGATCTCCTGTCAACGGGAGCCTCGTGCATCCGTGGCCAGCGTTTTGGGTGACACGGGGCTTTTTCGTCTGCGTGGAAGCCTCTGCCGACTTGCAAACACCCATGTTCACACATGCAGATGTTAATGTGTTTAGTCATCGCAGGAAGGCCACTGCACCGCCACGACAGTGACATTAGGAATCTTCTCTTCCAGGCGGAATCGTTCATATTTCACTGGCGCAGAACAGTGCTGAGTTTTGTAAACACGAAAAAGCCTCATCAGTTCAAATTCCTCTTCTGTCAAGAGCATGAGGAGGCTTGGAAGCTCAATGAGGAAAAGCTATTTCCCAGGTCTTAGGAAGGTCTTCCTTCAGAAGGACCTGCCAGAAGCTTCCTGACTTCTCCGAGCTTCTCTGGAGCTGCTGTCCACGCTGCGATCTGGAGCTTTACCTCCAGACAGGATCTACATTTTGTTCTCCAAACATGGGCCTTCTGTAGGCAGTTGTAATCTGGTTCTGTGACCATTAGGGGAGTGGTTCTGGATCCCAAATAAAATGACAGCTCCCAAGGGAAATTTTCAGCTGTATACGCAGGATGAGTTGGAAACATTTCCTGACTTTGGCCAAAACAGAAGAGCAAACAAACAAAGAAAATGTCAGGCTGGGAATCAGCACTGGACTGTTCTTTGAAATCTGCAACAAACAGAGTCTACCTCATAAAACAAGAAGACAACACAATTTACTGGGGGTGGGGGGAGGTGTGGTGTATATGTGCCCCTCTGCCCTCTGCTCTGAGACACCCCCCCCATTAGAGCACTGATACCCCTCCCCGCTTCACTGACCATGTCATATGGGAGGGGGCGAGACGTTCCTCCAGACTGTGGCTACAAAGCTGACTGGTGTATCCTGTCATGCAGGAATGCTACGGACACACACACACACACACACACAGAGTAGAAAGAACCGGAGCATAGGATACATGTTGTTTGTCGGGGGGAGGGGGGTCAGTGACCAGGCACAGGAAAATGAGGATAGCTCCTCCGAGGCTGTAGTGGTGGTGGGGGCGGGAGCTCTGGGGGGTCCACATACATAGCTTCTGTCTGGACGAAAATGTAAAACACCCCTTTTCCAAACCATGTAGCCATGTGACACGCCCACACACACGCCTACACACACACACACACACACACACACACACACACACACACACACATGCCACTCTCAGCAAAATCCTCCGGGAGACCCCAACTGTAAGTGTTGCACAGAAACCACCAGTGCTTGCATCACACACTGGAGACACGATCCGAGAGTCTGGAAAAAAGGGATTTAGCACAGGAGCCTCGTCCAAAATGGGGAACACGGGCCGGCCGCCTCAAACGGCAAAGAGGATCCTCAAGACGGAATTTGAAACGACACCCCCGGGTAAGCACATACATACACATTATAAAGCCTGATTTGGCTGACGGGAGAAACACCCTGGGGGGGCGTCGAAGCCAAGCGGAGGCTGTGGGACAGGGCACTTCAGGGCACTGCTCTATGAAATGTGTGCCAATGATCATCATCGGGTCAGCCGAGCTCTCAGTGTCCGCCATAGCAGCCGATCAGGAGGGCACCGGCAAAGCATTCAGCGCCGTCCATTGGAGGCCTGCAGAGCCTGGACAGACAGACGGACGGACAAACATACACAAACAGGCAGGCAAACAGACAGACAAGCAGCCGGTCAGGCAGACAGCCAGGCAGACAGATGGACTGACAAGCAGACAGTCAGGCAGGCAGGCAGGCGGACAGACATGCACAGATAGTCAGGCAGGTAGGCAGATGGACTAACAAGCAGACAGGCAGTCAGAAAGGCAGGCAGGCAGGCAGATGGACCGAGAAGCAGACGGACAGACAGTCAGACAGATGGACTGACAAGCAGACAGGCAGACGGACTCACTCGTAAATGAAGGTGCTTTAATGATGTTTGTATGACTGCACTTGGCTCTCCACAAACGCTGGGGTCAGGGGCAATGGACCACAGCCTAACGCTGCCCCCTAGGGGTATTATGAGGATTACGTAAAAGATTATAATGGCCTTAAGGGGAAATAGAGAGACTGGCAGGAAAAGGTGAGGAAAGGAGAGAAGGAAAGATACAGGGTGGCAAGAATGGAGAAAAGGAGAGACAGAAGGAGAGGAAAGGAGAGAAGGAGAGACAGAGGGAGAGGAAAGGAGAGAAGGAGAGATGTGGAACGGAGAGAGGGAGTGGGGGGGGAAAGGAGAGAGAAGGGGCAGACAAAGGGGGCAGAAAGGAGAAAAGGAGCGACAGAGGGGGAGGAAATTAAAGAAGGAGAGATGGGGAAAGGAGCAAAGGAGACACATAGGAGAAGAAAGGGAGCAGAAAGAACAGAAGGAGAGAGAAGATGATAAGGAGAGTGAAGGAGAAAAAGGAAAGGAAAATGGAGATGAAAAGGGAAGAATAGAGAGAAATAGGGTGGGAGAGGGAAGGACAGACAAGGAGACGGAGAGAGAGAGAGTGAAGGAGTGGAGGAGGGGAGAGGAGAGAAATAGTTGCTGCAGAAATATTGCAATTCCCTCATTAGGAGCTAGGTTTAATTTGGACGGTCCAGCAAGGACCTTAGAGAGGAGCAGCTTTATTTACATGTAAAGGGATCGGGGGGGGGGGTTCCAGCCACCCTGCTCCTTAATTGCTGCCTTCAGCCGGCCGTGAACGGCAGTGCCGGGATCTGGGCTCGGGCCCTCATTATGCTTCCCGCTCGCTGCACGCCGGAAAGACCGCCAGCGTCCTGCCCAATGAGCGGCGGCGAGCAGATGCAGACAATCAGGTGGATTAGGGCGAATCCGGCCCGGCCTTTCATCCTGTTAATGTCGGCCGACGGGAGTTTTGCGTAGAGGAATTCGTGAAAAGAAGAGAGACCTTTGTCAATAAAGACGTGGAAGTGGCCGGCGAATAATCCGTGTGATGGGATTACGCCACCCGCTTCCGAAGAGGAGACTCGGGAAGCAGGCGAGGATTTAGAGCGAGCTCACCAGGAGCAATTAGGAGCGCGGGGATTATCCTGTTGGCATCCAGCGGCCGGGACCAGGGGCAGTGTCGTCTGGCATGCGATTAAACAAGCAGAGAAAATCTAGCAAACAAGTTACTAGGGGCAAGCTGAGGGTTAACAGATTACTTGGGGTGAGCTGAGGGTTAACAGGTCACTATAGGATATCTGTGGGTTAACAGGTTACCTGGGTCCAGCAGCAGGTTAACGGATTACCTAGGGTTAGCTGTGGGTTATCAGATCACCTAGGGTTAGCTGTGGGTTAACAGAGTACCTGGGGTTAGCTTTGTTTTAACAGGTTACCCACGGCCAGCTGCAGGTTTACAAGTTACTTGAGTTTACCTGTGAGGTAACATAATACCAAGGGCAAGGGTTAGCTGCTGATTAACAGGTTACCTAGGTTTAACTGTGGGTTAACAGGTTACCTGGGGACAGCCTGTGAGGCAGTTCTGTGCTGAAATCAGAACAGACCTGAGGAAATGGAAGAAATAGAGTGGCATCAAAGGCTGCTTTCTACCTCCGCGCGCTATCCTGTTACGGGGTACTGGGGTCCACATCCGCATGGGGCATCCGGGGAGGGGGAACCCCATGCAGGTCAGGCCCCTCCTCCATAAAGCTCGAGGACAGAGCTGTTCGGTCACAATCGCAGCAGGACAAAATGCGGTGGCCGTATGTTTGTGTGTGGTTAGATTATAATAATCGATGTGTCATTTCATTTCCGTTACTCATAAGGAATGGCTTGCTCTGCTTTGGGTCTGGCCCTGTACCAGCACTCGCTGCCCCGTGGGGGCACCCTTAGCGCTGCTTGTTCAGGGTGACCAGGTCAAAGGTCTTTTCCAATGCAGCTGCCCATAGTTCATGCAGTCAACAACCCCCAATCATTCCGATCAAAGGCCAGGGGAGTAAGGGCTTGGGGATCACCCCCCCCCTCGCTGTGTGTGTGGGGGGGGGTTGGGGGTATAGGTTGGGGATAGTTCTTGCCTGGCACCGGTTTTTACACAGTATGACCGACACCCCTTTAGCGACCTTCTCGACTCTCAGCACATATTTCTGAGCAGTGGATGTTCCGGGCCATTACTCTAACGTACAACGACAGTCCCAGATCCTGACATATACCACTACAGACCCTTCCCCACTGCGCCACGCGCACCCAGCAAGAGAAAAAAGCACAGTGTCAATCGACGACTGATGAATGAGAGCAGAGTAGCAAAAACAGTAAAACTGCAATTTAAAAAGAAACACCTTCAACCATAAGTCACACCATCACATCCCTGGGACAGGTACGCAACGCTGCAAAAACCAGGCATTATGGGAAATGTATACGCAACACAGCAAAAACCAGGCATTATGGGAAATGTATACAAAACGCAGCAAAAACCAGGCATTATGGGAAATGTATACGAAATGCAGCAAAAACCAGGCATTATGGGAAATGTATACGCAACGC
>JAAGVU020000040.1:3332811-3347478 GCA_011763525.2 Mormyrus iriodes
GTGCTAATGAATGCATGTACCTATGTTAATCTGCACCTAGGCAAATTTGTACCTGTGCTAATGAACGCATGTACCTAGGTTAATCTGACCCAGGCTAATCTGTACCTTTGCTAATGCACACGTGTACCTATATTAAGCTGACCCAGACAAATTTGTACCTATATTAATGCACACGTGTACCTAGATTAGTCTAAACCGAGGCTAATCTGTACCTATGCTAATGTACACATGCACCTATGTTAATCTGCACCCAGGCCAATCTGCACCTGTACTAATGTGTCTCTACACAAGTCTAACCCTCCTACTCCAATTCCCTCAATCTTCCATGTTTTTCAGGTCCCTCTAATTATTAAACCACCTGGTTCTTCAGGGTCATGCACCCATGCACTAATTGAATAATAATAGTGATTCTAGATGCATTATTAACAGTGTGGAAGCAGACATGCCTCCAGCTACAGGGTTACCGGCAGTTTCACGGTCGTCACGGTTACTGTGGGCTCTGTATGTGAAGCACAGTTTCAGGCAATAAGAGCGTCGCGCGGTGAGGACAGGAAAGCGTTGGGAAAAGCCATCAACACATAAGCTGCCGGGTCGAAGCAAACGGCCACGATACGCAGCTTGTCAGCACGAGGACACATGTTTAGTGTCTGCGCGCGTTACGTAATAAGGATGGGCTTCTGTGCGCTGGCTCTCAGACGCAGGCTTTCGATGGCGGCCGCGGCGGGGGGAGAAAGATGTGGAAGAGCTGAACAGTGCCATAAAAAACCAGAGCTGCCCTTTGAAATTAGCCATAAACCTTATAATCTGTCTGCTCAATTTCATGGAATTTAAAACCAAGCCTGTTTCTTTCCCATAAGACCTTCTCAGTGGGTAACCCTACAAATTAATCCAAGGACTGCAGGCCCATTGCAATTTTCCAGCTGACAGGATGGGAACTTGCTGGGGGTGGTGAGGGCCGGTGGGGGACAGGCGTGGGGCCTCTCCCTAGGCCGGATGGTCAGCTCCTGCCAGCACACTTCCCTGCATGTCTATGCCTTTAGAATTACTTTATCCATCCATCCATCCATCTCTGAAGCACTCATCTCAAGCAGGATCACAGGGAAAGCTGGAGCCCATCCCAGGCAGCAGGAGAACTGAACCGGGGACCCCATGGATTGTCCCAGGGCAGGGACATGCTCATGCTCTAAGGGCACTTCTGAGATTCCCGTGAATATGAAAACGCAGGGAGAGTGGATTCAGACCTCAGGGCACCAGTGGCACCCACTGAGCCACCAGAGAAATAATGGGGCGCCCTTCTCTGTCAGTCCCCAGTACATCGCCTACATCGGCATGGTTACCTTGTCCAGTTACACCCCTAAAACGGCAAACAGCTCCGGTAGCCAGGATCGGATGCTGGGGGGGCCCCAGCCCCGTCACCTGTCCTCCTGGCTCTCTGAAACCCTGCTAAGAGGAGCAGACAGACACCCATGGGGGGGCGTCTGCAAACCCATCACCTGAAGCATCTCTGCCTCATTTCTCGGCTGGGATGTACCAAGTAATTTAACGCCTAGCGATATATATATTTTTAAGTTTTAAAATGTATTCTCACATTATTACGAGCACTTTTCAGTCTCTAGAGGTCAAAGTACTGAGAAGGGGGTGGGGGGGGAGCTACACAATTCATACCATCTCCTCTGTGGAAAAAGGTGACGTGACTGATGCTGTTAGCTGCTAGCTGATTTTGGGGGACCAAAGGGGGGGGCGCCTCTTCGTTTTATCACTGTTATTTTATTCAGACTGTTTTACTGTGAGCTACATTTTAACAATGGCTCTGATTAATTTGGAGGACTTTGTGAAGACTGCCTTTTTTTTTTTTAAATGACAGCATTAACGGTCTTCATCACATTAGCGCCGGAGAGTCCCCCCACGGATGGTACAGCCCGAAGCCCACGTCGAGCTCCTAAGAGCTGTTTGAAGTCTGGCCATTAGCTCAACGCCTTATGAGAAACAACACGCTAACTTCTGGAAATTATCTGATTGAAGAGTCATAGGTTTCACCGAAGCTTTTAAAAAGTTTCTTTCATTAAAAAAACTGAAACTCCCACATTTACTCAATAGGGCACCCCCAGCATGCAGCTATTAATAATTATGAAAATAGCTGCGTTCCTGATCAGTTTCTTTCGATCGGGGGGACGAGTTAGTATGATCAGCCTATCAAGGGCAGATACACTGTGATGTAGCTTTTTAATCAGATTAATTAGGACAGCTAATGTTTTTTTATCATAAGTTTTGTTCATTTATTTGATCAACGTGCAGAAGGTTAGAGCCAAACAAACGCAAATTTAAATTTTCAAAACAATAAATAAATTTTGACACGGCTTCACGCTTTCCTCACCCAGGACGCTCCCTTGGGACCATAGGGCCATCTTTGCTCTTCTAGCATGTTTTCCTGACTCCGGTACCCATACACGCCGACTTGCAGCAGAATGTTCCAGAAGGAGCCCAGCGGCTCTGCATTTCTGACGGGACGCCTGCTCCCATGCCCTCCTCCTGATCCAGGAGGTACAAACAGACATAAATCGAAAGCAATGTGTTTCAATGATCCGGGGGTCGCTCACCCGGTTCTGAGATGGACCCACTCCATTGGAGACCCTTGAGATGATTCGGCATGTGAGCCGAGGTACCTGAGCTGTGACTCCAACTATCCACACTCCCCCCTCCCCAAAGGAAGATAGCAGATATGTGTCAGGCAGCCCGCCTGTCCTCGGAGAGCAGGGAGTGGGGGGCAAGCTACTTCCAAAACCCCCTTTGATCCGCCAGGATGCAGGTTAAGGCGAGAACGCGCTCCTACTCCTCAAATTGAGGCAATAGGAGACACGGATCCTCACCTGCGGAGAAGGCCCCGGAATCAGGGAGGATGTCGGCTCCTCTGGGGCGGAGCACAAAATCTTCTGGAAAGTCACCCTCTAGTTCTATAAACAGGTGTGGCGGTGAAAAGAGGGGCCCAGGATAGAGTGTGGTGCTTAGGTGGTTGGGGGCTTGAGGCCTCCTGATCACCCCACATTAACAGCCCCCTCACACAGAGGGTCACCTCTAGCTTTAATAACCCCAAACACAGAAAATACTGTAAGAAGACGAGGACATCCCTGAGGCGAGCCGGGCAGCATCACCCTGACCCTGTTACAGCGAAATCCCGCTGGTGCAGTTTCTCTGGAATGCTACATCCTCGCCCTGTCAGCAGGGCGGCACCCTCCCGGACGGGTCCAGCTGGATGCATACTCCAGAGAGACACTTTTTTTTTCCGGGAACCCAAAGACTAAGTGTGAACAAGCACATATGGGTCAGGTAGCACTTCTACTGCTGCTGGCTTGCAATCCTGGACAGTCGTAGGAGGTCAGGGCAGGAGATCGGCATGAGTATACAGAGAGCCCCTCCTCTCACCCCCGCCCTCGAGCCTCTGTTGCCAGGCGACAGGTTTGAGTGAGCAGTGGCAGCTGGCATAGCCTTGTGGAGCCTGTTCAGGAGGCAAGGGGGTGGGGCCCAGGGGGGAAGCTTGGCTCCTTGAGTTACAAGGAGCCACAGAACCTAGACCCTGAAGGAGGTGGAGGGGGGCGGGAATGGGAGGGGGCACAGCACGCTTTTCACACAGCCCAGCGGGGAAAAACAAATGTGGATACAGCACCATCAGTGGCTTGTCCAACCCCTGGTGCAATTTAGGGGGGAGGGGGGTCTTTCACCTCACCCTGCAATTAAGCCCCATCTACATCTGTGTATCCTGACTCTGATGGAGGAAGGGGTTCTGGGGCAAAGTGGAGAAGGAATTTGGATTTAAACCCAGAGAGCGGCGTGGGGATCGACCAAACCACCCCCCCCCCAGTGCGGGGCAGGAAACCTCACCCTCCCCAAAGGCGTCTTGCAAGTGTCGCTGACAGACAGGTCTGGTGTGCTCCCAACAATCACTGTTCTTCAAAGGACAAAAACAGGCAAAAACATTCCTGGATGACCCCCATCCCCACCCCCCCGAGACGACCCACCCAAGGCCATTTTATCACTCAAATCCGGCCGACGATGTTCAGGGATTCCTGTGCTCCAAGACCCACCTGGCCTTCCAGGGGTCCTATGCCCCCCCATTGCATGTCCGCACTACACCAAAGCCCCCGCAGCCCTGACGTGTACAACACGGCGGACCCCTTCGCTTTAAAACGCCTTCATTGCTCACATATGCTTCCGGGGGGGAGGGTTGTCCCCACTGACCATTCTGACAATTTTTCGTTTTAGGAACGTTTCCCGAATGTTACAATTACAATATGGAAACAACTTTCCTGACGGTCTCAGGACGTTTTCCCACTACTACAACTAAGACTAATAATATAAACACAGAAGCCTGGCCTGGTAGAGCAGCGGGTAACGCTGTCACACTGTCGCTTTATACCTTGAAGGTCACCAGTCCGGGGCTGAATGGTGCATTTTCAGTTTACACATTTAGCACTTTTAAAAAATAGTCTTTTATTATAAAACAATATTTTTCAACATTGATTGTGTTAAAAGGATATTCAGGTGATAATGCTATCCTGCTGACAGAACCTGGAACACCGAAATAACATTCCATTAATGTTACAGTAAGAACGTTCTCTGCCACCTTTAAGAAGACCTTCACATAACATTGTCTAGTTGTGCTAGCTGGGGTCCATGTGGCAATGATAAAAAGCTAGCAGAAGGATAAAAGCCCCTTTCAGGGTGGTGGGAGCTACAGCACAGAGGGCGTGTCGTGTTGGGTATCAAGGTACCTGCCCCCCCACCCCCCACAGAGCAGGAACCTAGGATAGAAACTCCAACGGCTCCTCTTTTCCCTGCCGGGATCATTGCTCTCGGGCTGATGACCTTGTCCACCGAACGTAGAGGGGAGGAGCTTGAGTGTGGCAGGCCGAGGGGGCCAGCGGAAGATATGTGCAGATAGGTAAAATAAATTTGCAACTTTTTTATTGAATTAAGCAATCATCCCAAAACTTTGTCAGCACTGTGTGTATATATATATATATACACACACACACACACACACGCACGTGTACATATAGAGGTATGGCAGGTATCTAAACAAGTGATACAGTCTCCAAAAGGGCGCCTGTCAGGTGGAGCGACAGGCTAAAGTAGCCATTAAACTCCTGCGTGTGGAGGACAGTCCTCAGATCACTTCCTCTCAGAACTTACCAGAAACCCACCCCAGGAAAGCAGCAGACAGCTTGGAAAGCTGCTCCAAACAGGCGTCACATGGGGAATGTCACGGACAGAGTAAGGTCCCGTCCTCCGGGAGGGCTCCCCTCGGCTCCGCGCGTAGCTGGCTGCGCTAGGAGCGACAGCTGGATGAACGGTAAGGGGAATTGCAAGGCGGGCGCAGACAGCGGTGTCACAACACGCAGCTGGGTGCCTCGGCGCAGTGGCTGAGGTTAACTTCCAGGGAACGAGGATGTAGCCTTCAGATCAGGCAGACCCTGAGCCATGCTCTCCCAGCCACCATGACAGGCACAAACGCCTCCGCCACACTGAGCCCCCCCCCCACCCCAGTCTGTTTGCTACTTCGGCTAAAAATTCCAGCCCCCACTGGTGTGAGAAGCATCACTCAACATGCAGGTTGGAGAGCAGAGAGTGCAGGGAGATTCCAGAGCAGGACCCCTCCCATGTACAGGCCACCGTCTGCCCCCGTTACACCAAAAAGGATGGAGACTCGTATCCTGGCGTACAGCAAGAGTCAAACCGGGTCGGGCCAGTGCCAACAGTCGGATGGACCGAGTTGCTTTGCTGCTCTGCAAGGGAATAGGCTAAATAAAAAATGAGGGGGGGGCAGACCCCGACACTGCATTTCGCAGAGGGTCAGGGGTTTGAACAAGCTGGAAGGAGAGTTCGCGATGAAAGCACTTTATTCTGAGAACTCCAGAGGGTTAGAAAGGAAAACGCACAGCCACCCCTACATAGCAGGATGGAGATGGGGGACACTCAGACAGGGTCAGCACTGCAGACTGTGTGGGTTGCAGATAGATAGATAGACATACATACAGACAGACAGACATGTCTGTCTAACACATCCAGTGTTAATTCTGACAGAATATTTTGTTTTAGTCCAAAAATGCAACTTAGTTCTAGTCATATTTTAGCCATCTGGACAGTCGCAGTTAGTCAGGGCAGGAGATCAGCATGGGTATACATTTGGTCTAGTTTTAGTTAACACAAATTATTTAGTTGACTAATACTACTTTAGATTTAGTCATTTAAATCTACAGTACGTGCAGTCAAATGAAACTAACAGGTTTAGTCGTAGTCTAACAAATGCATGTACACACGCAGAGATTAGTCTGCATCTACGCACTGTTTAGGAAACATCTGTAAAGCTGTCATTATAGTGTGCCATTAGCTTTAAGGACATAGATGTAACTGTTGTAATGCAGAGCACTGGAATTCTTAAATGGCTTTAGATGAACTTTATTTATCATTAAATAAAACATAAATAAAACCAAAATTTAGTCTAAAAAAAAATTGCATATAAACACATCGTCATATTTAAATAAATAGAGAGACAGATGAATAAATTCAAGAGTCCTCTTCCAAAAATGTTAGCAAGTATCAGACTGTCGCGCAATAAGGGACTACGGGCGTGGGAGCAGAAGACTGAGTTTTATTCAACTACTAGACCGAAACAGAAAGGAACAGGATCACAGCAGTTACTAACTTGGGTCGGCTGGTTGGCGTGAGATTTTCAATTCGAGACTAATCTGCGCACATAATTACATTATGTAAGAGTTTTATTACCTTGTATAAAGACTGTGGGGTTTTTAAATTACCCCAACGATTCTCACATGGCTAATTTTTGGTTAATAATGGAATAATATAGATTTGCCGTACGATTTCTTGTCTTAGAGTTAGCAACCAAGGATCTCGCGGGATCACAACCGGGGACACGGAACCCTACAAATGGACCGGATCACAAGCAGGATCGACAGTAATGCCAGGACTGGGGAGCACTTTTATGCAAGGACTAACGAGGGAGCAAAACGAGAGGCAGCTGGAGTGAATCACTCAAGGGTAGGAAGGAGAGGTAAGACAAAGGCGGAACAGAATCACAATCACCCCGGCCGACGGAGGAGCGGAGGGGAACGCGATTCTCCCTGACGTCATGATTTCCGGGTGGTGCCCAAACTAGTCTTATCCAATTACAAGCGTGCGTGCAAGTTTTTAAAATTGCACTACTGCATTTATATTCTGTTTCAGGTTGGCAGACCGTGTCATGTGTAGTAAAAATCTGCGAAGAGCTTCACATAGCTCATTGTCCCGTTGTCTGCTTGTAACATTTTTGTTTTGTTTATTTTTCGTCAGCAGTGATTTTAAAAAACATTCGTCTTAGTTTTCATCATTAAAGGCACCTTTTTGTTTAGTCTTTGTTCCGTTTTCGTCACAGAAAAAATGTCGTTGACAAGTATTTTTCGTCTTAGTTTTTATCAACAAAACTAACACTGAACACACTGACAGTTACTTGTATGTGTCTTTAGTTAGTTTTTCCTCATTTTCTTTTATATATATATATATATATATATATAGCCTGGACAGGATAAGAAGGGGAGATTTGCCTTCCTAGTAGAGGAAGTTAATATCACCGGACCCCGAACTTGGATTCTGGATACAGTAGCGATGAGAGTGTCTGTCATCAGCACAGCTAGTACATATAACAGCAGACTGTGTATAGTCTCCCCATGACAGAAGCATCACATTGACCTCTGGTAAATTATCTTATGAAAATTGTCATATATAGATCCTGAGTACAGCTGGGTATTTCACTGAAGCAGGTTATGGTAAAAGTTAAGTACCTTGTCAATGGGTAAAACATGGGTTCTCTTTGAGACGTCAGTTGATAAGAGCACTTTGTTCTCAACCACTACAATTGATGTAGGCTTGCAGTCTAATATGGTCATCTATAACCATGCTTTGTAACATTTCTCTCTGTGACACAGTACTTTGCAACATTACTCTGTGAAACAGTGTACTTTGTAACATTTGTACTTGTAACCCTGTAACTCAGTCCTTCAGTAGTATCTTATAGTAGTGTCTTCGTAATTTTTGTAACATTTCTTTTACGTAATTCCTTGTTCTGTAACACCTTTCTCTATGTTATGCTGTACTCAGGGGCATCAGAGGGGCATGGATATCCTGGCAGGTTCAAGGGGCCCTGAATATGAAAATAAATTTTTGTGGGGGGAGTCCTCTCGACTTGGCAAATTCTACCGTGTACTGTTGACTGTGGGGGACCCAAATTTTACCATGGGGGCCTGAGGTGGCATTTTTCCCAGAAGGCCCAGCATTTGTAGCTATGCCCCTGGCTGAACGAGCGCACCGAGAATCACCTCCACAGCCGGGAGATGCTCCACACCTTCACTGGGGAAGTTGAGTGTCCTTGAGGTTTAACTCAGAGCCTCTGAGCAGAGGGCAGAAAGTCACGCTAATTGACGGCAAGCGTGATTAAGACAAGCCGATAATGAGAATCGGGGTAGAAAGGAAGCTAACCTGTGTTGGGGCGAAACGTGTAACCCGCCGTCAGCGAGGGGCCGCTTTGATGTGCTGCATGCTTTTCATCAGCTCCTTTTGCTTCCACAGAAAGAGATTCTGTGCACAAAGGGAGAGCTCACACTCACGATCTGTCCTTTTCTCGGGAACAAATGGTAATCAGGAAATGGTTTTCCCCCCATTTACCCCCCCCCCAAAAAAAAAGAACGTGGCGAAAATGTGAATGGTGAGAGGCTGGGGGGCATGACAGGAAGGATCGGCAAGCAGGACCAGGGTGGGGGGTGTCTGACAGTCCGAGAGTGGTCTGGCGGGGGCCTTAAGGACATCCGCGTGTCCCTGTGATCACACCCCGCCTCCACTGCCGCCACCTGCAGCACCACTATGCTCGTTAGGGGTGGCAAAGGAGGTGGCCAGTTCCCGCCAGCGTGTAAATTGTGGTGGCGTGTAGGCGTGGCCAGAGCCCGCCTCGCCAGCCTATTAACGTGGCCCGGCGACCGCGGATGGGTGGCCCGTCCAGGGCTGGCCGTTTGACACCCATTTCGAAGGGGAAAGGAGTGAGAATTGAGGTGGATACACCTTGCTGGAGGCCCCGGTCCCCTCATTTCACACGGGCGGAAGCGCTGGGGCAAAGGCAGGGGGTGCTGCCCCCCCCCCCAATCACACGGCAGAGCTTTATTTTGTACCCTGCCATTTTCATAATGCCAGGAAAAGGGCGATAGCGTTCGGCAGACTTCAAAGGGCTGCTTCTCCATTAAAAGATAAAAAACTATCGAGTGCTCGTGTTTGGGGAGCTGAGGGGGGGGTCGCGGAGGGATGGGAGGGTGCTGTTCAGGGGGCGTGCAAAACGAAACTAAACGCTGAGGCAGCTTTGCCGATTAGCTAGTCGCCCTTAATGATTTCCAAACAGACAGGCATCAATAAGGCGATCTGCATTTTTTTGTTATGTGCAGCCATGCTAGAGCGAAGACGCCGTTTTGATCTTCCTCTGTGTTTTTTTTAATTGTGCTCCGCACAAAGGTATAAACAGGGAGCCAGTTAATGGGAGAGGGTGCGGCGGGGGGGGGGGGGGGGTTAAACTCGGGAGAGAGAATTCTGGGGAAAAAAACTGCTGTAATTAAGAGAGGAATCCGGGTTCTGGGGACTGAAAATACATAAAAGGGATAAAACTCTCTCTCTCTCTTTCTCTCACACACACATCACATACACACTAATCAATACTCATACACGTGCGTCCAGAAGGATCCCTTTGCAGATAGGCCTGCACTGGGCACAAAATCAGGCCTGGCACTGCTTCATCTGGTCAGAGGCCATGACAAAGTGCCACAGTCAGGTTGGGGACCAGCCGCAGTCAGTCTCCAAATGCGAACAGCCAGCCACGCTGCGATGTCAGGCTGACGGCGAGGAGGACAGCACGCAGACATGTTTTTCTGCATCCTGCCTGTTTTATGTGCTCCATCCATCCATAAAGGCAAGACGACGAGACTCGACCCTCAATGTGCCGTTTAAGGGCACAGCTGGCCCATCTGGTTAGCTGAGCACTGTTCAGCGTGATTATAAAATGTTTTTAATAGGCTGAGACATTCCAGACCGGGCCTGGTCATGCGTCTCAAACACACACACACACACGCATGCAGGCACATGCCAGCAGACACACTCAGACGTGCAGATGAATGAACACACATGGGGTTCACACACTGAAACACAGAGGTACACACACACACACACTCCAAGCTGTTACCCTGAATTAAGCCGTGCCCACAGCCAGGCAGTAATAATGCAGCACAGGGCAGGAAGTCTCACATGTGCCCAGAGACAGGAAGGAAGCTGTGAAAACCTGGCTGATCTGGACTATTTCACCTCCAGGACCCACAGCCCCACCTGCAGTCAGGAGCGACTCACCCACCAGCCAGAGCTGGACCTGATGGGGGTTTGGAAGAGTCCTGGGAGGGAGTCATAGTCCAGCAGGACGCACCTGCTGTACTCTGAGCCCAGCGGGAAAGAGATACGTGTTGAGCGGGGTTCATCTTATCCCCCCACCTGGCACCTGTATTAATGATCTCCAGCAAGAAGCCAAACCTGCTGTCTGAGGATCAGGTCAGTCCAGATCGCGCTTGGGACACCAGGACTTGCAGAGAAAGATTGGGGTATTTGTTTTTGGCTGATCATGACATGCTGACTACCAGATACAGCCCACTGGAGCTCGGGAACGAAGTATGAAAACGCTTTGGAAGGCCGACTCTGGGCCGGATGCGGAGCTAAAGGTGTCGCAGGTCTGCTTACTCAGTATGCACCAGGAGAGCCATGTGAATGGCCCTGGACAAATGCGTGCATCAAGCAGCAGGAATGCGGCAACCGGACGCTTCCGATTCAGCCATCGCCTGGGGGCTTATGACCCCCATAAATCCAGCTGGAAAACACACCATACCAAAGCCAAAGGATGTAGTTTTGGGGAGGGGATGCTGATGCATTCGGCACGTTATTTTGCGGCATTCCGGTAGAGGATTCTCTTCAGGGAGGAATGCTCGGTGAAGACAGCGTCTTTTTGTGCCAAAACGGTGAAGCGGTGTAATCCGGGCCCTCTCTGAGCCCCGCGTCTGTCACTCAGGCTCTCAGCAGCGGGGCACAAAGGACGCCCCTGGCAGCCACAGGAGCCCCCCTTTGTAAAGCAATTCTGGAACTTTCATGCTTCTTATTTGTTGGGTCAAAGGTTAAATTGCTGACCCCTCCCCTTTCGCCCCCCCCCCCCAGCATAAAGCCGTCTTCATAGAGCAGTATTTACATGGATTAGGCCCCTTTCAGGCTAAGGCGCGTACAGAAGCACGCTACACTGCCAGAGTGGTCACAATCATTCAGTGCCGTACAATGACGATATTGTGGTTATCTGGAATAGAGGGGGCTGGGGCGGGGGCAGGGGTGGGGGCGGGGGGGCCTCGCCATGGTAAAGTCCTGCACTTCTGCCACAGAGCGACGGGGGTAAAACTCCATCCGCCTTTCCAGCCAGAGCAAACAAAACCAGCCCGCTGTGAAGTAGATGAAGATGTCAAAAGCTTTCAGGCAGGGGGTGCAGTTGGGGGGGGTAGCTGAAATGGGGGTTTAGGGGATAAACCAACAAAACAAATGAAAAGGGCTTTTCTTTTAATAGGAAAGTCCCGCTAAGTCTACATTTCCACATCAGCTTATCAGCTTTGCTTTCTCCAATCAACGCCCCCCCCATACCCTCACTCAATAAAATGATCAAGAACAACTGACCAGAGCCATCCAACTAAAGTAACCTGCTTCTGCAAACAGAACTAGCCAGCTAATCTGGGGGGGGGAGGGGAATAAGTTGTTTAACAAAGCAGAGGGACGTTTTTTTTTAATAAGAGACACACAACATCCCAAGCCGTGAGCTGTTGCCGTCACGCAGACATTGTGCGCCGCGCGAGGTGTTTAACCATGAATCCGATACCAAACGTCCAGAGTCTGACAGGATTCGTCTTAGTTTTATTCCAAACCCATTCTGAGTTTTGCCCTGAATTCCGTCCAGGTTTTATCCCAGTTTGTGTCCACTATGGCACTCAGAGCACTGAAATAATCTGCCTAATCACTATGTGCTTCACATCTACCCGGTCAGGATGCCCCCCCCCAAAAGGTGTCCAGTACCACCAGGAGATCCCACATCCCGCTGCTCCACAAATAGCCAACTGAATGGAGATAATCGGCGACAGAAGCTGCCAGGGCCTCCCTGACGCCGGGAAAAGCAACTGATGCAAAGAGAACTTTGTCTCATCAGGAATCTCCTCTCCACACATGGCAAAGGGGACACTGTCTCATCAGGAATCCCCTCTCCACACATGGCAAAGGGGACACTGTCTCATCAGGAATCCCCTCTCCACCGATGACAAAAGGGGACACTGTCTCATCAGGAATCCCCTCTCCACCAATGGCAAAGGGGACACTGTCCCATCGGGAATCCCCTCTCCACCGATGGCAAAGGGGACACTGTCTCATTAGGAATCCCAGCTCAACTGATGGCAAAGGGGTCACTATCCCATCAGGAATCCCCTCTCCATCAATGGCAAAGGGGTCACTGTCCCATCAGGAATCCCCTCTCTACCGATGGCAAAGGGGACACTGTCTCATCAGGAATCCCCTCTCCATCAATGGCAAAGGGGTCACTGTCCCATCAGGAATCCCCTCTCTACCGATGGCAAAGGGGACACTGTTCCATCGGGAATCCCCTCTCCACCGATGGTAAAGGGGACACTGTGCCATCGGGAATCCCTTTTCAGCAGGTACAGAGAGGCAATATCTGCTATTGAAAAGTTTACCTCTATTATGCTGTATTTCCCTTTTTATTTAATTTCCTGCTGGCAATTGTGTGCGGCCACGGCAGCGGCCAGCTCTCCATGCCCGTACCAGAGCAGGAAGTACTTAAAGGCGAGGTTTTCAGGCCTTTTCAGGAGCAGAGAGAAAGGACTCCAACGCAGAGTCATGGCCAATTCACATGCTAATGCCGAGTCCTTCACCCTGACTCTGATTAACTCCCCCTCAGTTAATAGTGTCTCTGTTAACAAAGATTTATCCCCCTTTTCATACCCGGTTAGGGGGGGAAGGTTGTACAGGGGTGGGTGGGGAGCGGGGTGTGGGGGGGTGGTTGCGGTGAACCTTACAGTAAAGCCCACTCAGGATATAATACAGTCTGCCATGTTCAGGAGCTAATCCATGGAGCAGATGTTGGACAGGACTACTGCCCTTATGGGGTGGGGGGGACAAGGGTGTAAAGGAGGGAAGAAGAAGAGCCAGGGGAGGGAAGGGGGGCATTCCTTTTTATTTTGTTTCCTTCTTTCCATCCAGCATGAGGTACTTTTTCATCAGTAAATGGGCGGGTGGGGGGACACGTGATGTTAGAATTAGGTCAAATTTGACATTTTGTTGAATTCTCCCCGCTTTAAGATGTAATCCGAGCTCCGCGATTACAGGGCCGCCTCCCCCATCATCGATGCCAGCCCAGTTAAGCAAATGCGCTAACACTCAGGTCCAGCCAATCACAGCTTGGGCTCGGGTTTGACCCGATCGGAGCCCCGGTCCCAGTCCAGCTCTGCTGCTGGCATCACTGAGCTCAGCTTGGTGTTTGCTGTCATGCCAGTGGGTGAGCCGGAGCGAGGTGGGCGGGGCGCTGGGTCTCCTGAAGAACCTTAAAGTGGTAGCAGGGATTCGTTTTATTACCCCGCGTTGGAAGAGCCTGTGCCTTTCGGCTGGAATCAGTCCCCACTTTCCGGGTGCGTCTTGAGGAAGAGGAGGAACTAAAGCGCCTTGTGTATGTGAGGAAGTTCTGATCCAGGCTGCAGTGCGACACACTTTGTGCAAACGGTCCCTGGGCAGTGCTGAGGTCATTCCGGGGATCTTACCATGTCGGTTATGGGGTGTCGAACCCATTACTGCTCACTGCTAAGCTGTACTTCACAAGCCTGCAGTTAAAAAGGTAAAAAAAAAGATTACAATAAAGAAGGTGAAGCCGCCAAGGTGAGACCCAGTTATTTGTTAGCGCTAATCTTAAGCCAAAAAATGTCTGCCGTCTGCCAGCGAGAACAAAGGTTCGCATTCCATCACTGTGGAGAATGTTCTACACACCTCCCAGCCTGTTACCCTGCCTTTATGAATAATTATGCCTGCAAGCCTATTTTTCGTCAAACTTGATATTAATATGACAGAAAATCAATACGACTTTTGAGAAAATGGGCCTATTACTGCCAAGAACAAGAAAGGATATTTAACATTTCTAATCACATTTATTTAAATGCAAATGCAGACCAAACATTTTTATCCTGTGTTTAGGCTGCCTGTTCCAAAAGTTATTTTTTAGGTTCTCTCTGGACTGGAATGAACACCTCACTCAGCTACTTGGTCCTCAGCTTCAGCTTTGCAAGCTACTGTGTTACACATCAGCACCTGACCTCTGAGCCATGAGCGAGGAGAGTGAGCTCTGCACACTCTGAGTAACAGGAAATCAGAGCGTGACGGGAAGCAGAAGAGTAAAAGTCGCAAGGTGGGGCGAAAAGAAACATACACTGAAAGCTGTGGTTAACAGGAAGCGTGAGCGGTGCATGTCGAAGGTAACAGGAAGTCTGTGACTTACATGCTGAAAATAACAGGAAGCGT
>JAAGVU020000040.1:3354547-3413067 GCA_011763525.2 Mormyrus iriodes
AGTTTACACTGTTATTATTTCTGAAGCTGGGACCCGTGTCGTTATTACACTTTGTGTAGTTTACACTGTTATTATTTTTATAGCTGGGACCCGGGTCGTTATTACACTTTGTGTAGTTTACACTGTTACTACTTCGACGGCACAGTGTAGTGCAGATCACACTGCTTAAATATTGCTTTAAGGCATATCACCCAATGGCACAGGAGAGAGTTTGAGATTGGGGGGGATGCCCCCCCACCAGTTCCTACGCCCCTGAAATCACCCCTTGGCTCCTTAATTTTCTTGAGAATGAGGCATGATTCAACATCAAAGAATGTCAGGTGGACTAGCAGCCTGTCACTCTGGTCCACGTGCATCACGCGCTCTGTAACCATTTCAGACAAGGCTTCATGCTACCAGCCCACAAATCAGACAAGAGTTTCTTCAAAACAATAATAATTAGAGTCCATTTATGATGTTCCTAATTGTGACAATTAGCCACAAGACCGGACCACCATCAGAGTGGGAGTGTTCTTGGTGTGGTCTGGTATGTCCAGGCGTGTTTGCATTTAGCATTTTCATACTCAGACCCATTTGATCACTCTGTACATACTCTCTGCAGGGTCATTCAATCTACAGTGTCCTGTATTGTCACAGCACATGTAACTCATTCAGGGCACAGCAACAAACATATAAGTCTATATACAATTAAATATTTGGATTAATTACAGAATTTAAATGTTTTGGTGTATAATTAGAATATATCAATTCTTCAGTGTATAGCGATTTCAAATTTTCATTTTCTAAAAGGTTAGTACTAAAATAAACTGTTAATTTAGCATCTCTACACAGTTATGTTAATTAATTTGGTACTGTGGAAATGATATGCTGCTCTTTGTTAGTTGACACACTTTATAAATATCCGGTGACCATGGAAAATTTGTTATGGCTTGGGTAAAGGTTTTTTGCATATCATTCATAGGCAGAAATGTTTAGGGCCTAATTAAAAACAGATTGTGAGGGAAGCGTGGATTCAGAAATTTAAAACGAAGAACCAGGGCACCGTTACAGAAACTGTTTTAAATAGCCCGCTTCCCTCTTTTTTATGAAAACAGGGGCTTGTAGATTATATTTCTGCTTATTTGTGCTTTTTAATATACTTAAGACGCTTGAAAATGCAATGTAATGAGGACGAGACTGGAGTGGGCATTTATTTAAGTCTTACCCGAGCATGAATGAAGTGTTCGGCAGCCTATACAGTATAATACAACGTGTTGCAAAACATAGCTTTTCCGCTAAAGGATATATATAATCTAGACCGAGAATAGTTTTTTGACGTTTTTGTTTATATTTGCATCAGGACCCACGGGAAACGGAGTGAACGCTGCAGCGCAGCGCTTCTCCCAGCGCTTGTAGGGGGCATGACGTCACCATACACGGGACAACCGAGCAAAGCACTTACCCTCAAATGTCACTGCTGAAGGCCTGATCCAAAAGTTCTCATAAACGTAGACCTACTTATGTGTAAAGATCCAGGACAGGATTCACGGATAATAAACAATTTTCGAGTTCGAATATAAGTACATAAATAATACGTATATTTGATATATAATTTTATTCCACTTGATGCGGCAGGTCATTAGGAAATTATGTTGATAGGTAATTACCAACCAATACACTTCGTTAAAGGATGGTCACCTGCAACTTCAGCTCCTGAACTCATCTTCAGTCCTTTCGTCAGTGACGGCCGTCAGTACTGAAACGCCCAGAACTGTCCATAAAATGCTGTGAAGACATGTACATTTAAACATACTTTGATTTGTTGTATTTTAGCACGTATAAGACGTACTTTGTGAGTTAATCAAAGTTGAGGCAAACCCAGGCGTGGGTGATTTGAATTATGGCGTTCATCCGTAGTTATATAAACTATTTTTGTATGAGCATGAAAGCAATTATTAGGGTTAAAAGTTCAGCGGGTTGGCCGTCCTGAGGTGCCCATAACAGTCGCACCGTATTTCAGTTAACACGTCACATGTCACGGTTTATTCCCTGGACCCAGTCCCGGTTATACTGGTAGGCCTATCTAGTTTCTGTAAAGCATTATCACATTAAGTTTGTTTTCCTTTTACTTGCTGTATTCAAGTTGGAAGCGAGATGTAAGCTGTAACTTCGTGTCACGCCATTTCCGTTTTGCCCGGAGTTACACTTCACGCGTCGAGCGGATGACGTGCTTCCAGGTAGGCTGCATGATGTTCCTCCTGAATAAAGGACCATGGTGGCCTGATGCCCGTGAGTTACACGCAGGGCAGGACATAGATGCCCGTCTTGGGCGCCAACTTCAGAGGAGCGCCGACTTTCCGGCCAATTTCACTTTGCCTGGGACCTGGGGCGCCTGCGGTGATACTCGCCTAGGGCGCCACATCGTCTAGGACTGGTTCTGCCTACACGGATAATTCAGGAAGATGTTAAAACTGCGCTAGCAATGACAGGCACACAGTAAACGGCTGTATAACTTTCATCCACGTAGATCACCCCAAGTTAAAGAAAATATGCCCCTTAAATCGTGAAATAAGATTAGATTTAGTTTTTTCACAGATTTCTTGTGTTGTTCTAATGCAAATAAAGGAAACAACCTACATATGCTATGCCAAAACATTAGTAATGCCAACATTTTTGTGGGACAATTTTTGCATGATCTGAAAAGAAACTAAAGTAGTGCCAGTATCTTTGACCACATTGTATAACCGTCTGATAAAAACCTTAATTACATTTTTCATGCAGATACAATATGACACAAATTCCCTGTCGCCGTAACCCCTGAGAAGCGCCGTTTAACTCTGTATAACAGCAGAAGATGAGAGTAAATAAGCGTTTACTAGGGCCCAGTCTCATTTTCATTTTCTAATAACATGGATATTTGCAAGTTGCAAGTGACACGTTATTTCTCCGTTTCGTTGTGCAGCGGCCTCCTAGTGTGCAATATTATCGTTGAACAGATTTATGGGGAATGTAGTTTCATGACAGGAAAATACAGCTTTAATTTAGATACATTTCATTCGCAAAAACCTACATTTACCACAATGCTGTTTAATGCCACCTGAAAGTCTTAAGACGCTTTTTAAAATGTCAGTGCTGTTCAAATAAACCGGCTACCGCAATTTATTAATTCATTCATTTTAATTCATTCAGTTATTAATCCATTTACTTGTGTTTCAATTAGTTTAATAATTATTTTCTTCCATGTCCGCTGATGCTGGTGAAAACGAGTCGTATCTGTCTTTCGTTCCCAATAGCTAGTTTTGCGCCCATTCATATAGGTATATATGTAACGATCATAAATACACAGAATATAACAATGGGTCTTGTTCAATGTTCTTTAGCCGTTATGAAAGCGGCTTAAACTGTAAAAAAGTAATCTGTTCACAGGTAAAACTGTATGATATGTGATGATCATGATATGGATCGCTTTCGTTCATGAAGGTATTTTTTCCTTCACATTTTTACAGACGTGAATAATTACGTGTGGTAATAAAAACTATTTCATGTCGAATTTGCTGGCGCTCTGCTGAAACACCATACACCGTACGGTATGGTGCTCCGTACACCATTGTAACTAGACTATCTTGGTGCATCTTGAAAATTCCGGCACTGGATTTACGTAACATTTGGATTTTGCTGGAGAACGAGTTCACGGCTGTCACCGGCTTTGCGGATTGCCCAAAAATGTTTGTTGTTTTCCCTATGTAATTTATTTACCACTGTTTTCGCTGACATTCCCTGTACATCGTAGAGAATTTAATGTCATTACATTAATCAACTTAATAAACGTAACAATCATTCAGCAAAAGGTCAGCTAATGCATTACAGCACTAACAAGCATCAGTGGACGGATTGTTCATAGATGGTGAGATGTTGTTTGAAGAGTTTTACCGCAAGTTCTAGGGCAGGGTAGAAAATTGTCTTTTCATACAGACCTTTCGCGCTTAGGAACTGGAGAGAACCGCACAACTTATAAACGATACGTTTTTAAAGTACTTTTATAGCAGTAGTTGCGTAAATTAGGTTTTATAATAACGAGATTATTACAGCCTACCAGATTAAAGATTAAACCTAAAAATAAGCCCAAAATATAACAACTGTTTGCTGAAAACGCAATAGGCGGCAGGTCTATAGTCTGTTCGTACCGTGAAATGTTTCATTTGCTTTGGAAATTACGCTCTAGCTGTGTAGCGTGTGAATGTGACAAATAAAACACAACGGAGCACTTTGCTCCTATAACTGAAGATATTGTTAGCTAAAGCGCAAGAGTAAACTTGAAAAATCAAAATTATTCCTTTAAACTTTTCTTACACTAGCCTTGCGCATTGACGTCTGTCAGTCTCGGATCATCTTATGAGGTCATAATGCGTCAGCCCGCCATAGAGATTCCGGAAATGCACGGAGTGTAGTATCGGTGTATTATTACAACTGAGGATGAAGCCATTTAGATCTGCAAATTTTATCTTTCCATGGTTTCAGTTTCAACAAACGAAATCAAGTAAGTTCCGAATAAACAATCAAATAAATAAGTTTGAAACACTGTGAAAGTGCTAGTAGTGTCCTAATGCCTTTAATGGAAATATAATTGGTACCTTTAAACACCATAATATTGTTTTAAAATGTATTTCGTGTATGTCATATTTGCTGGAAACAGGTACTGTAACACCATGCGCTAAGAAACTAAATTTTGAATAAATGCCGGGGAGTGCATCCTCTGACTGATTGTAATGTGTCACACTTTTTGACTTAAATGTAAGCAAATGTGTGATCTTTCAAGATTTGTACATCAGCAGGCATTAAACAAGATATATACTTTGTTTTTGCTTGTTGAGATTTTTAGATAAAGCAATTTCTACATTGCGTTGACTTAAGCTGACAATCACGATTTTTGTTAAAATTTAAATAGCGACGCGAAGGCCTATCTTAAGCCCACTGAACTCCAGTCATAATTCTAAAACAATGAAGTCTTAAATGTGCAAATATCAATGGATATTTTACGTTTTTATAATGGAACTTTGACTGGTGCAAATGTTTATGAATACGGTGTGATTTCATATTTTTGGTGGTTTGGTGTTTCCCGACAATGACGAAGTACACGGTATTTTACGATTATTTTTAATCTAGATCGACGGTGTTCTGTCCACTAATCGACAGTGAAAAACTAGCCACCTTTCGAATAATAGGCCAAAAATATGTTAGTTAAAAGGTAAGAAGGGTTAAGCAGTAAAAAGCGTGCCCCTCCCCCGACCTTCAACACCTCTCCCTCTCTCAGTCCATCACACACGCGCGCGCCCTGCTCCTCCATTCTTCTGAAGAGGGGACTGATGTGGAAGTAGTTAAGCGCTTCCGGTCTAACACTTCATCGGAAGGATTTGATTCCCAGAAATTCCGAGGGGAAGGTACAGGGCAAACCTTGAACTTATTATCGGGTTAAAGCCGGGCTTCTCGGCAGTGACAAGGAACAGGCTTCACGGTTTTTTTGTGAATGAATCTGTCGAAACCATCAGAAAGAAAAGCACCCAAAAAGCATGCACTTTTAAACCCGGAGTTTACCGCCCTGCACGCACACTTTAATTAAATAAACACGGTGACTAACTGTAGCCACAGGGCAACGTAGCGCTGTAGCTAAACAAATGAGTTCAAATGCTGAGTGCTCCTTTAAAAGGGGCTCCGTCAAGTTTAGCCAGGAAGAATTCTAAATGCGTTTTTGTGGTGTGGCTTAAATTTTCTCTTGTTATAGGCAGCTCATTTATGGCGCATGTGTATTTAATTATATATTTGTCTGTCAGAGCCTGCCAGAGGATCCTAATGTCAGGTTAATTAGATGGTGATATTTTATACTTGCAGTCTAATCTTTTAATACCACGTGGCTATTTTGTTTAAATATCAGCCCTTTTCAAATCCATTTTTATTGGCATTATAATCATCCGACGCTTTGCTTTTGTGTTCAGATAAGAGATGAACAAGCGACTCGGAGGGATAGCAAACCGGGAGCTGTTTGTAGGTGCGTCGGGAGCGGCAGCAGCGGGGTACTGGGTATGTCTGCCATGGGCTGCCCGTCTCACCGGAACGAAATATCTGTAGAGAGATCGCAGATTGATCACTACCTGATAGCACTGTCACTGAGGGAGAGTGTAACACTACAGACAAAACACATGTGAATTCCCGGTGCTTAAGGACAAACTGCATTAAGCACTAATCAGCGCGACTGACTCCGAATAGATCGGGAAATGGAGATGAGAGCTGCCGTTCAAACGATTGTCTAGGAGAGAAAAGGGGACCGCAGCACAACGACTCGAAATGCAAGAAAAACCCACAATGTATATAAATAAGGGAAGCGCTTGATTTCCGCCCTAAATTAGACCTTTCTTCGGAAAACAAGCTAAGACTTAAGAGCTGGTCGCTGGGAGGCGAAATCACGTAAGTTATAATTTATCCACAGGTGTTGATTTTTTGCTTTCCGTGGCTGTGTTTGAGTCGCAGGATTTAGCCCGGTGATTGATTTCCGCTTGGCCGCTCCTCGCTGTATCACTTTTCATACGCGCCACCAGATACTGTGCACATGCACCGCAATGTTTAATGTATAAGCCAACCATATTCCCGGCATAGGATGCACGTGATAAATATGCATGTATTCAATTAAAAGTATTACAGAAGATTTTATTTGCATACTGTTTTAAAAGCTTATTAAGCCTTTCCATGTAAGTGATATAAATTTAAAAATACAAAACTACAAGCATATTGCACCAGATGTGTTGTAGTTGCTGTTGTTGTTACTATTATTATTATTATTATTATTATTATTATTATTATTATAGTCGGTGTCGTTCTAATTCCTACTCCTTTTAAAAGTAGTGAGTTCAATTTTTCTTGTCATTAATGCGCAGCTGAAGTGCTGGATAATATCACGAAAGTCGCCGGCCTAATATGAAGTTAATTTACATGTTATAGCTGATCTGCGGACTCACCCCGGGACCTGGGGTCTTTTCCGATACAAAAGCATTGAGATCTTTTAACTCATTTAATCCGAGGCGCGGCCGGGGTCGCCTTTTATCATTTAGACTCCGCCGTGGGTTGTTTTCAGCTGCGTCCTCCGCCCGATTGGCTGCCCGGTCGACGCTAATTGTGCAAAGATCGTTTTTTAAGTCTGATGTATTTTATGCCAGACACGCAATTGCCGCACCAAGACAAACCTGTCTCGTCTCATGTGACAATGGAAGACAGGACGACTATACCTTTAATTAGGGCATGTTTGAATATCCGACGGATGGTAGCGATACAAAGCGCACGTCAAGTCTTATTAACTAGAATTAATACTCTAGGCCAACGTGGTTTGCACAAGCTTTCTCACATTCCCCGGAACCCACAGAAATAATAGTATTTACAGCCAAACATATAGGTTTGAATGTCCTTTCGGGTTTCAGTAAGATTGCCCGTTGCGGGATGGAACTGATTTTATTACATTTGAAGCTTTATAAATCTGGTGTAAAAGGTTTAAGTCCTGCATACTGCAAGTCTCCATAAGTTTAGAAATTTGAGTGAGTCTTGCTTATTTTGCACGTAACTTTCGCGAACAAAATTTTAAGTCCAGCAGCGCTGTGGCCAGTGTGACCATTCGGAGTAATTTAAAACTGAGTAAAAACCCGGGGAACACTTTGGAGAGTGTTAAGGGACATGCCTATTACCTACCTTCTTTCATTTCGTGCGTACTATACTTACGTGCCCATTACAAATAAATCTTAATAACCAAACACGTTGCTAAACAAAATATATTCTTGAATTAGAGACATTGCAAGACAAAGATTGCTTCAATAAAGAAAAGGGATAGCGAAAAGAAAGTAATCATAATAATGAATGGTTTTTGCACAAACAGAACAGCTGAAACTCGCTATTTATTATGAATTATTCCCGGTGTTGCGTTTTAGTGAGTGTATATGTAAATATTTACAGCTAAGCGTAACAGCGTAATGCACCTCTAGAGGATGATGATGGGGCTGCCTTCTGATAGGCCAATATAACGTATTAGATACAAAACCATATCGTAACTTTTTATATTCATTAGGAGTGGAACTCAAATCAGCCTCCTTCAAGTTACAAGTACGTTTCCTTAGCTGCCACACCACCTGCCCCCCCCCCTCCCGGGCAGTGCAGGGTCGCAGCTGTCTGCCGCATTAACCGGACGCACCCTTACCTTTTTCGGGGCCTGATATAATGTCAGCGGTCACTGGCTTCATCTCGAAGAGGGCAACACTTGTAAATCACCTGTTACCCTCTCCGTTCTGCCATATCTGGGTGTCACAACCTCAACGTCGACTGACAAGTTAAGGGGTGAATTCAAGAGAGCCTATTGCAATGTTTTTATATCATTCCTTGTATTTCTCGGAAAGATATTACAAGATCCCACCCTGCAGACAACTTAAAATGAATATAGACAAAATGCACTTAAGGTGATTTAATTCCAGAGTAATATGCAAAGATTCAATGTACAAAGCACACCGCTATTAATAAAACATACCTGACATATAGGGCTAAGCAAAGCTCGAATTATGTTTAACACGCTTGTGCGTTAACTCGCGTTCTCTGTTCCTGTCATCAACCAAAGCTTTCTGAAGCTTTTAACTGGCCACAGTGGCCGTATAACGGAGGGCCGTGCTGCTCTTTGTCATTCGTATGTTTTTTTTTTTTAACGTCTGCCGAGTTGTGAGCTGTACGCAAACTGTGGTAAGAGGCGCGACACCAAATAAATAAATAAATATTCCGACGTGGACACGAGGGAGCCGGCTCTTAATTCAATACAGTGCTCTTTCAACCTTTAGCATCTGTTGAAACTGGTTTGTCCATACTGTCACTTTCAGATGCTGGCCCAGTCCTGCTGTTTAATGCAAAAATATATTTCGTAGGGTACTGTGTGAGCGGTCAGTGAGGCCATTCCTGTTGTTGGTCATACAATGAAATATTATTAAGCCCATTATTATTAGTAATAGTCGTATAGTATCGAGAGTGGTATATAGTTTGTACATATGTAAATAATATTATCTGTATTGTACTGTCTTCTAGTAACGTTTAATTATGGAGAAATGGTTCTTGTACGAAATTAATCTTTGAGTATAGTCAATTGAAAAAAACTGAAGACACTTCAAGTCCAATAATACACTGAGTGATATCAATCAAGGAATTCAACAAGTGTTACAGGAATGAATATCGCGCCTCAGCTTGGAAAAGTTAACGTTTATTAGGGCTTTAAAATCTGCACTCAAATTATTTCCCTCTGCTTATGTAATATCAGAATTCGAATTTTCTCCCGAGAGTCGTTATGCCTGTCCATTAAAGGAGGCAACGCGCATTAATTTTAGTTTTATATGTCATCAAAGCTAAACGATCAGGGGGTTTAATCTATACAAATATATGTATATGTTGGGGATTGTATGTCACGAAAAGGGATCAACGTGCCGGAAGGGGATTCGTTTAATTTGCGAGGTTTGCGCTTACGTTTCAAGTCGTTGTAACGTGGCACATCTCATACGCCGGTATAAATCTCCCAAATCAGTCTGATAAAACCATTACTGTCATCATAAAATATATTGTTTTTGTATATGAAAGGAAAAACGACGACTTTTTGGACATCGTGTTCCTTCTCACTGTCAAAAATTAAATTAAATTAAACAGAAATTTAATGTAATGTGGGCCCAGGTTGAGGCTAATTGTAAGAAGACACAGAAAACCCCTTCATTAATTGAGATCAGAGAGGCAATTAAGGCCATTTTAAAGGTCTAATGAATAAGGTCGCATCCTGATAAACGCAATCGCCAGCACGTTACCCAAGCGACTTAATTGATTGGTCATCCGATTAAACATTACCTTTATACACCACATTATAATATTATTACGGTTAAACGAAGATATATACATTGTCTAAATAGAAGGAGATCACGACGAAAGTTCAAAATGATCAGCTATCGTATCTAGCGCTAGTTTAGCCTGTATGTCGCGCCAGTCTTTCAGTATTACTTTTTTTTTAATCAAGTAAATTTGTTGTCAACGTTTTGATCATGTGTTTACTACTTGCACCCGAAATTATACCAACTTAAATTTTTAATATAGTCAATATACTACAAATTAGGTTCCAGGCCTATGTGTGAGTTTATCTGTCTGCAAAGTTTGCAGGCTACTTTCTTAGGGGCCGCGTCTTCCTACAAATATTAAATTGCAAAGGCAGCAGAGAACTTACTCTGTTCTCGCGATGTTTAAATAAACACAGTTCCATATCATGAAAAATCAATTTGCATGCTAATAATACCCATGGTAATCTACAGTAATCGTACTATTGTACTTAATTGGTATAAGTCTAAATATATCTTACGCTCATTTTCGAAGTATATAGTTCCCTGAAATCTGGTGTCTTGTGAAATATAAACAATAGCTTTTAAGATCAATTAAGCCGCTGGGTTTTGCACGTCGTTCAGTTTTTCTTAATATTTAAAGTTGATAATTAGCGCAAAGGAGTGATTTCTTAGAATAGCAAAAAACTAATACCAAAACGTAGAATCAGCCAGAATTTTAATCAGCTGCCTCTAGTATTATATTTCCCTCACATTACATTAAAAAATAACACGTTGTCAGATACTGAAAATTACAGACTATAACCAGCCTAAAGAGCCAATTATATAAACCGTTTAATGCAAATCTAAAAAAAAATAATTTCGGCAAAATTTCTATTACCCGGTAAATGAGACAAAAGTACTGTGTTTCTTGACAAAACAGGTAAACCGGCTTCAGAGAATTGATTCTAGCGCTTAAAGTAAGTGGATTTAATTAAAGATTTTCTTATTGTTTTAAACTCACTTAAGTAGTATGGTTTCGACAGAGACACCGTTTAATCTAGCAGGAGGCAATACGCTGAATATTTATGCGCCGAAAGAACTGAAAGCTCAGTTTTGATGAAACTGTTTAATTATGTGATGTCAATCGGTTGTTTATGAAGACCCGGCGACCTTAGAGAATAGTACACGCCTGGAGCGAATAAGCATACATGATTTAGTTGGGTCTGCGTAGCTTTGCTGAAGTTGTTTTACACGACTCTACAATGCACTTTTAAGAAGCGCTTTCACGAACGTCTCAATTGCCGCGCTTGTACTTAGGCGCACGGGGGGCGGCGTACGAACTGAAGTGGAGATTAGACAGCGAACAGAGAAAGACTAAAGACCGAAAACAAAATATTAAAATACAACGTAATGAGATTGTGCAAGTTTAAATACTGTGCGATTTGTGGTAGTCAAATGCCATTCGACAAGTCGGCTTGTTGTTCGCAGTACGCGCAATTCTCACAATTCTCCAAGCGCAAAACTCGGAGGTCTAAACAGAGACCTCATTTATTGATTTGTTTGTTTATATTAAGATTTCATTACATTCACAGTTCAGTCGCGACTAATTACCAAAGTAGTTAATTAAGTCATTTTTAAAAATAAAAAATAAGTTTATAGATTATACTAGGCCTATACGCAGTTTATGCTATGTATACAGTTACACCGTAATACTTTGTGCAAACGGCAGAAATAAACTAATTTTGCCAAAAGACAGAAAGATATGCATAACAATAGATAAATGAGTTAAACAAATAAATAGCATTAATAATTGGCCCGTACATTTATCGAGACGCAATACACTGCAACTGTGCATTAGAAATATAAAGCATTTTAATAGCATTTTCGTTAGTTGAAATTCTAAAGCGCGTGGGTAATTAGCCATCATATATACAACACCATTATAGATTTAAAGATTTAATCGATTTCCCCAAACAAACCAACCCCACGATATAAATGCAAGAGGAACATTTTCTATACGCATGTAGTTTAATTAAGAAATAAACATGTTGGGGAAGAGTGTGTAATGTTACGCTCAATAGGTGTTAATTACACGGATTAATCTCCAGGTATTCTCAGTACTGCTGGTGTCGGTGCCGCAGCTACAAGGCCCTGAATCCCCCTGCACAGAAGGCCTCGTGTTCTTTTGTTGCAGTTAAGTCACGGGTGTTCAGTCGGCGCTGGTTCTGTATTGTCTGACGGATCTGCCTGTGTGGTAGGAAACAGATGGTTGCGGAGACGGCGGCGTTCCTTAGAGGTGGGTAAGGTAACGGAAGATCTCTGATTTGTTCACCTGTCACGTCTGCCCTGAAGATCGTATAGTCTCATCGGCTGCTTTTTTTTTTTTAACAAAGACCTAGCAGTTCACTGGGAATAAAAATACACAGGCGTAAACTTTAAACACAAATGTCTGAATGCTTGTGCAGTTTTTAAAATACTTACTTATGTTACTTGGATATAATATTTGACTATACCATATTGGGTTCTTATAACTGATTTATGTTTTGCAAAAACAAAGTACATTTAAAAATAGGTTTCGGATATCAGATGTAGGAAGAAGGTAATTAGGATGGTGATTTTTTTCGGAATTAGGAAATACTTTAGAGAATTTGAAAATTTCTGTTCTACCAACAGCGATACCTTTTACTGCACGTTCAGTGCATCTAACAGCATTCAGTAGAATCCTTGCAATAAGTTATACCTTTACATTTAAAGGACTAGACTTCCTTCAATCAATGTTTCTTCACTAGATCTTTCTAGCCTTGACTAAATTGCCATGGGATTAGCTGAATTGGATACATTAGCCTATTCGAGATGCAATTTTCCGGTTCTCCTCGCGATCAGCGACTTAGCCCCACAGCCCTCCTAAACATCTGAGCACCGTCACCAGGTCCTTCACGGTGCCGGAAAAGTACAACTGGCTCCCCTGCGTCTCTCCCTCGGTTTGTATTGCGCGTCTCAAAGTAACAGTACATACACAAAGACGAAGCTGAACATTATTATAGCAAGAAGGCAACACAGAAGTGCAAAGAACTGCAATAACAGCATGCTATTCGTAAAAGGCATAAGTAATAATAATAATAATAACCATCATAACCATCATCATCATTGGCAAAATGGGTGGCAATCCAATTCAATACTCTGGGCATAGTTAAAAATTACTTTCTTTCAAATAAAAAAGAAATTAAAATAAGAAAACCCACGGATGCTGACCAACCAACAGCGCGAGAGAATGGAATGGAAGTCCAACTCCAGCTAACCCCCTCGGCTCGTCGATATATTAAGATTTGGGTGACGATAAGCGGCCAATGAGCGTACAGGAGGGGGCGTGACGCGCTCTTCCCCGTAGAAAAGGCGCGGAGTGTAGCTTAGGTCGGGAGACAGTGGAATAGCAATAAAGGGTGGCAGCTTTCTGCTGGAGTCATACCGAGGATTATACAAACTCGATGTATAGACAACTCCTCCTCCTCCTCAATTACTCATCCACAGATCTGCTGGCACGGGAGAGAGGAGGAAAAACTTCCTAAGAAAACAACAGCTCCTTTAAGCATTGCGAGTCTACAACCAACATCTGATACTGATTTCGTTTTCTATCAATCGTCACTGTTTTTTCTTTAGTGTCATTGGTAAGACAGACTTGCAGGAGCATCGCCAGTACCGCATCTGCAGTCTGCATTTTGATGTTTTTGCGGTTCTCCGGTCACATTGGCAGTAGAGAGCTGACAGAAACAAGGAGATACACTCACCAACTACACGCCGTTATCGCTGTCGCTCTTTCCTCCTGCTGTTATGGGGATATTTTTGACGGTACAGGCCGTCAGCGTTGTATTTTCCCAGATATAGATGCAATATCTGCGAGATACTTATTTCAACGCCTCTTTCTAGATATCCTAAAAGAAAAAAGGAAGAAAATATCGCTTCTACGAATTTCTTGCAGAATGTACTAGCTGCCGAATACTGAAGATACTAGAAGAGAACGCGGTCACAGACTTCTGCAGCCGCCACTGAATCTTCAGTTCCTGGTATGTTTTATTGGTCTCCTTAGGAATTTTTACGTATATAATTTGTATGTAGTCTTTCCAGTTAACGAGGACAGTTACGTGTGTTCTGTGCACAGAAAGTAAAAGTTTCACATATTCGAAATAATACAAGGATGTAACGAGCGTCCTTTTCCTATAACGAATTGCACGAGTATTTCCCGTTGTAATTTCGCAGGAAAATAATAGAATGTTGGAAAGCGAGAGTCTCCATTTCACATGATCTGTTTTTGTCATTTTTTTTCCCGGCGTGGATTTTTTAAGTTGCTTCAGCAAGAGGGAGGAGTTGACTTGCCAATGCACGGACTGGGTCTGCGTCTTATGGAAGTTTTGGGTTGCAGATCTGAAGACGGCGCGTGCAGCTTCCTCCCGTCTGCCGCTGCGATGCTTTTCCACGGCCTCCCTGCAGGCGAGATGCACGGCGTTATAGACGAAATGGACCGGAGAGGAAAGAACGATTCGGCGGGCATCAGCTCGGCCATAGATATGGGGGAGACCGAAACGGTAGGCGACACCTATGCGTGCCCGCTGCAGTTTTGCATCGCGACCAACCTCCTTTCCGAAAATGGCCACGAGAAGTCAGCGCTGGGACCCGTCAGACTACTATAGCATTTAGACTACACAGCTAATTCCTTAAATTTATACTACGTTAAGTACTCTTGTTCAATAAAAATCGGGAATTTCATATTACCCAATAATATAGCATTACACACTATTGTGGTCGGTCCGCCAACGTTAAAACATTAGGTCTATGCCCAAATTAAAATGTTAGAAAATTGATAATGACTGCGCTGCTCAATAATGTAAATTAATAGGTATATTGTTTAACAGGTTTTTAAAAATTCGTCTGTATTGCATTTACGTCAACAGAAAAATAAACAAGCTTATACATGTTACAATGGCCCTGTCATTGATATTTGTTTCAACTGCAAAACTAGATAAATATAGTAGAGAGTGTGCGAAAATCATCAAAAACTACAGTTTTCTAATTAATGGTGTGGTAGGATCTATTCCTTCAGTGCCACAGTAAAACAATTATTTTGTGCCTGTTTAAGTTAAAGAGATGGGCGAATAAGCGAATTACATATGTATTAAAATTAATGATAATCGTTTCATTCTGTGAGTTTGAGCGTTAGTTTTTAATTTGCTTGCTCAATATATGCAAATAAAAAGAGGCTGGATTGCTTTTACTACGTTTTCGTAAGATTTCATATTTTAAAGAAAAAAATCATCAATTTTTTACCAACAAATATTTTTTTAAAAAAAGAAAAGAAATCAGTTGTTAATTTGACGTCAGGATCAATTAAAATTCCGTCTGAGTTTCACCTTCTGTGCCTTTTCTGAGTGGAGTGCTGTTCGCGCATTCCTTCTTACCTGACCCTCTCCTATTTCGTTTATGGCCTGTTCACTAATTTGGCAGTTGATCCTGTTTGACTAACTTCCGTGAAGGCGTGTATTTATGTATTGTTTTAGTTTTGAATCGGTCAGAGATTGTAATGACGTTTTTGCACATTTTTTTGATTATTCGATTATTTGATTTTCGTTTTTTTCTGCAAGTTTTGTGCGTGACCCTGTGCCTTGATTTGTTTTTCCTTCACTCGTTACCATCGTAGCCTACTTTCCGCCCCCGGGAATTACGTTTCATTTACTGCGCAAACGAGCCTCCCCCGAGATGCAAACAAATCGATAGCACCTATCCGTAATTAAGGTTTTATTTTCGGATTTCGTATGATGATTGGTAAGATAATAATTTGAAAAACACTGTTATTAATTTTACAAAGACAAAAAATTGTCCTTTATTTTAAATAGTTACTTAATTAATTTTAATGTGACTATATAATTGATGTTTAATAAATTAGGGATATTTGTAATATATTTTCTGCCCGTCGCTTTTGTTAAATAGTACGAAAATATAAAGCCAGCTGCTGTAAAGTTACGGCATGTTGTCTGGTACGTGATTATTTAAACAAGAGAGAGATTCATGTAATGAATCATTGGCATGCATTTCCCTGCGTCATTAAACCATTGTAGCCATCAGCGTGTGCACATTTTGAAATGCACAGTTGCATCGGTGCTCAGTGAGCGTCGCTTTTGTCCCCACGCAGAACATGCCATCCATGAGCAATGACCGCGTGGCCCTGTGTGCGGGCTGTGGGGGAAAGATCTCGGACCGCTACTATCTGCTGGCTGTGGACAAGCAGTGGCACATGCGCTGTCTGAAGTGCTGCGAGTGTAAACTCAACCTGGAATCGGAGCTCACCTGCTTCAGCAAAGACGGCAGCATTTACTGCAAGGAAGATTATTACAGGTAACACCTCAAACGATCAGGGGAGCTGAGAAGCCTGATTTTGGCCCACAAGGAAATTAATTGTTGTGCTGCCTCACACTGTTTTCTTATTTTTAAAAAGCAGATAATTTAAAAATTATTTTCATATTTTATTTATTTAATTTCATTATATTTCAATATAATTACTTTATTATTATTATTATTATTATTATTATTATTATTATTATTATTAGTTGTTGTTGTTGTAGTGGTAGTATTGTTGTTCTTATTATTATTATTAGCATTGTTATTAATAATAATCATAATAATGTTATAACGTATTCATCGATGCATTTTGCGTGGGTAAATAAATTACGGATATTTAAATCACAAATCACACCCCATGGAATGAATTCGACATTTGCTTTTTGTTTGATAAAACGCATTCACAAATAGACGGTCACTTTATTTCACTAATTATGCGTTGTTTACAATAAATAAGGGTAATTTTCATTTGAAGACAATGATAAATTTCGCCACCTTGATTGTGACACTTATTTCGCCAGTGATGCATTATTGTAGCCTACAGTGCAAACTTCAAAAAGTTTTCCCAAAAGTTACTATTGTGATTACATTTCAGTGTACTGGGTAGTCATAATCACTATTAAAGCACCATTTTGACCAATCGAATCTATTCCAAGTTGAATAATGCCAAATGAAATTGTATTATATGTGATTTTCTTTTTCTTCGTGTTCTTAGTCATTTTAACGCACATTGACACGGTTCCCTTCGACAGGAGATTCTCGGTGCAGAGGTGTGCCAGGTGCCATCTTGGGATTTCGGCATCGGAGATGGTAATGAGGGCGAGGGACTTGGTCTACCACTTGAACTGCTTCACCTGCACGACCTGTAACAAGATGCTAACGACCGGGGACCATTTCGGCATGAAGGACAGCTTGGTGTACTGCCGGCTACACTTCGAGTCGCTCATACAGGGGGAATATCAAGCGCATTTCAATCACACGGATGTAGCTTCGAAAAGCGGAGGACTGGGAACAGCCAACTCGCTGGGACTGTCGTACTATAATGGCGTGGGCACTGTGCAGAAGGGGCGGCCGAGGAAACGAAAAAGTCCCGGACCAGGATCGGATTTGGCGGCTTACAATGCAGGTAGGTGTATTTTGCTCGTATATGGCACTCACCTCCCGTTAGAAGGATAAAGAGGACCCTTACGTGTCATTAGAAGGAGAAGAATCCACCTGTGTCACCGGCAAATGATCACCCACACCGGGGTTGGCGACTGGCGGTACAGTAATGCTACCTGTTTCAGTAGGCCAGTAAATGGCGTGAAGAAGCAGCATTCAAGCGATCCAGACGAATGCGAGTGCCCAGCCGTATTAACATATAATGAGCAGGATCGCGCTTCCTCATTGTACGCGGGAGTAAAAGGAGACACAGTTTTGATGGAGTCTGTAGTCATGTAATTAAAGGGGTAACGCAAGCCAGTGATTTCGTCTCTGCTCCCGCACTTGATTTGGTAAGCAGACGATTGTCTAATTCTGTGGACGGGTTATGAGGCGCATTCGAAACCAGCACCTCAATTCTGACTCACGAAACCAAATGAAGGCCGTGTTTTGTTTGTGGAGCTGTGATACACTGTTAATAATACTAATTAAAATGCCAGTTAAACCTCTGAAGCGAAAGTATTATTAATAGAGAGCAAAGCATGGTAATTACATGAGAATCGTGTGTTTTTAAACGTCATATAATAAAACAAATGAATGCAATAATATAGTCATTAAGGACTCATTAAGGACGCATGCATTGTTACTTTAAGTACCTAATTCACTTTAAAAGTCGACCTCCGACTTTCAGTCTGGTAATATTCGATCCCTGGCATAACAGCATATTTAATGAGGGGGAGGGGTGTAGGTTTGGCTGTTGAGGTTTATCGTTTAAAACGTTACCTTATACAACGAAGGAAATGTGTTTGTTATAGCGTTTTATCCTAAGTTGATATGGTATAACGACTAATCTCACTTCATATAATTTTCCAGCACGTGTGGAATAAATTCTCATCTGATTTTAGTAAATCGCTAGGGTGTGTGCCCATTGAAGCTTATTCGTAGTATCCACATGTGGTTATGTCGAACATTTCAGCTAGAATGAGAAAGCTCTGCTCAGTCTTTTATAGATCTGCCTGTATCTGCGTGAGACACTGAGTAGGCTGCAAGGACTAATGGACCCACAGCATGTTTGCCTCGTGAGACATAAACCGGGGACGTCTGATTCCATTTGCACTATGTTAATTTTCAGCTGTTCGGCTTTGTGTAATAGAGAACTTTTATAAGCACATCAACCCTGCTATTCGTAATAAATATATGGCATAATTGCAAAAGTAGCCTAATTTAGGTCCGTAAGTCTATACTTGATATAACTTTTACATGAGTTCGTGTGCGCACATCTTAATCGCAGTCGTTAATTTTATGAATGTTTCAGCTGTCGGAATGATAAATTTAAATTCGTAGAGATTTTAATTTAGACGATAGAAACGATCGTTTTCTTTTTTGAAGTATGTAATCGTTGTAATAGTTTCATTTAATTTCTGTACTACCGAATTTAACCATCGTTTTGGTAAAAGTTTTTTTGCCCAAATTGCTGGTTGTTTTTATTTTATTTTTCAGAGACAGAACTTCTACTTCATTTTATATTTTTATTATGTATATTAATGTTCATACTATTGTAGTACATAACACACTGTGATAAATGATAAAAATACTCGTTTTAATAAATACATATGCTTTAAAAAATATATTATAGTGTTAGCCATTGTTGTTTTCCGATAGTATTCGATAATATACGTTCTAATGATAACGGTTTTGTTTTTAATTTTTAATTTTACAAAAAAGAAGCGGATAGCATCAGCCTGGTGGTATTAAGAACTGTCCTTGTGTGCATTATTATTATTAGCTTAATAAATAGCAGTAATTAATGATTAATAGCGCGGTGTTACACTGTGTTCACGCATTTCTTTATTTCTTTACGTCCCGTTTATTGGTTTAGCCCTCAGAAGCTTTGTTACCGCAGGCAGAAGTCACTCAATGGCTGCTTCCAATACGCCGGTCGTCCCCTCTTTCCACTGGTTATTCCAAACTGCGCGTGGCCCCTCCCCACCTCACTGGGCCCCAGTGTGTGCTGAGGGGCGAATTGGAGAGTTTTAGACGACTATAGAGACTGACAAGTGGAAAATGGCTTAGATGGAAGCCGGAACTTCAAAAAGATTTTTAAAAGAGTGAGCGAGTTAGAGAAGGCACTCCTGTGATCTAAAATTTCTACCACCGCAGTCGCTTGTATAATTGTAGTTTGATGGGTTTTAGGTCAGTAAATCAATGTCTGAAATCTTGTTGAACAGACGCACCTGTAAGAAGCCCTGAATAGGACTGGCCCATGCACGATTTTTAAAAAGCCTCCCACGGCTCCCAGCACTCTATTCTGTCCTTTCACGTATGACCAGATGCGCGGCGTAGCTGCCGCGCCGCGGATTCGTCGTCTCAGTAAAGGATCCTAAGAAATAAAGTTATAATTAGCCGTTAGAATCCTAAATGTGCTAGAATTGGATTAAAAAACACCGCAACGACAACTGTAGTAGCAGAAGGCCTACTAGTGGTGATGATGTTGGTGATAACAATATTACGAACGACAAAGAAAACGGAATATTGCCGGATTCAATAATATTTATTTTAAATTTATCTTGCACTAAACTATTTAAATATAGACGTATTATATAGGCCAACAACAATATAATAATAATATTATAATGTTATAGTACAATAGGATTATATAATATAATGCACTGAACGTTATTTGCACACGCCTGTATGGTGTTCTGGTTTGCGTAAAGATTTAAGACAATCAGATTTAATCCAATCAGAAGTCCGCGATAGGAAAGCGTGTCATATCATATTGCCATAAAACCACCGCCGGCTCCCTTTCATCAAGTGCCCTGTATTGCGGCTTCAAGTAGCACATTGTTGCCTTCATCTCAGTTCCATTAACGAACCCTCCAGTGCCATTAAAGACAATTTGAATAATACAGGCGAATTAGTTAGAGCATCGGCTAGCTCACGAGCCACTCACGACTAGTTAAAAAAAAACGCGCGCTCCTGCTTCATCGAAAATATTTACGCAGCCTTAAAATTAGCGAGTACGAAATTAAACACTCAAACAGAAGCAAAATAAAACAATCAAAATGAAGTAGCCCAACGTACTCCGCTATTTAAAAATATGTTTGACTTTTTCCACTTAAATGACTTTCGGATCTCTAAATTTAAAAACAATTGCCTCGCACAAAATACCAAAATATTTTAACATTAAGTCATTATCCATCTATCCCACCAACTAGGATTCGTGACAAACCGTTTAATGCATTACCGAGATTTTGCAGATTCTGCGGAAAGACGTTCGGACGTGACTGAAGAAACTTAAACTTTTGTATTGTGAAATACAGCAGTAGTTTTTCGAGTAACGTTTGATTATTTCATATTTGAATCTCTTTCTTGTAATATATTGCCCCTTTTACCACTGACTCGGTTTGATTTTTTTCATCTGTCCAGAGCGTGTTGGAAACATTTAAAGTAATGGCGGTTTAGCGTAGTTTATTAAGTAAATGATCAAACGGTTTGCGGTCGGTCATGATGGTCTCCTCCAGCATATAAAACAGGGTTAGGTGTGACGCCTGTGGTCCCCCGTCTAACTGTGTTTTGTGCTCAGCGTTTAATCAATAATTTGCCAAAGCTATAACTACGACAGGTAACACAGCTTGACTTCGTATCGGATCTGGGCTTGTTGTTAATATTTCCGGGCAAATTCACCGTCTCGAGTTTAATCACGCGACTGACACTGATTTGGGAGATTACGGACCTCCACTAGTTGTGGTTTGAGACTGTGCCTTGCCTCGAATGCATTTTCCACTACATTTAATTACGCAATTATGCCGAACAAAATATTTGCTGATCAAATTGATTGTTTAAATATTTTCAGCAGCTTTGAGAGTGCCATGAGTACAAATGGCTCGGTAAATTATGCTGGAAATAATAAGGTAATTTCAAGGAGGTCAGTGACTACTTAACCATGTGTGGAATGTATGACAATTTGCAATTATACGCAATCATACGTATAGCACTGGTTATATACGGTTGTATTTTGCGGTCGTTATTGTTATTTGAGTAAAAGTTGTAAAACGCATTGGGTATCATTAAGCATGCTTTGAAACTCTGCCGCCCTCTTGAGGGGGCATAATGCATAGGCGCATCTCGGCACCAACAACATCGAAATATGTGCACGAAAAACACATTTATTTAATTTACTTGTTCTTTGAAAAGTTGAACAACAGAAATTACCATTGTACGTGTTATAATCTGTAAATTGGTATGTTTCCGATGAGCACATTCAGTTATGAGTTCGCACATAACGACGTGTTGCGTGGAATGTCAATCACATTATACGCATAATTTGTCAATACAAAGAAAAACGAAAACTTACACAGTGAAGGAAAATTATATTGTGTAAAAATCTGCGTATATTAAAATTTAGTATTGCTAAAGGCATCTTTATCAAAAATAGTGAGTTGTTTTGACTATGGCACCCCTGTAACAACATTGGCCTAACATTGTTTGTAATTGTTTACAACTGTAGCGTTGAGAAAATTGCATGGTAATTACTGAAGAGTGTTGCTTTGTGAATTGTGAATCAATAATATTTTTCTTTTTCACAGAAAATATTTCTAAACTGTTACACATCCAGCAACACTTAAATCCCAGCCAAGAAACTGTTCGGCGGGAAAAAAAATGTTTCAGTGCGTCTTGTGGTACCATCTCTTTTTGTAACCAAACATCCCTGGAACATATTTGTTTCCGTTTATCCGCTAATTATTTCAGATCTTCCAAGTCCCTAAAGTCCCTTTTTCAGAACAAAAATGTGATATTTCAGGAAATCGTAACACCTACATTAATTCGCGCACTTCAACACACTGAATTATATCTATAGCATTATATTACTTAAATTATATTATAGCTTTTAATATTTGCATAATAGCATCAGTGGCATGTTTATTCCTGTAAGTTTCAATTTGTGAGTTAACTTTGTCGCCTCTTTCTGTCACGACGGCGGATAGTCTTTTCTTGTACCGCCGGCTCGCTGCCGCAGGTGTCCCGGTAAAAGGAGCCGCTCACCCCAGACCATCTGCCGCTCCGCCGCAGCCCATCCGCCGCGTGCAGCCCACTCGGGTTTAGAGTAAAAGATCCCTGAAACTTGTCTCTACATGGCAAGGGGGGGATGGGGAGACATCCGCTAATTACCAAATGTGTGCCCGTCCGACAGACAGACAGACAGACGGCGCGCTCCAGTTCCGCTCCGGAAAGCGGCCCCTGTGGGCAGCGTGGGCCGATCTCCTCGGCTTACTTCACCAGCCCGACGCGCTTCCGATACGCGCCTCCTGCGAGCGGCACCTGGCTGACGTGTCATGCAGCTTTCAGGCAGGGCCTTGATTTCCAGGTTTATTTCAGTCCTCGGGACAGCCGCAGTGCGATAATCTGTCCTTAACTGACATTTATATAACCCTCAGCCTCCTAAAGACATCACATCGCGAAACACTTCTTACTATATAAATACTGTTTTATCACTTCCTGTCCGTAAGTATCTTTGCAGTTCTTTCAGGCACAAGTAAAATTATTTCAGGAGTTTTCGAAATGTATTTACTTATTCCAAAGCCGCATTTCAGTTGAGGACGAGGCGCAGAGTGACAGGTGAAAACGACGCTCAAAACACAGTGAGCGCTCCGAGTCGCGGGCAGCTGTCTGTATGTCTAACAGGTCAGGTGCCGTTAGTAAGAAGAGCCCCCCCCCTAAAATGACACACAACAGAGAAAAGTTAATATCTGAATATTAACACTTAACTGGCATCAGTAAATGTTCCTAAGAGTTTAAAATGTCAACGTTTTTCTTAACTACAAACATAAATGTTAATGGAAATTTTAAATATTAGATAATTATTTATATATTATCATTAATTAGTAATTAGTTGATCACTCTCTCATTACATGATGGCCTCGGTGTTTAGCACAGAGGTGGGGAACCTGATCCATGGAGGGCCAGTGTGGGTTTTCGGGATGACTTCTCAATCAGCCAATAACAGGACTGGAGCTCAGAACCACTGTTTTATTCTTGGCTGATTGAGAGGTCATCCCGAAAACCCACACCTGGCTTAACAACACCCGAAATGTCATATGCTGAACCCATACAGCCGTCCCGTACACACACACACACACACCAGCAGCCATGCTCGAGTCCCGTCTCCGCCTGCATATCTGACCTCTCCGCCCGCTGGCTCTTGTTTCCGTCATGTGCCAAGCCCCTGCTCCTGCATATGCTGCCGTCACAGTCACAAAGCACCCACACAGGGCTCGACTCTTGGCCCTTTGAGGGCCACAGGCCACTTTGGTAGAACTGAATGCTTGAATAAACACTGCTGTGTAACTAATAAAAAACACCGAATGAAAAATAAACATAAATGTAAAAGGAGGTAAAAGCCCAAATGAACTCCCTGTCTTTCTGCGTGGTCCCTCAGCTCTGAGCTGCAACGAGAACGACGGCGACCTGTTGGACCGGGACTCCCAGTACAGCTCCAGCCAGAAGACCAAACGCATGAGGACGTCCTTCAAGCACCACCAGCTGCGCACCATGAAGTCCTACTTCGCCATCAACCATAACCCTGACGCCAAGGACCTGAAGCAGTTGGCCCAGAAGACGGGCCTGACCAAGCGTGTGCTGCAGGTGAGGACCACGCCCCCCAGGCTTACCATTCAATCCCTGCCAGGTGCCCACCCCATTGCCCCTCCCACTCCCCCACCCTGCAGGAGGAGAAGGTGCGGAAATGACATGAACTGAGTACAAATAACCAAAAGTGAGGAGAGATGTGAGAGGAAATAGCAAATAACAGCATCATCCAGGCACTGGTCTGCGGCTCGGGCTCCACGTCGCATACCAGTGGCCGTGAGCAGGCCAGCCCATGGTGAAGGTGCCGCCGCCCTCCTGGACGGGAAATGGTGCACGGCGTGCTCACTGGTGCGTGAGAGCAGCAGCACATTCCGCAGGGAGAGGGAGGAGGGAGGAGGGAGGGCGGAGAAGGAGGTCCATGAACCGAAATCCGGAGGAGTGGGGAAAAAAGCCCTCAGCCCTAATTAACAGAACGGGGAACAAAGAAGTCGTTTTGCTTTGATGAACTCCAGTAGCCTGTGACCCCCTCCCATCCCCCGGCCTCCCATCTCCCCTGGCCCCCGTGCACATGTCCTGAGCTGTGCTCTCTCCTGATTGGTCCCTGCAGGTCTGGTTCCAGAACGCCCGAGCCAAATTCCGGAGGAACCTCCTTCGGCAGGAGAGCTCAGGGGTGGACAAGGTGTCGGACGGGTCGGCCCTGCAGGGGGGCACCCCATCGGGACCCGCCTCGGAGATCTCCAACGCCTCCATGAGCCCATCCAGCACCCCCACCACCCTGACAGATCTCACCAACCCCACCATGCCCACCGTCACGCCTGTGCTGACCGCCGGGGCCCTGGACGTGCACGAGTGCCGCAGTCCCTCACAGACCACCCTCACCAGCCTCTTCTGATGCCACAGCCCGCCCCCCCACATCCCCCCGCCCCTCCACACGAGGCACTGAAATGGGGGGGGGGAGGCGAGTGACATACAGGCCTTACTGAGCTGCTGTTGTGTGCTTCACATCCTCCCTTATCTCCCAGAGAACTGCAGGAAACTGGCCTCCTGTTCTGTCACACCCCTCTGTTTGTTTACAGTCCGGAGTTCGGAAAGCGAGAGGGCGCCCTCATGTCTGGGGGGACAGGGGGCACCGACACGAGGGAGGACACCACTGAGAAAAGGAGAGCGCGTGACACGCGTGACGCAGGCCGTGACCGCGAGACCGCCGTGTGCCTTATTCACCGTGGCTTTCCACGTTTCCCGGGCATGTTCTGAAAGGCCACTTCCATTCTGACACTCCGTTTTGTATCCCAATGTGATCCCCCACGCGACTGCATCTGCTCCCACCCCGACTCAGATACAGCATCTAGAAAGAGCTCAGACCCCCTCTCTGTAGGAAGACCCTGTCCCCCAGGCACCCAGCGGACACCCACAATTTGCACAACCCATCGCTCGTTGACCCCCCCTCGGCATTTGAGAGGAGACAGCGCCCCCTGATGGCAGCCAGCTGTCCGCGCGTTAGCATTACTTGTAATTTATTATGTTAAAAAAAATTCTTATTTATGCCAAAAATATATAATTAAAATGAAGAAACTAATGCAAAAAAAAAAACAGTCGCAGAGATTACAGACAAGATGGGATGTCAGGCCAGGGTAGCGGTGGATGGATAGACAGATTTGTAGTGGATGGATTCTTAATGCTGTGTTTCTACTGTGCCCCCCCCCCCTGCCAATAGAGGAAACACCACTGACTCTGAGCTTGTCTTTTTTTGGAGGGATACCGCCAGTGGATGGGACGGCTGTATTAGATGAAGTGGGGGGGGGCATGCAGGGTGGGGGGAGGGGCTGCTGACTTGTCACAGGCCTGGGGATAGCCACTGCCACCCAGTTATAATCTGATACCTCACTGTAGTCAGGAGTGGAGCTGCATGGTCCTGGATGCCAGCGCGAGTGCGCCTCCTTCAGGTGGCGTAAAACGGTGACTTCACGCACCCAGCCGATCTTCTTACCTCAGCCCACACGTCGCTGGATGTGGCTATGATGCACTGAAGACTGAAACGGTAACATTTTAAGCGAGATCCTTATCTTAAACTTGGAGAAAGGGGAGGTGAGCTTGGGACGACCGCCAGGATGCAGGCTCAGCCTGGGAGAGACCTTGACGTCATCTCCACGTCTCCATCACACACATCCACAGCGGACACAATGGCACCAAGACTCAAAGCGCTTGACTTGTCCTTTATTCCATTTTGTATGACAAATCAGGGATTTCTCTCAAAAAAAGATATATCGACACTTACGATAGGCGGGCCGGGGGGGACGGGGGCGAGCAACCCCACTGTGTGAATACCTTCGCTTTTTGCCTCCGCCCCCAGGTCCACAGAGTGAGGGGGCGGGGCCACACCGCGCTGTTTTCTGGGATGCCGTGTCCCCCCATCCTTGGCCAAGCTCTTCTCATGTCTTCGTTCTTTCTGCACATTCTTGTACAGTTCCCTCATTTGATGTACTTTAGTCTTCAGTTCTGTAAAAAAATATTAAAGAGTTAATAATACGCCTTTGGAGCTCCTTGTATTTGTTTATACACCACGTAGGCCATGTGTAATGTAAACCCACTGAGCTTTATGACTGACATCAGGGGACATACGAAGTGTCACAGTGTTATTTTATGAACATATAAATAAAGTTCCTGTCACCTTGACGAGGATAAATGGTTGCAATTTGGATGGATGGATGGACAGATAGAATGATGAGATGTCTTTTTTATTTTGTTTTTCTTGATAAAAGACAGGGAAGGTCAGACGCGTCACTACTGCAGTGGACAACGTCCACAAACTGAACCGCAGCTCATGCTGCCTGCCTCCAGGGTCAGGGGTTCGAGTCCCGCCTCTCGGGTCAGGGAGTCTGAGTTCCGCCTGTGGGGTCAGGGGTTCGAGTCCCATCTCTGCTCTGTGTGTGTGCAATTTGTGTGTCCTGCTTTTGTTGTGTGTGGTTTTCTTCCAGTGTCTGTAAATTACCCATAGCATGTGAGTATATGTACGCTGCCCTGGACTGGCATCCAGGCTGCACCCCAGCCTTGTGTGTTATTCTCCCTGGGAAAGGTTTCACCTCTGCCCCCCCAACCCCTCATGACCCTGACCAGGATAAACAGGTAGAAGTTGAATTATACATTTTTACCTTACAGATGACTTTATACGTGGTGTTCATGCTGTACAGAGATGAGAGTGGATGTGGTTGGTAGTGATTTGGAGGCCTGATCAGTGTATGTCTCTTGTGAGAGCAAGATCTCTGGGACTCACGGGGAGGGAATGGGACCAGCTAAAACAGGGCAGCTCAGGATCACCAGACTGGGCCAGTGATGACGACTACAGCAACTTCCACTTCTCAAGGGACAAGGGAAGGCTTCATTCCCAACAAGAGCTGCACGGTGGGTCCACTCCAAAGGAGAGAACATCCCAACTCTAACAGCATACTTCCCATCTGTTCTTTCAGCAAGCCCCGTGTCTCCAAATTGGAACCAGGACAAAGTTAGACCTTTCCAGATCAGCAGGACCTGAGGCCCCCCAATAACTGAATAGAAATTGTGACTAAACAAACAAACCTCTTTTCTTTCCACGCGAAAACCTTGATTGCGGTTGGCGCCTGTCCCAGGTGCCCGATCATAAAATACATCGTTCAGAGTGGACTTTCTCCTTTAAGCAGGGAAATGTGTGTTTAATTCCGTCATGGCACCGGTGTCAGCCGGTCCAGCTGAAATCAGTCAAAGCACTATTAGGAATGTCCCCTAAAGACGCGGACACCGCAGCGGCTTTCAGGGCGCGCATTACCCCTCCCCCTAAGCACATCCATTTCCAGTCCCACAAAAAATAAAAGTCACATGGAAGAAAGGTGGCATGAATTTAAAAAGGTTCTTTCTCGGCGGATACACCGCTCTGGTACCGGTACCGGGGGTCGGCACTCGGTTTGACTTCAGCTGTGCTCCTGCGGCAAAACGTCTGTCACACAGCGGAAAATAACGACAGCTTTCCATAAGGAAAAAAGAGAATGCGGATCCTATAATGTCCAATTAGCATTGAAAGCAGTAGCCTACGGATCGCGATGAAGGGCGCGTCTAGTATAATACCGATAGTATCTAGTTTATATCTGGAAATTAATAAGTAAGCGGCTGTGGAGGAGGAGCGTTCACATGATTGCAGGTCGCACAGCGAATAAATGTCACCTCGCCTAAAGACACGTGTTGGTTTAAGCTGACTGTCAGTATCTGACTTTTTTACCCCCCTGCGAGCGGCGCCTCCGCTGTCTCCGAGGCAGACTCATTTACGGCAGCCTCCTAAAATAAAAATACATCGTTCGTGCAGGCACACGTGGCGAAGACGTCGGGGAAAAAGGCACATATAAAATCCGACAGTGAAAAATGGGATTGTAATTTAGGAGTGAAACGCTGCTCCGCATCGCAATCTGCTTTTTATGATAAATGAAATACAGCTTTTTTAGACGGCGGACGGCAGCATCTACGGGCCCCCTCGCTGGAGGCGCAGGCAGCCGGGAGCAGCGCAGCCAAGGAGAACCTGTGAAGGACGGTAGCTAAAAAGCACAGAGACTGAAAGATGATGGAGCCCTGGATCTATATGGCACTGTGGGTTAGTGGGGAGCAAGGAGCTCTGTGTAAAATGCCCTAGTAAAATACGGGGAAACTGTAACTGAACATTTAATGTAGAAAAGAGTTAATCATGGACTAGAAATGACTGGAAGGTGCAGGGGGACCCTACTGTGGGCTTATCTCACATTTCACTGTCCATTATCCTCCACCTAATCTCTTGGCAGGTGGGGGGGGCAGGTGACCCGGGTTTCCCTGTGGAGATGGGATGGGCTTCAGGTAGGAAACATGGGTCATACAGAGCGTTGGGAATCCAGGGTTCCAGCTGACTACTGTGTCATTCCATGCACTTCGCAGACAGCGTCATAGTGGGAGACTGAGTTATCTCCAGATGCAGTGGACCCCGGATCTGAGCTGCCCATGCCCTGAGGCAGAGCCCTCCTTACCGTCTGTTCTTTCTTAACCGGCATTCGCTCACAGTGCAGTAATTAAAGGGAGCATGTGAGATGGCGGGTGAGCAGGATCACGCAGGTGACTTTAAGTTTAACCTGTTCTCCCGGTGCATTGGCCGTACGCTGATAAGAGAGGTACTCAGTGACAGACATCTCCTGAAAGCTCACGTTCAGCCATCCATCCATTGCTGCACGGTCCTTGTGATGCGGAAGCTGTACAATTACCTGTCCTGTCCACAATAAACAGAAGCACGCAGATAAAAATGTTGCGGAATGGCCGCTTGTGGACATACACAACATCGAGTTTATGGCTAAAAGAAGACTGAAAGGCCTTTTGTATCTCCATGGCCACTTTGGAGCAACATTTCTGCCTTAGCAGTCAAGTCAGTGATGACCGGCAGGCCAGGCCCACAGAGGGTCAGCAGTGGGAAGTAGAAAGGAATTATATCCCGTGGATGTTACTGCTTTGGGCTTCTTTCATTTAGTGCCAGATATTCACCTGCAAAGTCCTGGTAACGGCACTTCCTATTCGAGCATCTATTTCAGTTAACCTAACACTGGGAGATGGCTGGACCCCCAGAGAAGCCTGTGCCATTCAATTCTCCTGTGAAGGTTTGAAGACTCAAAGAGTCAATGGAGAAAGTAGAATAAATGGTGGAAGTACGTCTTAGGAGCGCTTTAAATTCACTGCGCTTGCTTGTTACTGTTTATTTGATGGCACCAAAGTATGTTTTCCATAGTTCGCATTGCAAGCCAAGGTGGCTGATTCTTGCTACTGTGTGCCGCTTCTGAATGCATTTCCCAAAAGCTCACGTTATCAGCTGACATAGTTGGACCCATTCAGTTGCATAGTTCCAACTATGTAAGTTGCTAATGTAATGGTAACGCTTTACTTACTACAAGACACAACTAAAATAGTATTTCCTTCTCCACTTCGATCAACAGTTCGCTCGCCACACGGGCAGTAGAGCTGGAACTGGCAGCCACCGTCACACTTCTGCAGTCTGAGTACCATCGCACCGCGCTTCTTTGAAGACCAACTAATGTTTGTTTTTCTCCTCATGGCTCCGCCCCGGCAGAGAGGAAAGTGCGGTCGCCATCGTCCGCTTTATGAGCTGGTAATAGACCTCTAAAATATCTGGCTGATTTTAATGAGCGATGTCAGCACTCTCTGCGCCATCCTATGCAAATAATTACAAGGAAGCAGAATCTGTGGCCTGGCGCTGCGTCCGCCTTAGAATAACTGAGCTTATCCATAGCCAGAGCTCTTTATGACGTGCTAATAGGGACGTGTGATCACTTCAAAGGGGCCTTTGTTTGGCAAAACAGGAGAGGGAGCAAAGCGTGCTCATGGGGACCTTTTGTGAGAATGCCGAATGTGCCTGAAGGTTCTGGGACTCTCTCGGGAGACCCTCTGCACCCCCGTCTCGTGGGAGCCAATCAGAGGCCTCGGCTGCTCTCTGTCTCCGGTGTTTCTCTCACAGGCCGTGAGGCTGACAGTCTGAGGACCGCCGGAAGGGTCTGACTTGCTGGGCGACGGACCGGAGGGGGAGATCCAGCAATGTGCTAGAGAAATGAGGGAATTGACCCCTGGGGGCGCCGATGGTGAGCAAGGAGGAGAGGAGAGGGCAGAGGGATGGGGTGAAGGGAAGGAGGAGAGAGAGGATGTTCTGTTGGATGGAACCCATACAGCATCAGAGCGTGGGGTAACGAGCTTACCTTCATTTGTATGTTCTGGATGATTTATCAGAATTCAAGGGCCTTGGCGTATATCCCACCGGGGGGGTTATCTGACAGGCCATCAGTCTCTGTGGGGCTGGTGTTGACGGAATGTACTGTCCACATGTGTTATGCTCCTGAAATAAAGACACGTGCTGATAGGTTCTGATGTGGAGGGTCCAGTTCCCCAAACACATGGCACTATATGGGAAAGCTGGGGCCCATAAACTTTATCATAGAGTATTAATACCGCATGTCATCAGTGGATGCCTGCATCTACCTCAGCGGGGAATGTTTCTCTCTGCAGTTTCTTCTCGTACTATAAAGAGTTGATGACAGATGTGCTCCTCGTGTTTCTGTGGCTGTTCTCTGTGTATCCCGAGTTTCTGTTTTCTCCATCCACTCTGGGTTCCTCTTTTCTCCGCGTACCCTGTATTCCTCTTTTCTCCGTCCACTCTGCGCTCCTCTTTTCTCTGTCCACTCCGTGTTCCTCTTTTCTTTGTCTACTCTGTGTTCCTCTTTCCCCTGTCCACACCACGTTCCACTTTTCTCTGTGTACTCTGAGTTCCTCTCACAGTGAGGTGACCTGGTGCCCAAAGTCTGCCATCGTGTGTGAATGTGTGTGCCCTGCTATGGGCTGGCATCCTGTCCAGGACCAGTTATGGAAGTCAGATGGGTTGACGGAGTGATACAGGTCCACTAAAAGTGTGTTCTGTCACACATCCAGGGCATGCTGCATTATCTCGAGGCCACGTACCCCGTGTTTGGGCATTATCATAGTGCAGGGGGATGACTTGTATACCCCAGCAGAGCCCACGGACAGAAAGCTATCAGCAATACCTCAGGCAACACCTCTCTCTCTCTCATACACACACACACACACACACACGCACACATAGTGCCCTGCTCATCCCACTGTTGAATCTTTCGAGCCCAAGAAGAAAATTGGTACCCTGGTGAGGATTTCCAATGAACCTTTCCCGGAACAGAATTTCTCAGCACTGCGCGAATTTTAAACATCACGATGGATCAATAATTTAGAAGTTCCTCATCTCATATTTATCATGTAGAGCTAAGTGGTAAACAACCTGAACATGAATATGTTACTAATCACACTGATACCCCATTACAATGCATTAATTAAACATGTACTGATTATTTATTGATAATTTACTTAGTTAACATAGCTGAAAATGTTTTTTTTGAGGGGGTTAAACTGTTTTTTCTGGTTTAGCTTCGACTAAGGTTCTGCTTAATGGAGTGAGATACAGATCTGAAAGCACAGACAGCAGCGCACCACAGAACCGGACCAGCGGGGCCCATTTATCCTGGAGTTTACTGGATTTTTTGGAACAAGAAGGAACTCTTGACATTCCAGAACATTCTGAGCCATGCAGTTTCCCTTGGCACCGGGACACGGCGGAGGGCGGGGGCAGCCATATCTCCACACTGCATGCCGCGAGTACTTTGCAGACACCAGCGCTGTTTACCACCGCCCAAACCACACATTTGCATGGGGTCCCAGAGGTGTTGGGGTCCCCTGCTTCCCCCAAGCAGTCACTACACCAAGTGAGGGGTCCCAATGTGAGTTTTTGAGTGGGATCCCAGAAACAACAAAACCTCCCTTATCTGCAAAGCCCCCACCCCAGTCTCTCTAAGTCACGATCGGAATGATGTCTGTTTAGACCCAGCGTTGCATGTTACGGAAGTGAGGGACGTGCGGGTGTGTTCCCAATGCCATGATCATGATCACCTGGGTGATTTTAGGGGGGTAAGGGGCATAAAAGGGGCCATAGTTCATACAGAGGGGCCAACTTTATCATTAGCCAATGATGTGTTTTGAATCAGTGTGTGACAGGCGAAAGGGCACTCTGGGGGCCAATCAACTTTCAGCAGGGGTAAGTGCCTCTGTGGCCCCGCCCCTGTATACGCCTCTGCTGTCCACCATGGGTCAGGGCTTTTCCACAGCGATCCCCTGGTTAATTAGCACCAGTAGCACCTCTTACTGTAATTACACGTTTGCGGTGAGCAGGGATACACTGGGACAGGGGCCTGCGGAGACAAATGGCCCGCGATACCCAGCCAAAGGTTTTCAATTTTCTGCTGTCACATCGATGACAAACGCGTCCTTCCCGCAAAACTGACCTGACCTCCTGCAGGGGGATTTACTAGTATTAGTGACAATTAAGACCAATTACTGGAACCGACCTTCCGGCAGGCAAACCTTCACATTCCCACGTCCCCAGAGTCGGGATAATTTAAACTGACTACAGCCAAAAGACAATTTGGTTGCATCCTTGATGAAGTTTCAGATCTGTTCAGCCCACTGAAGCAGCTTGACCCCTCGCACAATTTGGGGATGGGAGTTTATTTTAAGTTCACTTCCAGCATTACAAAACCCGCTGATTTAAAACCGAACATAGACGACTGCACTTCTGTCCTAAAGCACTAAAGAAATGAAAATTACTCTTCAACAAGCCATGAAGGGGATACATTTTCCCCAAGAGACCCCATGGAGGTGATGCAATCGCGGAGAACACGCTTCTGGATGCTGCTGACATTTGGCGGTATACACGCGCTGAATTTAGATTCCGAAATTAAAAGAATCCCACCGGTTTCCGTCTCTGCCGTGTGGCTGCTGAGATGAACATATCCAGCGTGGAGATGTCCTTGCGTCAACCTAAGGGACAGTTATCTCCTGTTTCTTCCATTCATTGTATTTGAGCTGTTACATAATGCAGTGCGCACGTTGGTATTATCTTTATATATATATATATATATATATATACACACACCAATTTAAAAAAATAAGTTCAGATCTGTCAAAAATGGAATCATCACAGGCACCCAAAAGGGTACACAACACAACGCCATTTTACACAAAGCCCAGGGATTTTATCAGTAGATGTGCAGTTTGTTGTTTTTGTGTCAAGCGCATCGGCACTGTTTTGACAGCATGGCAAACGTCTGCTGCGTTATTGCCCTTCCTATTGTACCTTCAGGTTAATCATCATACATAAATTCCCACTTTTTTCCAGTTTCCCTGTAAACTCCCATTTAATATAAACACCCAGCTGTCTTTGGATTTTTGGTTTTGTATAAATACCTGGAATTGCCTTATTTGATTTTGTATTCAATCAATAACCCAGCTATGTATAAACACGCGGGTTTGGGTGCTGAAAACACCCGTTCTTCCTGTTGTATAGAAGCCCAGGTTTTGCATAAATTTAAGGTATTAATCCAGGGCGGGAGGGGGGGCTGCAGTGAATATAACCCCCCCACTTACCCAAGCTTCATACGACATGCACAACAATATAACTTTCAGGGGCAATATCACTGAGCCCCTACCTCACCGCAGCGACGCTAAAGACTCAACGGAGCGAATCAGCCACAAACAGCGACGAGTGCTGATTGTGGGGGGTGGGTGTTTTTGGGCTGGGGTGGCATTCCTGTCAGGCGGCACAAAGCCTCCCCTTCTGCTGTGTTTACATGACCCCTGCTGGCGCCACTAGTGTACAGTGTGGGCATGGGCTGGCGTTACTTTCATGGCACCATGGGTTTGTGGGTGTGGATTACTCCAATTGGCTGGACCAGTCCATCCCCAAACCTTGCTGACACAGGTGAGGACACATACACACACTCACTCATTCTATGCTGTTCTAACATGTTTCTCACTATTATACAGGCCTGGAAATGAGAAGCAGTTCCCCGTGTTCACCTTCTCATCACGTTTTCCGCAGAGGTAGGGGAGGGTTCGAGGTGGGGGGGGATCAGTGGTGCACTACCATCCGGGAGGGTCCCGCCTGGCTTCCACGGCGTTCCTGGATGACTGACATGTCATTAGTGTGGTGGCTCATCTCTGCAGGTGCGGCAAGGGCTGTTTGGATATGAGGCGTCCCGTCAGACGGCGGTGGGGTTCCCGAACGCTGGGGAGCGGCGGCCGCCTTCCCCTCGCGGCCCCGCCCGCCCCGCGCCCGCCAGCTCCACCAGCAGCTGTCAGAAACGAGGAGGCGTACCCCCCCTCAGTGGTGCTGTCAGCTGCTGCTAGGAGCGGAGCCGTGGCTGACACCCTCGCCGACGAGTGTTTTTTGATATGCCCAGCAACGCAAAAACAGCCCCCGAAACGCACGCTGATGTCGCCTTTGTAGAGAACACGCGGCGGGGAGAGTGGAACCATGGGACCACGCCGGGGCCCGTCATGCCACCTGCAACTCACAGCACGGAGACACTGCCACACTCCTGGGCAACACCCCCTATAGGCGGCGGGGAGGTTAGCGCTAATAACATGACTCTCACAGGTTAATGTACGAGCGAGGAGCTGTCAGGCTCGTCCTGCCCACGTTTACATGAACACACTTCAGTCTGCTTTACTCTTTGTTTCCGGGAAAAAAATAAAATCTGGACAACAGGGGGTGTATACAGGGGCGGGGCCACAGGGGCACTAGCCCCTGCTGAAAGCTGATTGGCCCCCGGAGTGCCCCCTCCCCTGTTACTCACAAATTCAGAACACATCATTGGCTAATGATAAGGATGGCCCCTCAGTATGAAATATGGCCCCTCTTATGCCTCCCCACCCTGCCCATTTGCCAAAACCCGTGCACATGCTGCCATGTTTTTATAAAACGTATGATTTAAACGGCAGTCGCATGTGTGTGTGGTGTGCGTGGCTTGCCTATCACAAAGAGGTGCTTTAGCGTGTAAGCTAATTAACGGCACCGGGCCCTGCCTATTAGCTGTGTGCTTAGCAGATTTTTTAATGATCGCCGCAACTTGGTGTCGATCCACCCACAAGCAGCCAGGGGCACAAGAGGAGGAGTAATGGGGGGGGGGAAGGCACAGGGTTACAGGCAAATCAATGACCCTACCTTCCTGGAGGAGCCCCACCCCCTCCCCCCAGGATCTCTGACTCCTAAATGGTTCATTCCAGCCAATATATCTGCTCGATTTCCCCCGTTTCCCCTGTCAAACGAGGTCGGCCTGCATTCTCTTGGATCAATTATTTCAGTTTGTGGTTACAGAAGAGATGAGGAAGAAGAGGAGGAGGAGAAAACAGATAAACAATTGCAATGAAAAGTAGAGGAGTGAGAAGCTGGACAGGCCGAGAAATGGAGCCAGTGGAATCCTCCCACAAGCTCGTTTAGGCGCCGCCCGACGAAAGGTCATCATCACCAGCGAGGCCATTCGTCTTTCGCAGCCGAGCCCGACCCGCTGAATGCGCCGCGCTGGCTGCTTAATCACGCTGCGCTCTCGCACAGCGCTGGCCGTTATAAATCAGTTGAACTCCTGACACCTGAACTTCATTCCCGGGAAGCCTGGAAAAGGTGCGAGCAGAGACCTGTACTGTCCCCCTTTCCCTCCCGAGCACACGGGGTCACCCCAGAGGAGCCACCATCACAGACCTGAGGAATGGATAAAATCCCGAAATTATCTCACACCCGACTCTGAAACAGAAGTCTGCCTCATTTGGTTATTTCTGGGCTATAATTGGGCCAAAGAAATACTTCTTAAAGGGTGCATATAACATCATCCATGTACTGCTCATCCAGCACCAGCCCAGATCCCAGGGAGAACAGAGATCCAGCAGGGGGCACCCTGGAAGGGACGCCAGTCTCAGGCGTCGAACATCCACTGAGGTGCCGGATGGACGGCTGACCCTGTGCTCGGACCCCAAGCTTTGCTCTCGCCTGTATGTGTCTCAAAGGAGAGCATGATGGGATGTGTGAAAACTAGAGAGTTCCAATGTACTTGTGCAAATGGCAAATACAACATCTTTTCATCACAAAATGTGTGGCTTTTTAAAAATCACATGCATGATATATAGCCGAAAGGCTTTGCTGCTGAAATCATTGTGGGAATGTTGCCTGCTCTCTTGAGGTCACCTTCCGTACCGTGGTGAGTTTCCGCAAACCCGCTAAACCCAACCCGTGTCAGACGGACCCACCATCATCAGTCTGCTTGGTTTATTTATTCTGAATCCCTGCCGGGTTTCAACTGGAAGCCTCACGATGACACAGAGTCACTACGGTCACGTGCCTCTGTGTTGGGTCATATTTTCTATTCATGATGGCAGATAATGATTTTATTACTGATCATTTCCAACTCTGAGACTCAGTGGCTCATAGTACCGGCAGGGGCAGGGGTTCAGTCCCACCTCTGCCCTGTGTGTGTGCGGTTTGCATGCTCTCTCTGTGTTGTGCAGGTTTCCTACTGCAGTCCAAAGACATGCAGTTCGGCTAATTGCTGTCTCTATAGTGTTTGATAATGTGTGTGTGTGCCCTGGGATGGACTGGCATTCTGCCCAGGCTATGCCCCTGCCTTGTGCCCTGTCTTGCCTCGGATCGGCTGTGGGCCCAAGTGTGACCGTGTCCTGGATAAATGGTTTGAATATGGATGGATGGATTTCTGCCTCTCTGACAATGAATGAGTGAGTGCTGTGATTGTCTGACCTGCGCTGAGCTGCATGTCTCACTGTCCCTGTGGTCATGCTCGGAGGATGGCAGGATAAAGGACACTTTGTGCTGACAACCCAGCCTTGTGTTCAGACTTGTCACATTAGCACTGGGCACGGTGACGCCTGGCAACTGGGAAATTGGTGGAAAGAGCTGTGCATATGTGTGTGTGCGTCTTTGTAATTATTACATTGTGGGGACCAGATTTCCCGGCAATGTGATAAAAACCTGTAACTTCTTACCTTGTGGGGACATTTTTTTGGTCCCCACACGCATAATCTCAATTTCATAAAAATCTCTGAATGCAATCAAAAAACTAAAAATGCCAAAAGTCTTGTTTTTTGTGTGGTTACTTATGGTTAAGGTTAGGGCTGGGTAGGGGTTAAGGTTGCCATTAGAGTTCTTCCCATAGAAGTGAATGGAGAGTCCCCATAAAGATATGAATACAAACATATGTGTGTGGGTGTGAATGTGCACATGTATATATGTGTATGTCTATGTATATATATATCATATATATATATATAATATACACACACACACAGGTATTTGTGTGTCTTTGTTTGAGCCCCTCATGGAGCGCCACGCCCCCAATCTGACATCTCATTCAGCATGCCGACTGGCGGTGGGGAGTGTACCGGCCTCTGAGCCTGGCGTCCCCTGCTCCCCCCCCCATTATGTCCTCCAGAACAATGTGGCAGGACCTCCCAGCTCTGCAGCTGTGGTCAGCCCTGAATGCACAGCCCTCCTGCCCCCTCACACACACACATTGCTCCCTCTCGCACGGCATCTCTTACTTGGGAAAACTTTGCTGCGATTCAACTGTCACTCACCAGCAGAGGCCCTGGGATGCATTCAGAGAGCACCCCCCCCCCTCCACACACACACACACACGCATACACACACACACCGGCTCCCTGGGTTTACCAGTGCCAGCCAATGAGAACGGCCTATTGTTCATCTGTCTACAGAGGGCCAGCTCTCTGTGTCTCCGAGAGCAGGGACCTCAGCAAACAAACAATGGCAGCCCTTATTAAGGGACAATGATGAACATGTTTATGGACTGAGATCTCTACAGCGTGCTCACAGAGGTCCTTGCCGGGAAAGAAAACGAAAAAGAAAAGAGCGTCAAAGTAAAAAGGATGAAAAAATAATTCGCCATCCATTCAGTGCAGTTCCTTAAGGGCATTCAAGGGCCAATAGCAAGGCTTTCTTTTGCTTGTCTCTTATTTTTAAATCCCATCTTGGTGGTGGGGGGGGTTACGGGTTTTCATGCCCCTTTCTGGCAAAGCGGCTGACTCTTAGTTAGAGGTATCTGTTTTTTGTGTCTTTCGTCCTCCTGGTGCCTCTGCAGAAATGTACGTAAAGCCTCACTCTCTTTGCCGTAATCATCAATTTCATCAGCTCAGTCTCAGCTGATCGAGTTATTTTGGAAAAAAAAAAGCCAATAACAACCACAGCGCCATCACACTGTCATCAATAACACAAAATCAGGTACAAACAATCTTTAACATCCTGGTACTGTGCATATATTTAGCAGATTTCCTCTTAGGCAAAAAAAAGGCAAATTAGACTAAATTTTGTAACGATGCTGGTGTCAGTGCATGCAAATATTGTTCGGGAAACTGCAACTCGGAAACACAGAACTCCAGTGTCAGCAAACAGCAGCAGCAAGCCCCGATAATTAAAGGGCAGGTATTCGGGGGTCAAGCTGCAAAGAAAAATCCCTGCAACTACCTCAGGAAATAATTCATAGCTTTTTGTGTCATCCTCGGAGAATACCATAACCCTTTCTAACCAGTTTACCAGTAGTATTCCCAGAACTAAATAAATGTTTCCAGTTGGCAGTGTCTTGATTCTGGGTCAGAGTTTAAAGCCAGGAATGAGATTTAGTCATGCCAAACGTATTTTCTCTTTTTTTTGCCTTTGAAGTTGGCTTTTTAGCATTGTGTGAATCCCGCCGCTATGCTGGAAGGCCGCGCTGTCCGCCAGGCAGGTTGGTACGTGACATCCTGAACTCCTCGCACACACGCTCCTATGGGCACTGGTTTCTGCCGAGGTTTCTCTTATCGCTGCTGACGTTCAGAAGCGGCCTGTTGTCTTCGTATTTCGGTGCTGACAGGTTAAAAATACTACAGCGGATCATAAACGGCACAGATCTGTGGATGCAGATACTCATGTATATGTGTGAGTGCTTCGACAAGTGTGTGTGTGTGTATAATAGGGAGTGTAAGATTGCGTGTGTGCGTGAATGAGTATGTATGTTTGGGAGTGTAAGATTGTACGTGTGTGAGAGTGACTGTGAGTGTCTGCGTGTGTGGCTACATGATTGTGTCTATGTGATTGAGAGTGTATAACTGTTTGAGTGTGTGTAAGAGAATGAGTATGTATGGGTGTGTGTATCAGAGTGATTGTAAGTGTATGTGTGTATTGTCGTAAGTTAGTGACTGTGTGTGTGGGACTGTGTGCGTGATTCGGTGTGATTGTGTATGTCATTGTGTGTGTGTGTGTGTGTCACTGTGAGTGTGTGTGTATATGTATTCCCTGTGGCTGGGCTCTTTGTCAGCCTCACAAGGGCCAGACACATTGTTCTGCCCTCTCAGCACGCTGAGAGGTTCTGCCTCTACACAAGAACAGGGGCTGTGAACAGTTCCCCCCACCACCCCCAACTCCAATGGCCCCCTCCCACCCTGGTGTGACCCCCACTTTGCATTCCCCAAACCAGAAATGGTCTCGCTATAGTGCCGACTCAACAAAGTCCCGTGCAGGAGGAAGCGGAGGATCTGAGTGCCATAGGGGCCCCTTGCTGGGGGGTGCCCCCGCTGCCCTCCTCAGGGCTCCGTGCGGCCTGATTCCTGCATTCCTCCTCACTGCGAACCACAAGCACCTGCCGCGGGGCTACGTTTAGCGAATATCTGTCCGCTTCTATCCGTTCGTCGTCAGCGACTGTCTGAGACGGCCTCACCGCACTTGCCGGCCCGTTTGACAGCTGGTGCTTTTGGGATGGAAAAAAAAAGGAAAAAGAAAGTGGGGAGACTTGAAACACCCCCCCATTTATAACGTACACTGAGTATAATATACATGAGTGCCAGTGCACCACCCACACTTGCTTTGATTCTCCCCCAGAAAGGCACTTTGATCACGGTCCTGACAGCCCCTCTCGGATCCTCGGATCACGGAGCCTCCTCGCCTCGTTTTCCCGTCTCCATCTCTCCATCTGACAAGCCCGGGATCCGGAGGGCGCCCGCTGCCCCCATTCAGCCTTGTCCGGGCCCTGAGGCGTTGTGGCATTGCGATGCCGGCCGCTTGGCGGGGCCGTTATGCCGGAGGGAGGGGGAATTTACCGCTGGGGTTCCCTAAATGAAGACTGAGCCCGCCTTCCCTTGATAATCTCGGAGTCATTGTGTGAGACTTTCCGTTTCTCAGAAACAGTGCAGAGTGAAACAAAAGCAGAGTGGGGGGGTGGGGGGGTTAATATATTTTGTATAAAAGATGCAGTGATGCATTTTGCTACACACTTTTTGCAAGTGCCTTTGAGTCATGTAAGGTGCTATATAAAAAAATCTAATTGAATTGTACATGTTGTATATATTGTATATAATAACAACATAAGTATTGTGTAGCAAAATTGCCCAAAGGTATGAACGTGTGAGTGCATGGTGTGTCAGTGCCCTGCGATAGACTGATGCCCCATCCTGGGTGATTCCATGCCTTGTGTCAATAGCTCCTCCTCTGAATCCCCACGACCCTACATAGGTCAAGTGGGTTTGGAAAATGGATGGATGAATGGATAAGTGTTTGGCTGTATTGTATATATTGTATATGTTACAACATTCCAGTTGATATCATATATAATGTACATATATGTAATACATTGTCACTGTCCAGTAAAAAACTCATATCTCCAAAAATCCATTATTTCAGGAGCGTGAAAAATGCTTTTTCTCAGAAACCACTTTATGAAATAAACCTAAAACCACACAATGGGACACCATTTGCAACACAAATAGAAACCGATCTTTACATAACCGCCAGTAGATGGTTTAATGTTTGAAATTGACTTAGGATTGTTGTCAGCAAGGAAAATGTCACTGTCAAGATACAAATTAATCTTACTTTATATTCACAATTAACAAGGGTGATAGTTAGCTATCATTAAGTTGTTCTAATTAGGCATATTATGTAATCCATACCGACGACCATCATGAATTCAAATGTTAACTAGTACAAACATAAATACTATTTAAATAGATGATTTCATAAAACATCTCTGCACTGGTCAATTCGATGTCAAACGCTATCAGTAGACAGGGGAGAATGGGTGTATTCCATCAAGTTAAAAAGATCATAATAGTCAAAAAGTGGACATACATGGTTTTCATTGGACAGTGACGATACACATTTACAGTGCATATATAGCAAACATACACATTGTATATGTATATTTACAGTGTATGTATAGCTAACATATGTATTGTATAGGCATTGTATGTACTGTTTATTTACAGTGGATATACAGCTAAAATACATATTATATGTATAATCCTTTTTTGGCCATTGCACAAGCTGGAGCTGAAGGTTAAGGGCCTTGCTTAAGAGCATATTACTGTTCTGTTGAAGCCTGGGCTCCAACCGGCGACCTTCTGATCACAGGCACAGATTCAGCCCACTGAGACTCACTTACAGTGTATATATAGCCTAACATAGGCACTGTACGTAGTGTAACATGCATATTGTGTTCAGGGACACTGTTAGAGACTTTGGGCCCCTTGAAAGCATATCATATTGGGCCCCCAACCCAGATCAACCCAATTATGCTGTCAGTCAGGGGCCCTTGGAATTCTCCTAACCCTAACCCCCCCCCCTTTACGGCGCCCCTGATTGTATGTATTTATATGCTCAGCAGTCCAATTGGCCGCGGTTCCCCGCTGAGGAAACACCCTGACCAGATCGATGTGCGGCGGCACCTGCCAGTTTTGCGGACGCCTCCTGCCGATCCCGGGCCGGCGGCGAGGCGAGCGGAATTTTGTGCAAGGGCAGCTGAAATGCGAGGCGAGCGCGCGCCGGCGCGCGTCCCGGGACTCGCGAGCTGCTGGCGGGGCGGCCGCCGCTTATGAATTATGGAGGCATTTACTGCCGGCTGATACGCGGCCGTGTTTATACGCAATTTATAGCTGACAAAAGTCGGAGCGGGAAACGCGCGCCGAGAACTTAAAAGGCGTGTTTTTTATTGTGCGGGCTGCGCCTCGGAACTGCGCGCTTACAGTGTCACACAAACGACTCCCGGCGGACTCCCCTCCGCAGGCATCCCTGTTTTTCGCCTTTTTTTCTAGATTCCTAAAAACATAATTCTCTCCAAAAGTGTTCAGCCTTTCCGGAGGACCACTGTTATGTTATGAAGGTGATGAATTACTCCAATAAACGAGCCCCCTCCTTCCTCAATAAAAGCGACAACAGGAGAAAAAAACGGCAAAGGAATGAAAGTGTTTCAGGTAAAAAAAAAAAAAAAAAAAAAAAAAAAAGAGGATACGGCGATCTTGGTAAGCCGAGCTAATGATCTGGGGACCGGGGGATTTACGCGCTTTCGGATTAGCTTTACCTTTGCTGCTCCGCGCAGCGCGCACGCGCCACGTTCCCAGCTGTGACCTCTGACCTTTAAACGGGTTGCGTTTGTTTGCCGCGTTTTTGCCGGAGGCAGAATAGAATACCAACCTCTGAGGTGGGCCTCAGTCTTTATTAGTTCGTATGTAAATGCTACAAAGAAATCAACATTGTTAATCTGAGAATGTTCCAGTTTCTTTCCTGGTTTGAAATGCTAAATACTGAAATGAATCCACTTTATTATCCTCAGTCTGTTCCCATTTTAATAATACTGCACACCACGCATACAGTAAGGCATAAAACAAGCGATATTTGGCACAGGAGCCATGCTGTAATCCCTCACCTAGCAGACATCCGTCAGCAGGAGCTTAACAGATACTTTCGGAAACAATTCCAGTGTGCTTTCTGCAAGTTCTGAGCTCTGGACAGGATGCATGGTGTAGCAAGATGATGATCCATGTTTGGATACAGATCCTGCAGAGTAGTGGTCTGCTGTTGATGGTCTGTCTATTCTGATACAGGGTATTATACTGATATAAACACTTTATGTTTAGCTACTTACTGGATACCCAAAATAAAGTTTGTTTTTAAATTGTTTGTATATGGATATTTTACCTCTTTCAGTGGTAAAACATAAGAGAGAGACCCCCCTGAATGGCCACCCTCTGCTGAGGTTCACCCTCACCTCACACCATGGTCAGGGGATGGTCTGGTTAGAATGGTCCAGATGCACGTCTGTCTTCATGCAGTGGCTCAGATTTAACCAGAGCTGTCCACCATTACACAAGTGACTCTCTTTCTGATGTTACAGTCTGCCTGAGAGTATGGTGGAGTGAAAACAGGGTAACAAGTGTGGGAGTTTGCATTCCCAAATGGTGATTTATCATCTCGTTAGTACAACATAACAATTCTTTAATTTAGCTGACACTTTTATCCAAAGCAACTCCAGCTAGTCCCTGGAGCAGTTGTGAATCAAAGGGCTTGCTCAGGCACCCAATGGTGGAATCACTTTTCTGACCATGGAATTTGAACTGGTAAGCTTCTGATCACAGGCACAAAGTCTTTACCTGCTGAGCCACACATCACCCACCCATCTGCCTGTGGCATGTCCAGGTCAGGGTTGTAGGAGGGTCCTGGATCCAGTCCCAGGCAGCACAGAGCACAAGGCTGGGGTACAGCTTAGATGTGATATCAGTCCATCACAGAGTGCATATATGAGCACATTGAGTCTGTATATTCAGCTTCAGAATCTGAAGTTTACTATCTACAGCTCAAAGGCTTACAGATGACATCTTAATTCACTGGAAATGTGAGAGAACAGATATTAATTCAAGTTCTCCTGTGGACCACAGTGCACTTCCTGTCAGTTCACTGCTGTCTTGTGGACGGTTCGGCGCATGAAACATAACAGTTCAGTATATGATCATTTGTGAGGCATCATCTCTGTCCATCCTGTCCATGTGGAGTACAAACGTGAGGCTGTTCTTGCCTGTTTTCAGCATGCCTACAAACAGCACAACACAACACAACTCCTTCTGGACTGGCACACCAACCGCAAAGAATAAGATCCAAAGAAAATAAGAAAAACTGAAAGAATGACAACATATTAATGTGTGTCACACATGCTTATATTTTTAAAACCTGGAGTAGAATGAATGAAAGTATAAAACTGAAAACAAACTCATCTAACATTTTCAAATTCCATTTGCCTTGGCAGTAATTTTAGGCTATTAAAACTCCATACTCTATACTTCAGACAATATGTAAATTCTGGGAGACCACATGAGGATCAACATTAGGACAAAACATGGAGTCCAACACAGGGACCAAAGCTGTATCGCTGAGGCCTGGAATTTGAGAGGAAAATGGACCTTCCCACCTGTCACCCACTAGGGACTGGGACGAAGAACCAGGCATGCCGGTAAACCTGAAGATGTCGCTGAAGATTCCTACTGCATTCAGGTCATTGAGGGGTGAAGGCTGGTTTTAGCAAACACAGTAAATAGGCCTGTTTACTAAGAAGAGTCTTTTCATCAGGAAACAAAGATCAGGAGATATGAATTTGCTGGTGTGGTCCTGGCATGGGGGCGGGGGGGGCTTTAGGGAGCTCGCTTTGTCAGGAGACCACTGGCGTCCCCGATACAGATGTTTGGAGACCACCTGTCCGCCCTGGGGCCACTGTAAATGTGTGAGGTGGTCGTATTTCACTCTCAGCTGATCGAACAGATTCAACATAGAAAAAAAGGTTGTTCCAAGTCATGTGTGACTGCTGACAGTGCCCGTACGGCGTCCATCTTGCCACAGAGGAACAGCCCTCTGCTGTAATTATACTGTGAAAGTATATATTCCTTTTCAAGTAACCCTGATTCTCTGTCATTGTGCCACTTCCCAAAGGCGTTTTCAATAATTTCAGTAATAAAGTTTGCCTTTCCCTACTACACGTTGAGTAGGCCGACTCATTTTTGCAGAAACTGTACTTTCCTGCAATTCCATCCATCCATACAGCATATCCAGTACATCTACTCAGAATTCATTCCCCTAAAATATTGCCCGTATATAAACAAGGAACATTAAAGAGCTGTAAGCAATCACTTTCAATTAAAGAAAGTCTGAGATTAAAGACGTTTGCCTCTCTAAGACAAAGTTGTTAACATGAGCAGATATCACTGCAGACAGAATGGGCATAGGGATCGGTAAATGATGGCAGCTGATCTGCCTTATTCTATTTCATTTCGGCACATCGCTTCTGACAATTTAATTGGCGCTCGCTGCAAAGTCTCCAGCGCACGTTACAGGTTCCCGGCGTCGCTGAGACCGAGATGCGGGGCATTAACGCATTAATAAATATGGCATAATGGAGCGCTGCGGAGGATCCGGACAGGGTGCGCGCCTACACGGGCGCCCGGGAGCCCCGTAACAGCGGCGGGGATGTGTTGTTTCAGCTGGGCGCCCGGTGCGGACGTGCGCTTTATGCGGGTTAGTCCAGCGGGGACAGCCGGTGATCCAGAGCCAGCCTGTGAACCCAAGGCGTTAATCATGTTTCGGGGAAAAGACTGTCAGCACCGACCGCAGAAAAGTCCCTCAGTGAGTAACCGAGAGAGATTTCTTTGAAAGAAACCCTCAAAAACTGCCTAAAGTGAAAGAGGTTTTAATCACTGTTAAAAACTGGTCTTTTTTTCGTTCTATTCACATCTTTGATTAATTTATCTGTTTCAAGCCCGGACACCGTTTGACTACATTTGTGAAAACGGCTGATAATGCAATGGTCATTTCCACGGAAGAGCTTGGTGAATAACTAAATATTTAACATTTCTGTTTCTTCAGACGTACACTCTCATTCATTCTATAATATAAGTAACATTCTATAACATTCTATAATGTGTGTCTGGTGTTTTTCTGAGTGTGTGTCACAGACTTTGCTAAAGAAAATCATTCAACTGAAACAATCATTCCCGATTTCTTAAAGTTCAGATCTGAAAAGTGAAATTTAAAACACCTTTTTGAGACCGGGCACTATGATGCACAAACCCCTGACTAGGAGAATGGGTTAATTATAAGATTAATTGACGTTTTTAAAAGAAATGTAAATATTACATAGTCCATTTGCGATGGATCTGATATGCAATGAAGTAATAACACTTTACATGGGTTTTTTTAATTTTCATATTTACCATCAGATATATGAAACAAGACATGGATTTCAAGAGGCATGGATGGATCAATCCTTTAATTTCTTCTATATTTTATTATATAGAACATTTCCTTATAACTTTCTTTCATTGCATTAGTGTTTGCATTGGGGATTATCTCCTAATAACACATAATGTGGAAAGCAATCCCCATTTGGTAGTGTATACGGTCAAGAAGAATCCTTTATCCTTTGCACAAAAGAGGATGATGTCAGAGGCAGAATGAGCGAGAACGGGAGATGAAAATTAATGATCGCCTGCTTCAGGGCCAGCATGAGGGGTGAAGTTTAAAGACAGCGAGGCAAGTGACTTTTGGGAAATTATAGGAACAGCTGTAATTTAACATTTAATAGATTTAGGGCCCACTTCCAGGGAACAATGGAACACAGGTCTGGACCCTCACACCATATCAGGGGAAGAGGACAGGCAGGGAAGAGGACACAGAGCTCTACCAGGGACGGCCTGGCGTAGAATTCTAGTTTGGGGAGGAACCGATGATTCAGCAACGGGGGGGAGGGGGCAAAAAACTGGTTGTCACCAACAGAAGAGGACAAAGAAAACAGCATGTAACCCCACCAGGGCAGGGGACAGGCAGATCTGTCACTTCCCAGGCAGGGGACAGGCAGAAACTGGTGTCCCTGCAATGATAATTATCCCACTTACCAGTTCTGTGTGGGAATGTCTGTGCATGAATCTGGACGTGGTGGGCGGTGAATATTACTCTGTTGATGGGGGGTTGGGGTTAAGAATGACAGGAGCACCACCTTCCCCACACCTTTGGCCACTTGAGAACCAGCGCTTGTGCGCGTGAGTGTGTGACCACACAGTCGGAATCACAAAGAGGATGGGTCTATTCACCCATCATTCCTGAAGCCCCTTTGAAAGCCTGCGGGACGTTCCGGAAGTCAGGAACCCCACAGACCGTGAAACGACGGACCTTGGAGAGCAGTCCCAGTGTGCTCTGGCGTCTGCTTTGATAAGTCAGTCTGTTTTCGCTCAGGTAGGGGCTTATTGTACAGACCCCATTGACTCATGTGTTTGAATCCCGCATCCCCCCCCCCTCCCGGGCATGCCTGCAGTTGGCACTGACTAACAAGGGCGGCTGGCTTCGCGTGTAGTCCCACTTTGTGTGGGCCTGTTCCCCTGAGCTGGTATCTTTGGCCCATGGACTCGTACACTCCTATTATCGGGGCCGTTCCACCCCATTACCCTCTACGTCTTCCCTTCCAGCATCTGTCAAAGCCAGAAAAGGTTCACAGGGAGCAGCTTGGCTACAGTTTGCTGTCTCCAGTTTCCTTTTGTGTGTTAAGAGCCATTTTATTGTTATCCAATCTCAGACCACCTGTTTTGTGCTGTGATAGACTGTGCCTCATGTACATTTCGCCAGTATGGGGTTATAATGCTAACAGACTAAACCAGAACAACGTGAATGTTTAGACAGCTCATGTTTTTTGCAACAAGCATATAAATAAAACATTTCCTGCAATATGAAAATAAAATGCACATTCGTCATCTACTCGTATTATCCAAAGCTTTGTGTTCTTTCAGATAGGGGATGGCAGTTACCAGTGCTCGCCAGCAGGTGGAGCAGTGGCTAAAGCAAATGAGCATGTTACCTACCAGTTAGTAGATTGGCAGATGAGGAGGCCCACTCAAAGGCAGCAGAAATATCCTGTGGAGCTTTCTTTAGGTAGGCGTTAATTCAGCATGAAACGGAAAATGGTTACAATTGCCCTGGTCATTTTCAGTCTCTGTGAAAACTAGGCCGTGTTTCATTCCTGTTTGAGTAAAGGCAGTTGTGTTGTTGCTGATAAATGCTATGACGCACGGCACATCAGAAGATTGTAACTGACAGAATCTAACTGGTTTTGGGAACCACCGTACCCTGACCAATGCATGGCTTTAATCTTATCTCCCCAGCCTGCGTGTCAGTGTAAGTCAATACTCTTTGATATATAACATGCAACAGTGTCTCTAGGGAAGACCTGAGAGTCAAAGAATGTCTATGTGTCTGTGTATTGTATAAATTTATGCAGCCATTTTCTAACCAGTACAGGGCCATGGGGAGCCCTAGCCCATAAGGCAGGAGGACACCCTGGATAGGCCAAAGCAAGGCAAACACACACAGACAATCACACACTACGGGCGATATAGAGATGGCCGTCTACCTACCTGCGTGTTTGTTGTATATATTGACATAGTAGTTTGGAGACAATACTGATGAAAATATAATTCAGTTTTTCAGCTACACACAGCACGCAATAGCATGCAAGGTGAGGGCATAATCCTATTAGTCACAAACACACTGGGAATTTAACTCAACTAATTAAAGCAAAACCCCTATTCCTTTGCAATCCAACTATTAATCTGACAGCTAATTTACAAAAGTATATTACATTAAATATAGTGGCCATCTCTAGCACGCCTACCCTGGTAAAGTCACAGGTATTTGCCGGCCTGCATCACTCCGTCATGATGGCACCTTGAAGGTGCCTTTATGATTAACTCAATCAATTCAGTTTATTTCCATATAGTGACTTTCCCAACCCCCGTGCATTAACACGGTCTGTAGGTCAGCTCTCTACTTTCCAGGGGCCTTATTTACACTAAGCTAGGCTAAAGTAACAGGTCTTCAGTTTGGATTTAAATACTGAGAGCATCTCACATAGGCTGGAAGGCATTCTCTGAGACGACGAGCCCTGTACGGTCAATAACCTCCTATAAACAGGCTGTTGTTACCTCAGGGTCCAGGGGGTTATACTTATAATACCTACACTCATACTTAATTACAGAATTTCCATTTAAATTATATGGCTGCTACAGAGGTGCATTCTGGGAATGCTGTGCTGGATATCATTGATGTACACTTATCAGTGACGTTCTGAATGCGATTGCTGAGGACCATGACTCTGTGATCAGCGTGTCCCCCCCCCCCCGCCCCCCCGCCTTTAGTTGCCTTTTAGGGACTCAAACACATTACTGACGGTACATTTTATTTCAGAATCGCGTTTCGCAAGGAATTTTGCTTGGTACAAAAGGTGCAGAAGTTAGGACAGACAGACATGGCTATACAGACAAAGACACAGCAACAGACTAAAAATACAGCTAAACAGAAGTATATAAGCAGAAAGTTATATACATATACAAATAGAAGTATGGAATCTAAAAAAATTGAAAGTGCGCACAGTCTTGGGATGTTTGCTTAATTCTGTAACAATGTTTAAAACTTAGTGGTTCCTTAACCAAAAGTCCATTGACATGCAAAGTTTACCATAGCTTCACATATCTTTTGAAAAGACATTTTCTTTTTATTAAGTTTCATAATTTTTTTGACTGACTCATTCAGTTCTGCTCTTGATATTTTGCTAATAATTGCAGTTGTAATCACTGGCCCTGAATGTGATACTAAACACAAATGTTTGGCATTTCATGTTATTTCAAAGGTGTCACTGATTAAAAATGCCCAGAGAGGCTGCTTGTCAATGAACTTTTTAACTCAGAACAGGTCTTTAATAACTATTATTTGGGTTTCAAATTATATTAATATCTTGATATTAATCTTTCGCTTAAAACTACTGGTTGTTTTTAATGTGTATTTTTGTAAACAAATGAAAAGGTAATGATTTTTGTTATAAAGCCAATAAATAAGCTATATTTTTACTTTATTAAGGAATCATCCCAACACTTTCTGTGAGCGCTGGACGTAAGTAGCCATGAGGAAATACTGAGTAAGAGCAGTGTAACATAATGTTGGGGTGCCAGTGGCAAAACAGTGCAAAAAGTAGCAGAATCCAGTTTTGATGTTAGGTGAGATTACCAACTGCCACAGCATTAGGGAGGGAGCTGATTTTTGTCTAGTGGCTCTGCCTTTTATTGCCAAGGCGATAATGATGTTTTGAGCCGGAATGATTAGTCTCGCTTGGTACAAGTACTGTTCGGGCTGGAGGTTGAGGCCGATTATCTTGACTGATCTGACAATACGCTGACGGTTTCCCGTGTTCTTGGCAGAAGCCACAGCAAACTGCGGCCCTCGGTGAAGAGCTTAGCATGGACTGAATGATGGTTGTGTAGAATTGGACCAGAATCACCTGCGCAACCTGAAGGTTCCTCAGCTGTCAGAGTAAAAAGATTCTTGATAATGGAAGCGTCCTTCAAGGCGAATGCAGTCACATGGCGCACGGAGATCAGGGTCTGAAGGCAGGTGCTCTTAGGAGGGGTTTTGACACATTCACGTAGGTCTTTTACGGATAAACAGCTTGACTTTTTTAGTAAAGACACGCACATTCGGGAGGCTGCAGGCTCCTTGGCCCCCTTAAACGTCAGCTTTTTCCTCATATGACCTATGGTTATCACAAGGATGGATTATACTTAACTGGAACCATGTGGAGACAGGAGAAGGTGCATCCATGCTCCTCACGTGTCTGCGGATTAGACCGGTTCGACATTGTCCCTACAGGACCGACTCGTGTGTCTATGACCTCAGGATTGCGACAACAAAGAATTAACACACTGCACAGGAATGCAGTTTTTCACTGATAAACGTGCGATCCGTGCACTGTCCAACCGACGTTCTTTTTTTACGCTGCACTCGTCTCTGTGAAGGCGACTAATCGCGGGTTAATCAGCGGCAGCTCGCCTGTGTGTGGTTATTAAAAAAAGACACATCCTCTTTTAGCAGATAACTGTGTTACGCCACAGCGGGTGAAAATCACAAGTTATGCTTAAAAGTAGCTCCCGCCTGAAGATGTCCGTAACCATAAACTGCTATAAAAGAGAAGGATATACGAATAAAGCCAGCCTGGTATGTCCCCTGCGCGAAGAGTACGCGGACGCATCAGCATGCGCTGGAAACATACTGTGGTGCGCATGGTATTAACATCAATGCCTCTCGTTCGGTGTTTACATGGCCGTGAAAGGCGCTATATCGACAGCACGGGGGACGCCGCGGAGCGCTGCCGCATGGCGGCCGGGTGCGACTATGCTTGTTTTTCAAACCAGTCTGTCTCCCACCCCCCAGGCCCATCTTCCACACACACACACACACACATATATATATATACACATATATATATACACGCACACACACACACGCACGCACACACCACACCCCCCCCGGCACGGAGGAGAAAAGATCGCGATTCTCCAGGGAAGGCTGCGTGGCACGTCAAGTAAAACATGCTCAGTCGGAAAGGCAGAGCAAGAGACTCCCACTAAGTGATCGGTGAGTCACGGAGTGTGTGTGTGTCTGCCTGCCCGCCTGCCTGCGGACTTTCGTACAGTTAAAACAGAAGTTGCACAACGAGGACTAACGTGACCAGCATGCTTTACCTCCATAAATGACTTTACTAGCTCCGCATGGCTCCCTAAATCGAGTGTGTTTCGCTGAAATAAGGTAGGACCTCGTTACAGCTTTGCATTTAGTCCGTAATATTGTAATGCAAACGTTGATCGGTCATCGCTGGTGTGAATCTTTAAACTTTACGGTCCGAGAGCTGGCGAAAGTGCAGAGCCGCGCCGCACACTTGCCGATTACGGCCACAAAGCTACTTTGGCCTCCGATTTTTTTGTTTTTTTAATTATTAGGATTTTTTTAAAACGCCGTTAGGCTGCATTTTATTTCCTTCCTTCGCTTTAAGACGGTCGGCCTCGTACGAAAGTTGCATTGCTGAAGCTGTAGTTACAGGATATGAGTCTCGGCTCGGTAAGACGTACCGTGTGTAAGCAGATGGGCTTCCCGCAGGGCTGCTCCCAGGCTCCTGTCCCTTGGTCAGTTTCCCCTGGGCTCCTGTCCCTTGGTCTGTGTCCCTCCGGGCTCCTGTCCCTTGGTCTGTGTCCCTCCAGGCTCCTGTCCCTTGGTCAGTGTCCCTCCAGGCTCCTGTCCCTCCGGGCTCCTGTCCCTTGGTCAGAGTCCCTCCGGGCTCCTGTCCCTCGGTCGGTGTCCCCCGGGCTCCTGTCCCTCGGTCGGTGTCCCTCTGGACTCCAGTCCCTTGGTCAGTGTCCCTCTGGGCTCCTGTCCCTCCGGGCTCCTGTCCCTCGCTTAGTGTCCCTCCAGGCGCCTGTCCCTCGCTTAGTGTCCCTCCGGGCTCCTGTCCCTCGCTTAGTGTCCCTCCGGGCTGCTGTCCCTCAGTCAGTGTCCCCAGAGCCTCTGTGCCTCAGTTAGTGTCCCCCGTGCTTGTGTCCCTTGGTTTTTGTTCCTCCAGGCTTCTGTTTCGTGGTTATTTTCCCATGGATTTCTTTTGTGAGGTCTGCTGTCCCACTGTCTCCTTTCTTGTTCTGGGATTTACTGCCCTAGGTACTCCTGTCCCAAAGCAGTCCCACTTGCTATGTCACATTAGGCTGTCCCATGGGCTGTGCAGCAAGGACAGACAGTCGGTAAAACTGGTTCAGTTGTTCTATGTCGCCTCCTAAACTAAAACCTGTTAAAGGTTAGGTGGTGAAAAGGAGTTATGGGGTAATATTGACATACATGCATAGGATTCATTTTAGTTATGCATCACTGACGTCCTCTCAGCCCGTTCACTCTGATCTTTAAAGGGGAACATGGGCTTGGAGCTGGTGACCTGGAGTGACATCTCACATGTTTACCCCAGAAGTGAACAGGTGGGTCTCCATGCCGGCAATCCCTATGTCTGTCTAACGAGGGCTCCCTGTCAGCCTGGTTAATTAAGGACCGGTGATGCTGTCAATGCAGGTCGATTTAAGGGAGGCTGCAGTGAGTGCTCAGAAGGACGAGCGGACTTGACTTGACTTTGTTCATTAGGTGTGAAATTGATGTTGATTGTCAGTCCGTCTCCCGAAAGCGGCGATTAGCTGGAAGTGAGCGCTTCACTAAGGATGGGTGGCTGAAGGGAGCCCTTTGTAAGTGCTTTCATGCTTTCGTTTCCTTTTAAAACTTGCTCTCGTCTGCCGCCTTGGGTTACAGGTGTGGGTGTTTAAAGGCGTGTAGGGCTGGAGACTCTGAGCCGCTGGGTAAGGAACAGGCCCACTGCCCTCCCCCTCAGGCATAACGAGGCGTGATTAATGGGGGGGGGGGTCATCCGTGCTATGGTTTCTGTTCGGCTTCACTTTGAACTTTATTTACCTTTGGGTGTGAATTCAGGGTGGGGAAGGAGGGGCGCCAGCAAGTGGTCCACATCTGCCGGTGGGTTGGACGCCTCCAGGAACCCCCTCCCCCGCCTCCACTGTGCAATCTCTTAGGAGTGACGTGTGCACCGCTCTTTCACAAGCAGCTGATACCTCGGCCCTCCATTGTTGGGGCTGGGTGGGCCTGGCGTGGAGGGTGGGGCAGAAGCAGAGGGTGACATACAGTCAGAAGGCCGCACGTGGGGGTCGTGTGAGGGGCAGGTCGATTAATCAAATCAGAACATCTGGGCACATAAGTCTGCAGCCCCTGTTAGTAAAACAGGACACGGCAGTGTTTGGGTCTGTGGGTTAGAACCCTGGGCCCATAAGTAGAAGGTCAACGGTTTGAATCTCAGAGGCAGCAGGATGATGTCAACGTTGGGCCCCTGAGCGTGGCCCCTAACTGCCAATTGGCCCAGGGCCTGACTGACGCTGCTTTCTTGGTCATACGTTGCTTTGTTTCTGAAATATAAGTTCAATGAAATGTTTACTTTTACTGAGTCCAGTTTACTCCTATAAAGAGAGTTTCTGTAATAATGCCAGGGGTGACCTTTAGTTTACCTTTGTGTGATATTTTTTGTTGGTGTATGGGCGGGGGGTCAAACACGAGGTCGGTGTCTTAAAAAGCCGTGCCGTGCCGCGGCTCACCAGTAGAGGCTGGCCAGCGCCTCCGGGCCCAGTTTTGCAGGGTGGAGCTGATTACTGTGTAATTGGGCTATTTGTAAACCTCGCTGGCTTAGGAAATGTGACTCGCTCTAGTTATAACTTTCCAAAAAAAAAAAATCATAAAAGGAAGAGCCTTTTCATACTCAGAAAATAATCTCTGTTGTACAAAGTCAGTCATATTTAATTACAACGTGGATGTGATTGTTAAAGCAAACCTCCCTGATGACTTCGCAATCTTTGTAGTAACTTCCTTGCCGCTTGCCCCTGGCATAAGGTCTTACGCCCGTGTTCTCAGGCCACCATCCTCCCATCTTTTAGATCATGGCTGCTTGGCGATTTCCCTGGTAACAGACCATCGTGTGGGGTGGGGTGGGGGGTGTAGCCGATAGACACGCGTCTGAGCGTGTTCCTTAAATGGGACACGCCGTATCTGGATGCTGCCATCGGCTCAAATCCACCCTGTTGTTTTGCGCCAAGCTTAACCTCTTTGGGGCTTGTGCCTCATCGTGGGTGGGGTGGGGTGGGGTGGGGGGGGTTTGGAGGCACTCATCTGTTCACACTTTCTCATTGTTCCTTTAGCCAGCTCGCGCTGGCCTGGGTGTACTGCCATGCCTGCTTCACTGTCACCCCCCAGACGTGTTTGGAAAGGCAGCGCTCAGGCTTCCGGCCCGGGAAGCCCTCCTGGATAATATTTGAGATGGGAACGGTAGTACGGGCATGCAGTTAGAAGCCAAATGAATGTTACTAATGAGTGACGTACTCTTGATCCGGGCTGAAAACAGTGCCTTTTCGGAATGAGTGTGATTGGATGTTGCATGACACAGTTTTAGGCTCTGGGGGGCGGTTGGTGTGCTTGAACGGGTTCAAGAAGCAAGGCGGCAGTGTTACCCCTTTCATGCAACGTGTTTTCCTGATTCCTCTGCTGCCTACGTTCACTTTAACAAATAAAAATGGCCAGAACATTTCGGATGATGCCGTTTCTAAGAATGATTAAAGTTTTCAGAGAGTGAAGCAGAGGGAGAACACACCGGCTTGTTTGCGGTGAGGCCATGGCAGCCCCCCCCCCCCGCTCGTTCTAAGCAAGGGAATGGCTGGGAACGCACTTTCTGAAATTCTGACTTTCCCCATGTCCCTGAGCTGCCTTCATGCCTGCTGATAAACTAAACCATAGAAATACATTCATCTACGAGGGGACCAGGGACCAGAGGACATCATCTTCTGGAATATTTCAAACGGACTGCAAACTAATGAGTAATTTGTTCATCGATATGCAGCTTTCAATTTACAAAGGGCTCATAGCTGGGACTTTAAAAGCTCGGTGAAGCAAAATCCCATCCGGGGCGTCCTCTGCCTCATGCCCTGTTCATTCTGGGATTGACCCCAGGCCCACCGTGACTGTCTTGCAGATGGATGCATTTAGTAAATCTGCATGTATTTCCTCTGTCTTCGGGTGTCATGAGAAGTCACGGTGTGGGGGTAAGTGTGGGCTGCGTTTTCCGCATACCACATGAGGGTTTTCGCTCCTGGGGAGTAGCATGGCCATTTAAAAACGTTTAAACGTTTCCCGCGGCTCTCGCTGGGTATGTCCTGCCCGGCATGCAGCTCCCGATGTGCAGACAGACAAACGGCTATGTCGCGGCATGCCCTGACGATCACACTGTCATTTCACGCCACGGCTTGAATCATAGCACTCTTCTTTTACTATGAATAACTGTAATTTCCCCTGCAGGCTACTTCGTTTTAAAAGCAATAAAGCAATGACCTCTGTGTTTTTATCCGTGCCTCATGTCCCCGTGTGACGGTCTTGCTGTGAGAATCACGCTGCATTGCATGGCTGTGCTGTTTCAGTCTGACGCTATTTCCACGCAGAGCATGAAATCTGTGGGGTTTGCCCGTCATGCTCCACGTTTTATGTCTCATTCGTTTGTGATCATCTTCCTTTCCGATGTGCTTGGTCCACCGTGGGGGGTCATCCCAGACCCCACGAGTATGAGGTGATACTTTTGGAAGAAAGAAAGCCAGTGAAAGAGAGATTAGGGCCCTCGAGGGGGGGTGGGGGTTTTACTGCTTCCATTTGGGGTCTTCCCCTCAGTTGACGTCACTGTATGATTCCGATACCCTGTGGGCCCCCGAGGAACTGCATGCCGATGACGACATGGATGAAGACCGGTGAAGGTGGTCGCTGTCAGTGACCGTCGCCTGTCTCTGGGGGGCATTGCATGTAGGCCTGTAGTGGGGGGGTATCTGGATTTAGGTCTGGGCTTCACCCACAGCGCTCTTCACTGAGCTGGTGCCTTTAATTGTTTTATTCAGTGAAGGGCCCTGGCTGTTATGTTGATTAATGTTGGCCCCCCCATCTAATGGACGCTGGAGTGTGGTGGGGGCGCTGGAGAATGCTGAGAAGTACCCTTCTCATGGGATTTTTGTTATTTATGCACATGGAGTCATTCTGATTATGGCTTAACGTGAGTGTGCCCACATTGGGAAGGGAGGGGAGCCTTACGGCCCTGTGTGACCCACCAGCATCGGGTTCAGGGTGGGGGACTCAGTGACCCAGCCAGCTCTCTGCTGCCACAGAAAGTGGGGCGTACAACCTGAGAGGTTAAAAAATGAGGACGAGGCTGGAGGCAGGGGAGGGAGAGAAAGCAGTTGGTTCAACAAGACTGACGTGGGCCACGCTGGACTGGGGGAATGTCCCCCTCCCTCCACTTTGGCCTGGCAGATGCATGAGGAGTCCAGTCCAAAACTCAGGGAAAGAGGCTGGTTGTCTGTGCATGGAAGCCCGCCCCATCCGGCCTGGCCAGGCCTCTCGGTCAGCAAGCCCCACAGGCCCCGTCCACTTCCAGCGGCATGAGTAAGCGAGCTGAACGGGTGCCAGCCCGCAAGCAGCCAGCAGGGAGCGCCGGGGCTTCCCACTGCCAAATCCTCGCTGGAGAACGTGGGAACGATGGCCCGGACCGCCCGCCTGGCCGTGGAAACATTTCTGAACAAAAAATAAACATTGAGGCCCAGGCAGGGCTGGATTTCAGAGGCCTGGAGCGACCCTGCACAGCTGTTACGGGGGGTGGGCTGGTCTCCTCGCCACGTGTGGGGGTATTATTCCTTTATACCAGGTGTCCATGGATAACCCTATCACCAGGTCCGGAAGGAGTCCCCTGACCCGCATGCTAAAGCATTAGCAATGGCCTGTGCCCCTGCAGCCCCCCCCGGAACTGTAAAGGACTAAAAATGGCAGGAGAGGTGTCAAAATGCAGCAGATTCTGATCTTTAGTAGGGAGGAATCCTGTGAGAGTGGTGAAGGGCGGTAAACGCGCGTGTCAGAAAGGTCCAGTGTGACCAAGCGTTAATTAGTCTTAGTAACATACCCAGCACTTGGTGTCTGGCTGTGTGTGTGTGTGTGTGTGTGTGTGTGTGTGTCTGTATGTCTGTCTGTATGTGTGTGTGTGTCTGTCAGTGTGAGGGTGTGTGTCTCTGTCAGTGTGTGTGTGTGTGTGTGTGGGTGGGATGGGGGGGCAGTCACTCTGCAGCACTGGCAGCACAAACAGAAACAGCTGATAAGATTTTGGCTTTCTAAGAAAGGTGGAAGTGAAAAGTAGAGTGAGGTAAAACCTGGGGGGGGCGGAGAGGGGCTGGGCGGCTGGGGCAGGACATGCCACTACAGGCTCCTGCATAAAGCCGTGTTGCCTGTTTTCATGGGAGGTACTCTATTGTGTGGCCGCCTGACACACAAACACGCTTCTCATCCAGGCAGGATGTGCCCCCCTCACCCCCCCCCCAGCCTCTGAAGGCTTTTCTTTTTTTCCCCTTCTCTGGAAATGAGGCTAAAGGTCGCTGTGTAATCTGGCAGAGAGCAGCGGGGGTGGGGAAGGGGGGCAGTTCACGGAGGAGTTGGTTTTTCCTGCTGCGGCCTGCGTTCGAGCCGGCGGGCGCCATGCAGCCATGATCTGCCCATCCTGCTCTACGATTGGCTGGCGGCAGTGGGCGCTGATTGGCACCTGGGACGGGAGCAACGGGCTTTGGCGGCCTGCTTCCCCCCCTCCACATGCCACGTGGTACTAAATGCAGCCGAGGGACCTGGAGTCAGTTGGGGGGGGGGGCAGTTCTGAGGTGCTCAATGCCCCTTTTGTGCGGCTCCCCGGCTGCTCTCTGCCTGGCATCTGGGCCGCGTTTACTGAGAACCAGTATAGAAGAGCCTTAAACGAGCACCATTGTAGCTCTCTCTGGCCAAAAGGGGCTGACTCAGCAGCCCAGCGATGATCGTGGTCATGACTGCGATGGGAGGGGGAGCACTGCAGCCCC
>JAAGVU020000040.1:3415954-3426878 GCA_011763525.2 Mormyrus iriodes
AAAAAAACCCCCCGCCCCCCCCAGGGGTACGACCCGCGGGCTGTTTAATTGTGGTGGGGGGGGCCGGGCGGGGGGGGGGAGGGGGGGGGGGGGGTGGGGGGGCGAGGGCTGCTGGAGACAATGATGCATGTCTTTAAGGAGGTCCAGCGTAGTCAAGGATCTTTAGAAACCGCAGAGTGGCAGATGTTCCACAGCGGCGGTGAGGAATGGCCAGGTCAGCAGCTACCTGACGGAGGGCACCGAGCCCCTACCCCCCCATATGGGGAAGAAGCGGAGTCAGGCCTGATGGCTGCCCTTTTTACTCCCCCCTCAAAACCGATGGCATATTCCATGGCTCCCGTGAACAAGGCAGCGGCCTAGAATCTCATCCTGGACCCAACCGCCGCCCCCCCCCCCAATCCATGCAACGTCGCACCTGAATGAGAGTCACCCAACCACACAAGGCAAGAAGCAGGGAGACAGCAGGGCAGCCGAGTGCGCGACTGCAATTGGGGGGGGCTGTGCCCAGGTACGGTGAATAAAACACACAGTCACTGGCAGTTCTTCTGAGGTATAAGTCACCAGCAAACTGCGATGCAGGACACGGAGAACCTCTCAACCGCACCACAAAACCACAAAACTGCCTCTCAAAACATGGAAAGAAATGAGGCCTTATCTCCCATTTCCACAGGCACTAGAACAGGTAGACTGGAATGTTTTTCATTGTGTTTAAGCTTTTTAAGACATACACATATGGACATGAGCGCAGAGTCATTCGTCTATCCAGCCCCCTGAAGCATTATCCAGGGAGGGGGTTAAGGGCCTTGCTCAATCACCCAAAAGAAATGTGGCCAGTCTACCAAGCACAGGATTCAAACTGGCACAGGAACGGAGTCTTAATCTGCTGTGGCACACAGCACCCCCTCGATGTCCTGTCAGAGGGACAGTCATCCATAAATTCCCCAGGTCAGTTACACACTGACAAATCAGTGCCGAATTACACTACATTCGATTATGTGCGCAGTTAAACCGGAGGTCCTCTGGTGAGCAAAGTTTCACCAGGTCCTGCTGGAAAAGCTGCCCCCCAAGTTCCTACCAGCGTGAGGCGCTGCAGTCTTGTTGTAACAGCTCCCCCCCCTTTAGAGCAGCAAGTAATGAAGCTCGAGACTAAATATCTACAGCTGTGGTTAGATAACATCTGGATTCGGCAGCACCCAGAGACGCTAAACACCATCCTGAAGATCTCGCAGAATAGTGCAATCGCTCAACAACAAACATCTCCAAACATGTTACAACGGTACCTCCACCTCAGGGAGGAGCTTCATCAGAATGTCAGCAGAAGCAGACGAGGTTAATATTCTCAAAACTCAAGACTTAACTAAAATTATTTTAAAAATATCTCTTTGTAATATAGGATAGATCTTTAGTGATTCCTGCGGGAGGAAATGTCTTTGTCCAGTAGCATAGAAATAAATATAATACAGCATAATCAGTAAAAAAAAAAAAAAAACAATAAATGATGTCATAATGCAACACAGTAAAAAAAAAAAAAAACAATAAATGATGTCATAATGCATCACAACACACCCGTGTAAAGCGCCTTGGATGACACTGTTGTGAAAAGAGCTGCATAAAATTGAACTGAATTGAATTGAACTGTATTGAATATGTCAAAGAAAAATCAGTAATAAACGTAAAAATAATTAAAAGTAGAAGGCGTAAACTAAAGAAGAAATGACTCCACAGCTACTGGAGGCGGATTTACAGCAGGTACCAGCTGGTAAAAACCAGAAATGGGCCCAGATTAGATGAAGTTAGAATGTTTTATTATGATACTAAATAAAGGCACCAAAATTTCAAGCCAATATCTTTACTGGTGTTTGAGATGCAGTGATTGGGGATTTTAGTCCATCCTTTGAAATCTTGACTTCCGTTTCAGTGCAGTTTTGGAAAGAAATAATGTTACACTTTAGCAAAAAGAGAAATGGAAACATGCTTTATGAAAATGATTTACATTTTGGACAGAGAAACAATAAGTTGAATCTGAACTTTATACCGTCCTCCGGTCCGAGCCGTTACCTGCTGGTGCCTCATGCCAGCTGGAATTAAAATGGCAGGAAATGCATGTAGTAAAAAAAAAAAGTGGGGGGTCAGTGCATGGAGGCGACGGCGAGGGGAAGGTGAGCCGGCATTAGCCAGCACTGCCGACACGGCCCACAGTCCCTGCCCACTGCGGCGTTGCGCACAGATCGCCCGAGTGCAGCCCCAGGCTGTTCGCCAGTCACCACCCTGACCCCCACAGCTGACCCACGGCAACCTCGCAACACCACAGAGCACAATGTCTGCTCTGTCCCCCCCACTGCCACCCCCCCAACCCAACCCGTTCACAGACACCCCCGCTCATACCACCCCTCTTGGCTGACAATGCACAATGCTCTCTTTGAGACAGTTGCGAGGATTCAAGTTCACAACACCACCTCCTACTGGGGAACTATGGTCATTAGCTTTCAAAGCAGGATAGAGGGCAGGCCACTGTCAGCACGGGGCCACCAGCACTCTTCCGGAAGAAACACGCAAGAACTGTTCAATAACTATTTGTGTAATGCAATGTTATTTTTTTAAGTTTATTTTACTGTTACTGTGTACATCTGGTACGTTGGTTGAGAAGGTGAGTTAAGCGACAAATGTAAGAACTAAGGATATCCACACTAGCTGTTTTAAACTCTGTACCAGAAGGTCAAGCCCTAATCAGGGATGGGGGCTGGAGGGGTGACCGGGGGTGGGGTGGGGGGTTTTCCACCACAATGAATGACAAACTTAAAGGAACATCTTCACTTTCAACATGAAAGGGCCCGAGATTTACAAGCTCAGCTCCGGGCCGGGCCGGGACAGGCCACGTGCACTGAGCACCAACAGCCCAGGGCTATCACAAGCTGGCTGGCCAGCCAGCTCTCCACACCACAAGGCCAGGGGGGGAATTGCCACTTCAAATGTACCTGTAACTTAGCCGGGGAACCATTCACCCAGCATGCTTTGCGACATGCATAAACATGGGAAGGGGAACGGTGGATTCCTGTTTGGGAAATGAGGGCGAATGAATACAAAGGGATTCTCCCGCCTCCCCCCACGCCTCCCCGCCTCCCCCCACACCTCCTCGTCTCACTAACCTTGGCGGTGAGGGGGCCGGCCAGGTGACAAATTCATCCCTATCAAAGTCACAGGGCGGGCGTGTTGGCGCGCTTTATGGCCAGAGGAATTGGGGAACCACCAACTCGGGCATCACTGTCAATACTGCTGGGGGGGTGCACAATTACAGACCAAGTTCAGTGATTTATTGAGGCCTGTAAAAGCCTCACATGGGCCCCCACCCAACCGACACACAAAATCAAAATCTGATTGGAGAATTTTACGACCCGCGGGTTTCCATGACCTGCTGAATATCACAGAAGCTCGACAAAAGGCCACCTTGGGCTTCACGCGAGCCGCGTCACTGTACCGGCTGGCCTGCTTACTGTAACACTTCCTCAAGGTCTTTGCGACACCACCCCCCGCCCACAACAAAGCCCCAACACCCCGAGCCCACCTCCTTTATTTCAATACCACTCATTTATTGCTCTTCTCACCCAGAGGGTCATCTGGGATGAACTCTATTGGGGGGGGGGGGGGCACTAAAGCAGGCTGGCCCACAAATCCGGAGCCTCCCCTTCCCCTTGGCTCATGACTCCCTGTCCTACAGATCAAGTGGAGGCCATAGCTCTGACCCAGGCTGCCGGAAGGGTCAGGGAACGCCCCGAAAACAATGGCCTCCCTCAACCAAAATCACAACAGCGCAGCGCTGCAGATTCCAATAGACATGAAAATCCTTTTCATTATCCAAGCAAACTACAGTAAGGCCGACTCGGCAATCCAGCTCCTCGGATCAATTTCAGTTGACCTGGCCCATAGCTAATAGGAGACACCCCGCTTTACCCACCCCGCAGGCCCGGGGATTAGGGCTGGAACGGCCGTCAGCCATGGCATCCGTCAGCGTCACCATTGCCGGGCCCAGATCGCCACGGGGAATTTGCAGAAGATGACCGCTGGGCCCCTCGAGAGCCAACATTAACATGATTAGTCAGTGTTCCCTGCAAGAAGTGGCCTTATCACATCGAGATCAGCAGAGGAATGCCGGTTGCCAGGCAACGCCACTGTCTGTATACAGTGCAGGGCCCGGACGGCCGAGCGGATCGATCGGGTCACGCTGGACTCGCGCTCCTCACAGACAAGACGCCTTCCCATCTCCTTCTGCCTTACTCACCTCTCTGATCCTTCCTTTCAAATACTAGGAGTAACATCATAAATAGTGTAGGGGACGTTTTAAAGCGCGGAGCACAGCAAATATGTTAGCGTCCAAATAAACGGAATCAAAGAAAAGGCTTCTTTTCAGACCGACGGATTCGGAGCTCAGGTTCCTAAGAACCATTTTGTGTGAGAAAGTGACACGCTGCACACCAGTCATGGAAACCCCGGTTCCGCTGTGGATCTTCCGAGGCGCCCTGCGGCTGAGCACAAAAGGGGAGCGCCCCAAAAACATCGTCAAGCAGGGAATCTATACCCCTGGCACACCCTAAGGCCATCTGTGTCCAGCATCACCACCCTAACCCCCTTCCACAAGGGATCCTACTTAAAAGCCCCCCCCCCCACATAAATTACACACTCATCAGTCATCTTCCGACACCTGGGGGTAGGGTTCTGAAGCCCAGGGACAGTGCTGCGCACATCCTGAAGTGAAACGGGGGAAAAGGTTCACAATAAAAACCAAGAGGTCTTGACTCCAAGCTAAATCCACAGTTAGCTATGAGGCTAATGAGGCAGAGGCTGATAAGAAGCCTTAACGCAGATCCGCACCTCAGTAAGAGCAGCATCATTCACTGCACTTGCAGTGCATCAATCAAGCAAGGATGTTTTCCAAGGAAATGTTAGTGTCAGGGAACAAACTGTATTTCAAGCACAAGTGACACAGATAAGGTAACATTTACAAACCTCTGTGTTCAAAATGCAGCCAGGAGGTGGAGGGAGTGATATTGGTGGGGGGGGGGGTCTGCTCGCCTGTCCAGAGAGAGGATCCTAACGACATAACGGTGAGCCAGGAGTCCAGATGTGAAAGTGCTGGTCTGCAAAGGTCCTAATGGGGCAGGAGGAGGGAGAGACAGCTGATGTGGCACCAGCCATGACTGACAGCCACTCCGCCACAGGAAGCCCCCGCTGGGCTTATCCGCCCCCCCCACTTCCCCTACTGTACCCCCTCCATCATTGTTCACAGGCCCAGCAGGGGAGCGAGGGTGGAGAGGCTCCTTTCCTACTTCCCCACCCACAAGAACTACTACCCCCTCCCACACACACACACCTGCTAAGCAGGCAATGGGACAGTATGGGATCCAATGGCCAGCATCCGGAACAGCTGCCAATCTCATTCCTAAAGGGCGCTGATGCGTGCACACACACACACACACACACACACGCAGACCAACAACAGAAACAAAGGTATTGTGTCACTCAGCCCCCGTCTCCATTCATACTACGGCATGTGTCATCTTCATTCAGAGGTACCGAATGGATTAAGATAAAGAAACTCAATTTGGCAAAAAAAAACCTGCGTGCAGCCAACCAGCAGGGAGCAGGGATCAATTCCGGCCAATAATATGGCGTCAGTCATCAGAACAGTGAGCACGTCAGTCACTCCTGGGAAACACATGTACAGATCTGCTCAAGACCCTTGTTTTTTGGAATGCAACATAAAATATCTGAGGAAATGGGGTCGAGTGAAATGGCGACAGTGTTTATACACTCAGTCTGAAAAAATAATGAAAAAAAGAAATGTGTGGACACTGTATAAAAAATGAAAAGTGACACCCTTTAACACAGATATAGGCAGTTAGATAAGGAAGAACTGGATTCTCATTGCTGTTAAACTTACGTTAGATACATTCCCCATACTTGTATGTAAATTGACTAATGACAGGCTATACGTGTTCAAGGACTATTCACTCTGATTCTATGATCCTTTTTCGACAATGGTGAAGACCAAAGAGCAGCAAGGCACCATCAGAGAAACTATTATCACACAGAAGATGTGCAGAAGGTCATCTCCAGAGAACACGGCATCTCTCCTCTGCAGCTCACAAAGCTAAGGAGTTTGCTGCCTGTGCATCTGCCAAGGTCTCTGTTCAAAGGTTAGTGTGAATTCCAGGAAAAGAAGTCCAGGTATGACACCCTAAGAGCTTAACCGAGAAGGGCATTATGGGTAAAGGCCAAGGAGGACCCACTGCCAAAAGACAAACACAGAAAGGTAGGACTGATCTTTGCCCAAACACATCTAGAAAAACTGAAATCCTTCAGGAAAAAATGCTCCATGACAAACCCAAAACGTAGCTCTTTGGCAGTGCAGGTCCCCTTCAGTACAGACGACAAAATAGGGCCTGTAAGGAAATGAAAATGCCACCAACGGTTAGCCAGGCTGCAGGTTCCCTAATGCTGCGTCTCCGTTAGTGCCTATGGCCCTGCTAAGGAAATCCTGAAATTTAAGCATTTTAAAATAAAATCTAACGACTAGGCAGTAGGTCCTCCAGCAGAAGAGTGACCCAAAACACACATTTGAAAGCACAAAAGGACGGTTAACCAGAAAAAAACGGACACGTTAAACTGCTCAGCACCGAGACATGATATCAATCTGATTTCAAACCTTAGGAAAGCCCTGCCCTTGGTGAAAGGATTCCTGCAAACGAGATTGAGGACAAACAGCAATGAAGAGAGAGAAAGAGGTGCCAGAGGGTTACAGATTCCCACAAGAACCCACTGGGGACCGTGATCACGGCCAGGGGGAGATGGGGGGGGGGGGGGGGCATTTCAGGGGTGTGTTGTTATTTTTTTTCAGAGGAAAAAACAACTTTAGTTAGAACAGTTAAAACAGACAGTTTTGCTGTATAACGTCTATTTAAAATCTCCAGATGATCAGAAGTTGGTGAATCCTAAATGTTTCCTGAAGATGAAATAGATGATGTGCTTTCAATATAAGGCTGCCAATAATGCTGAGCATTACTGTCCAGTTATTAAACCTCCACCTTCTCCCAACCAGCAGCTACACCTTTGGAGATCAAAAAACAGGATGGGAGTCATCACGCCCAGAAAAACACACTTTTAATAAGCCAAACTGAGAAGGAATACCTCAAAGATTCTTTTAAAAGGAAAATAAAAAATCTAATTTAAACAAATAAAAATAAAACACAAAAAGTTTCCTCCACAATCAACTTAAGTATATTCAGGACAACGTATCAGATATTAATAAATATACACTTTGCTACAATTGACTATCAAGATATTTTCATTCAAATGTATTTTCTCCTACATTATAGCTGACAGGACAAAGATAAATGCACGTAAAAACATGTTTTTAAAAAGTTCATCAAATTCATGAAAGACTTTGCCATCGTTTGATAAACACGGTATAAATTGCTTAACCGGTTCAAACCAAATAAATAAAACTAAACACTAAAGAGTGTTTACACACTAAATAACTTTGGGACTGAGTCTCAATCTTACGTGGCCATTTCTGCAGCAGCAAATACACAAATAAATTAAGGGACTGTCAACAAATCACCGGTAGTTAACGTTCAAAAAGGACAAAAACAGCCCCTTAAATTCACTATTTAGCTTCTAAAAAATTAACTTCTGTTAAAACACGAAAGAAAGAAAGCCCTTCAGCTATGCATTTACCCGGGAATGCAGAATCAGTGAGTAGCTGCTAGTTTTTTTTAAGCGTCATGTTTTATACTAAGAAAACACGCAAGGATTTAAATATAGGCCTACATATACAGTGTAATTAAGGTTTGCATAATTATAGCGTTTATTTTGCAGAATCAAATGTGTTACAGAAAAAAAACAACATTAGAAACAGCGAGTATATTACAGAGGTTCAGTTTTAGCCGCTTCCTGCGGGTTCGGATTTAACGTTTGTGTGTTTAACATTTGAATGGACCGTGCATCTTGAACTAATGACCGCATGTAAATCTGACGCTGCCCGAATTCCAGCGGGACACAGGAGCTAATAAACTTTCCACAAGGAGAGCAGATTAAACCATTACAATCGGTACTAGCTGCCTTATTCGTTAATGTAATTACGCCACATTGCATACATACAATTATACATGCATTTTAATTAAAGCGTCAAATTTGTCACGGTCTCCTTAAAAGTAACATTTACCTTTGCAAGTAAAAAGTAACATTTATTCGTACCTTTTGTATTTAAAAATGTAGCTTGAATATATATTAATTCACATTAATGGTCTACATTAAATTTTAAAAGCATTTCAGTTACCACAATTATAATATTTTAGTGTTTTTAATGCCTGTATTTTCAGATTTCCTAATGTGCATAATATATAGCCACAATATTCGATTCAGGGGATTTTTTTGAATATGCAATTATACATACAAAAACAATTATGTTTTCACATGATTCGCAAATTGTGAATGCGCTTAAAAAATATAGTTAACTCCACCAATACTATTTAAAGTGTTAAAATAAGAATTGTCAATTGTCTTAAGAATTAAGAGGAATGTCTTAAGAAGCAAAGGGACATAAGTGGTAATGGAAATTTGGCCAGGCGATTTTCTCTTTAACCGAAGATCAAAGCGTTCGCTTTCCTTTCTTAGGCTGAAATTCACTCAGATGGACTCGATACGCGACACAGGCGCCTGCGCCTCAAACAATCACGCACTATCCGTCGCTTTGCCGAAACAAAGGGCAATATCTGTTTGCTGGTTAACAATGAAATCTTATTTCTCTCTCTCGGAATTGCGGGATTGTGTGAATGTAAGCGCAAGGAGCCGTCATTCATTCGTTTTACGAAGGGGGGGGGGGCGGCAGCCGTTTAAGCACTACACAGCTCACAGACCTCCCTGGGAAAATAAGAAGTACATCACACTGATTTAGAAATTTTAAGTCAGGCGTAAGGTATGATTACCGCGTGCCACTTTGCAAGGGTACCGTTAAACAATTACGCAATCCCGGTTAGTAGTAATACTACACTGAATAAACAGAGATGGAGCTTTTGATTATAGCTTAATGTTAAATATCATCCGTACTATTCTATAATACTACTACTACCACCATAATAATAATAACAACAACAATAATAAATATTATTATAATTATTATTATTCACTTAAAATTACAAATAATAAAAATAAATTTTTTCCATTTCTCGGGCTCATTCCCATCCTTTGTACAGGGATATAGGGGATGCGGTTGTTATACCTCCAGGGCGCTCTCCCAAGTTCAAAAGTTCAGCTTTTACGGTCTCCTGACGACCACTGACTACCCACCTCCAAATAAAAACATTCCAATTCTTCCGCTAACCAAACGCAACTTGTGCCCCCACCCGCCCCCCAAAAAACAGGAAAAAAAAAACCTTTACGACTCTCCAGGATATCCTTACACGGCGTCGGTCAATAACAGCAGTTTTCACTCATCTGTCCGACGTTTAATCGCGTTTAAAAACCAAAGATGCGCCGAAGAGCCTCTCTTTATATTCAACACACTTTTCCATTAAATTAGATTTCTGGGTTTCATAATATATATCATTTTGGCAAATATCGCAAATAATCGTGTTAGATTAATCACCATCATTGGCAATTACAAAATATGTGCATAGTTTACTTAAAATGGATTACGGGTCAAAATATTTACAATAAATTCTTCGCATAAAAACCATGATAAGTCGTTTCGGAAATGGCTAATTTAAGTTCATCTGAGATGTATGGCTTTTTACATCAAATATTCATTGCAAATGAAACCGAAAAGGGATGGGGACTTACCATTGACGGACTTCACGTTGTTTCTCTCTGAATACTCGAACCCATTTGCCCTGTTCTCTACCTCCATCCTGTTCGCCGGGTTCTGTGCGCCTCTCAACTTAGCCGCTATCGTTATTTTTCCCGTGTGGTCTCTTATCTTAATCGCATAAAACGCCGTAAATAAACGCGCTCAATGGACGCTCCGCCGCTCCATGCCTACCGCTGTCAGTATACACACGGCTATCCACGTTCCAGCATCTACAAAAACAGCCCTTCGCCCCTCCAGCACTCGCGTCATGACGTATCTCTCCGGCTCTCTGGTTGAAATGGCCGGGGCATTCTGGGATATGTAGGATCATACCCTTTTGTTCAATTGGTCCACCAACTATACATATACAGTGTGTGAATATATATATATATTCCATCTTCTTCAGTACACCACAGATGTCTCGCGCCTCGTTCTAAGTATTTGCTTCAGTATTCTTTAACAGAATTTTTCAGGTCGCATTCATAATTGTTTTTAAAATATTGTTTATTTATTTAAAATAATTGTTGCGTTCTTAGTTAATTAACATTAACAAACTCGTTGATGGCATACCTCCAAATAATTAAAATAATGTATTTGAAGTACACATGAGCTATCATACATCTGATTTGATCTATATACATGTTGTTTCATAAATGGTTAGATTAAAACAACACGCAGGTCACAACAGTTACAGTAATTCATCTGTGAATATTTTAATTTATAGTATTAATTAATTTATTCATCTTAAGTTGGAAAATTCATATATTTTTTAAGTTTATTTTTGACAAAAACAGGCACTCGTGCTAATTCACCAATTTGATTTAACGCAATGTTTAAATGATTATTGTTATTAACAGGGCAGTGTTCTAACATGCTTTCAATAGCAGTGATCTTTTCAATCAGAAACCGATGCGAACGCCGATGGAACAAAACTCCGGAGATCAGTACTTAAAAAACAATCGTGATAAATTATAGCGCGAATTAAATTTCATGTCTTATTTACACCCCATTTAATTAATTTAACACCTTTTAAAGCTCGAATCGCAAATAATTATATATCGCTTCATCTTTGTCTGTTTTTAT
>JAAGVU020000040.1:3433528-3449134 GCA_011763525.2 Mormyrus iriodes
TGATGGACTGGCATCCCGTCCGAGGCGGTCCCATCCTGACGCCCCGTGACTGACTGGCATCCCGTCCGGGGCGGTCCCATCCTAAGGCCCCGTGACTGACTGGCATCCCGTCCGGGGCGGTCCCATCCTGACGCCCCGTGACTGACTGGCATCCCGTCCGTGGTGGTCCCATCCTAAGGCCCCGTGACTGACTGGCATCCTGTCCGGGGTGGTCCCATCCTGACGCCCCGTGACTGACTGGCATCCCGTCCGGGGCGGTCCCATCCTGACGCCCCGGGACTGACTGGCATCCCGTCCGGGGCGGTCCCATCCTGACGCCCCGGGACTGACTGGCATCCCGTCCGGGGTGGTCCCATCCTGACGCCCCGGGACTGACTGGCATCCCGTCCGGGGTGGTCCCATCCTAAGGCCCCGTGACTGACTGGCATCCCGTCCGGGGCGGTCCGATCCTGACGCCCTGTAACTGACTGGCATCCCGTCCGGGGCGGTCCCATCCTGACACCCTGTGCTTTAAATGTGACCCTTATACTGCGTAAGCTGTTTTTGCAAAAAAACAGAATGCAGGAGGCTAAAAATAAACCAAGTATCAAAGAAGGGATACTCCTGCTTGATAGGGTATTGGTGGGTTGTCATTTACTGAGTGAGGTCATTCTCCCACTGAATTTCACATTCTGCAGTCCCTGTTTCATGCACCATTCTGGACAAATGATATAGTAATGGATTTGCCACAAGCCTTGTGTCTTGGGGCGCCTCTTGTGGAAGGCGCTATATAAAAATAAATTGAATTGAATTTACTTCTCCCGTCTGCATCCTGACAGTACCGTTAGAATAGTCATACGAGCTTGATTCCACTGGATGATAAGTGGTTTTGCTTGGCTGTCATGAACCCTAAATCAGGCCCAGAAGTGTAATTAATTAAAAAGAGGTCAGGCTTTCCTTTTAAAGCAATCTTCATCACAGAAGGACCTCTGTGCTCCCATATATGAATCATTCTGCATGTAACAGAATCCATATGTATTCACATTGCAAGCCCTACATGGGCACATGGCCTTAGGGATGGATGCATGAAACAAGGCGTGTATATATTGAAATGATGGGCTGGTGCTGAGTGCCACAAACCAATAACCACATTCACCAGCTCTTATATAAAAGTCTTCGACAGGCATGTGCCGTCAGTGTATTTTTGTTGTACAATAGCTGAGTTTGTCCGCAGATACTGTCAGAGAGGAGCTCCATGCCAGCTTTGAGTGGGGTCAAAGTGCAGATCACAGCAGGCCACAGCACACATTACCTCTATTAATCCAGTCCGAATGGTGCAGCGGGGAGCCGTGCGTCAAGGCCGGCATTCCTGTCAGCCTGCGTCACAGTTTATTTCACCAGGCAGTCTGAAAAGCTGCCTTTTAACAGGCATTTGAACACTACATCTATCACTATCAGGAGTCCTACTACCAATGCTATGTGCATCTCATGGTTTCTTGGTGGGTAGCAGTGTTGCTTTGCACCTCTCTGGTTGTGGGTTCGAATCCCCCCCCTGGGTGCAGTTTGCATGTTCTTCCCAGTGTTTTGACGGTTTCCTCTGGATATTCCAGTTTCCTCCAGTAATCCAAGAACACGCAGTCAGGGTGACTGGCATCTTAGAGTTGTCCGTAGTGTGTGATAAGGTGAGAGTGTGTCTTGTGATAGACTGCCATTCCATCCAGGCTGTACCTCAACCTTGCACTCTGGGCTGCCTGGAATAGACTCTGTAACCCTGTCCTGATCAAGTGGTTGCATGATGACCAGATAGAAATATTTCCACAGCTATTGGCTGTTAGATTAGGGTGAAATGGATAGATAATAAGGCAGTTGATTCTTTCATGTATAACAATATCCCATATAGAATATTTATAGAATAAATCATTTGAAATTTAATGTATCTTAGATCTCAGCCTGTGGCTGATGCATCACTAATCTTCTGTCCCCATGTGGTCCTCACAGAGCTCCATGTATATTACACCCAGATCAGCTTACATAATTGTAGCATATGACTGATTAATACAGCTAGTGCTGTATCTTAGCCACCACGCCCCCTGATCTTTGGTTGCTGGTTGTGATGGAATGGAAAAGTGAGGCACCTGCCTGTCCACACCTCCCGGGCAGCTGACCATCGCTTCTGCATCCTCAGTGGCTCGTATTCTGGTGGCCTGGCCAGACCGTTCACACGGAGACCGAGAGCACTGGGGGGGTGCTGGAGTGAGGACAGCAGGAGTCTTAATGACATGAACCCCCCCCCCCCGGCCTGCTCCCGTAAGCTTATGAATTTCAGATAATGGGGCTGCTTCTGCATGCGCGTGGGTCAGAGGTTGGCTTTGTCATAATGGGCTCTTCCTGGTCCGCCCCCTTTCCGTTACCCACAATTCCATCTGGCTGAGTTCCATCTGCCTCCCTGTTCGTAAGGGAACCTCGAAGTGCACTGCTTGTCCTGGCTGCCTGGGGTAATGAGACAGGAAATCACGTTTCCTATCCTTCTCTATAAAAGGCCACATGTTTCCGGCACATTCCAGGTCTCTGGTCAGTGCACCGCTCGGCTACCACCTTGTGATGAGTTTTGGTGCATCATTTGGTCTGAGACGGCACCTGTGGGGTTAAAAAGCCACAGGTTTTTTCTGTACTCCACCGGCGCCGCCCCCCTGGTAAGACGCTTGTTGTGAGGGAGCCCTTCCGCTTGCCGATAACAGCAGGGGCTCCTGGGCCACTTTGTGGGATGACAACTAGTGCTCACCCCCCCCAATAATGATTCTACGAGTGAGAACACAGACTAACAGAGCAGCGAATTAACCTTATCAGGCTTTTAAACCCTTATTACAGGCATCCTGCAGCCACACTTCCCCCGCCTTACATCTACTTCTTTCTCTGTCGTCGTTGTTTGCGTGAGGTTTGTTTATTAGCCAGCTTTTTTGTGGCCCATAAAGGAGAGGATGGCCACCGTTATTTATTATGGTAACGACAGCATGCAGAGTCTGTTGCGTCATGAACAACCACAGATCTGAAGGAAGTGGGGGGGAGGAGGTGTCATCGTGCGTGTGATCATCAGAAGAAGCTTCTAAGCTCACTGCTGGAAGCTCTAAGCTCACTGCTGACCTATTTGCTCCAGCCTTAAATGTGACAGAAGAAGCTTCTGGAGGTCCTAACTTTGCTGTTGAACAGTGTGTTTTTGGATCAGCTTTGCTAGCAGCTATGCAGCTGCTAATGGGCTCCACGTCTGCATCATTCATTTCCAAGGTGACAAACGAAGCAATCAGAGATCTGAGGACGTGCTTCACAGCTGTCAGCTACTCCCACCCGCTCGTCACATCTACGCACTTCCTGGACAGGGGAAGCGGATTGATTAAGTGCCATTTTAAATCCCAGGAGTCAATGCAGCATGACATCATATAGGAACACCCATAAGATACATAAATCATATTCATGGTTTTCTACAGTTATCTCCTCTCAGCTTGGTGTGCTCTTTTGCCTTAATTTGAGAATTTCCTTGTCTGTCATACATAGCTTGTTCTAAATCTGCTTGCCTGTTTCATTTCCTAATAAGGGCACTATCTGCCAGAAAGCTTCCTCATCTGGCCCTGGCAGGAATTCCTGTATAATTACCTAAATCGTAGCTTATGCATGTCCCATTCCCCAAACTGAGTTTCCTGTCTTTCTCCATGGTGTACACCTCAGTTACACCGTGCTCTGTGACCGAGTTGTAAAAATGTACCATACTAATTCTCAGAAAGAATAGATCACTTGGTCTGATGATAATGTGTCATCATGATAGACTTCTTTTAAATTCTCAAAGTTTTATATTGTATTTAGCAAATGCTTTGTATTAAAGTGATGTGAAACTGAGAAAGCAGGGTCAGCCAGTCCCTGGAGCAATTTGGGCTAGCGGGCCATGCTGAAGGGCCCAATGGTGACATCACTCTGCCAACCATGGGAATAGAACTAATGGCCTTCTAATCATGGGCAGAAGGACCTCAGCCATGCACCACCGTATATATGTAGGATTTGTAGTAGCCAGTACCCTGTCTTTATAAGACCTTGGCATGTTTTTATACAGGGGATTCAAAGTACCCCACGATGACATAAGGAGAACATGCAAATGGCACACACACGGAACCAGCACAAAGACTGGAACCACAATCCTGGAGGTGTGTAGCAACAGTACTGATCACACCACACCACCCCTAACTGACTCAAAAAAATAGCAACTTCAATATTGAACATCAGGGGTCTAAAAATCAGGTAGCTTTCCCTGGGGTGAGAGAGGCCACGGCCAGTGTGAAGTTTCTCATTGGGTCAGCACCACACAGGCGTACTCAGAATAATCATAATGAAATTGGGCTGAATAAGCAAAAGGTTATTGGTTCTTTTATGTCCAGAAATGGTTCTTTTTGGTGTATTTGGGGCTCCACTGATGTCTTTAAATGGAGACATATAAAGACATCTGTTACCATCATCTCAAAATAAACTTTATCTAAGGGCAAAGAATCTGCAGGCTGTGCTTACGGCAGCCTGTGGGGAGGTGCGTTGTTCAGCACGTTAGGACACTGGGCCTGTAATCAGAAGGTCACTGGTTCAAATCCCATGGTCGGTAGAATGATTTCACAGTTGGGGCCCTGAGCAAGACCCATAACTCCTACAGACTGGTCACCCCGTTTTCCTAAAAATAAAGTGCATAGGTTTAGAGAAAGGCACCTGCTAAATATATAAAAATGTGTTTGTGACCCAAGTATCAGAGACGCACTGAAGAAAAGAGGTTGTGATAGATTGGCTGAGAAAATGCTTGACCACCAGCTACACCAGAGAGCACACAGATGATCCTGAATGGTGCCAAACTTTTGGGCCTTAACGAGAAGTGCTTTGGGGCATTGTAGCCTTTACCCAGCTGTCCAGCATGGTGGCGAAGCTGACGTCTGTCATTGACACACCCATAAATTCTACATTGCGCCGGCAGATGCTGCAGGAGGACATCAGGGCCGCCCATCTGTGGCGTGAAACTGAGCAGAAGGTGGGTCTCCACAGCAGGATGATGATCCTAAATGGCACGGAAATCCCCAGATGAATGGACACAGATCAGCCCGGTAAATGACCGGACCTGAATTCCACTGAAAAATTCTGGCAGGACCTGGAGCCACTAGTCACAGAAATCTTTGTCTTCGGCGATCAAGTGCAATCAAGTAAAAAAAAAGAAAAAAAAAGCAAGGAGTCCACTGAAATGCCCCACGGGGTAGTTTGAAATAATCTGATCCTTTATGGCCCTTCGATCTGCTGCCCCTGATGAAGTCTCTCGTTGTGTTTTCTTTCACTGACCCCTCGTTCTCTTCAGATTTGAAACACAGAATACCTTGTCTCTCCCTGCATTTTGTACTCCAGCTTTAACTGGATCTGAATGGTTGGGATAGTTGGGCAGTCCAGTTAGAAAGGAGACTGTCCTGAGAAGAGGCGGCCGTGCTGAACACTGACACAGGCACAGCCGATTGTGATTTGAGACGGCCATTGGATCGGTGACCCGTTTCGCGCTGGCTGCCGCTTCATCATCCGCGCGCGGTGCGCTCGCATTCCTGTGGGATTACACGTACTCTGATCCGCTGCCGCGCATTAAAATGCTTTCCTGACATAAAACCTATTGCATTTCTATGTGGCAGAAACTTGGATTGAGTCTTTTATCAAAATGTGACGGTAAAATGCAACACACTTTGCTAGTTGTATATGTCAAGTTATATGTCTTTTTCTGGCTGTTGCATTTTCCGTGAAGGTATACATGGGCATGGAAGGTTTCAGTTTTGGATTATTTGACTGAAAAATATGATTCTATAAGTAAAACAAAAAAAAGTTTAGAGGCTAAATGTCAGGTGACCAACAGGTCCTGAAACTACAAATCCAAACCAACCACCTTGTTAAGTACTCTGTGACTGTGGCTCTTTATACTCAACTGGTTGGTTGAAACAAAGTCTTGGTCTGGATTTGTACTTTCTGGACCTGAACTTTCCACGTCTGGTGACCACAGGGGTGTTATGAAGCTCGGAGTCTCTAGAAGGTGTTGAGGGAAGATGCACGAGATGGACGTTCTTCACAGACTCCGAATCTGCGTCCTTTGATGCAGAGATACTACAGCTGTTGACGTTAATGAAACAGAATTTTAATGAAGCAGCACCTCCCCCCCCCACTGGAGCACTACATAAATAGTCTTCCAAGACAAAAGGGGTGAGGATCTGAGGATGAGAATCAGGCCTGTTCCTAAAGTTGTGATTGAATGGCCCAGTATACAGGAAGAGAATGAGCTCCATCAGACACAGAAGATAGCATGAGGGTACAGAATCACTGAGACACCTGAAAAGTCTTGCTTGTGCAGGTGGAAATTGTTGTTTTTCTTGTGATATAGGACCAGCAAGGCACAGCAATTAAAAGCGCGTCCTGTAACGGGCATGTCTACGGCAAGGCAGCCGGTGTGGAGTCACCGCGTAAGATCGCTTGCTTGTAAACGTACTTGTTGGTAAATCGCTGGGGCCGAGCCGCTCGGGGACGTTATGTGTGTTGTGGAGTGCAGGCAGGCGTCTGGATCTTCCTAATGATTTACAAGCATAATTTAAAGGAAATCTCAGGAGATTCATGCTGTCAGGGTTTGCACTGTTTGCATTTGGTCTAGTTTGCTAATTGTGGCCAAGGCAAACTACCACCAAGTGATAAAACAGTGCAGGACGGGGAATCTGGGTCGCTGTTCGCTTCTGGGCTTCTGCCAAGGGCTTCAATGATGGCTGAAAATTGAGGGTGTTTATTTGAGCTCTCATTAGCCAGTTATTTCTGCCAGGCAATGATCTTATACGATCTCATAGCAGAAAGGGGTGGGGTTACTCCTCACCAAACATTTTGATTGGTCAATAGATGGCAAATGAAAGGCAGGGGAGGGGACTGTTGGGCACGAATCAAACCTCGGAACCATTTTTCCTGAAGACGTTTGTCATTGTTTACTCCTTTTTGCCTAAGTGAAATGATCTTTTCTGTTAGGTCAACCATGTGATTTCTTCAGCCTTTTACAGCTTTGAATTCTTCCACAAGTTTACACAAACTGTTTCTCAGAGATCCACATGAAGTAGAGGCATATTGATTCACAACTATGAGTGGGTTACTCTTTTTAGGTTTAAATAAGACATTAGTACCCTGGCTCAGTCAGATGAGTAACTAAGTCCAATCATTGTACTGGTCATTTTAATATTGTTAGGAAAACATCATGACCCTGACATTTGAACCTTAGACTGTACTCCTGGGAATCGACATTTCATCTCTCCATCTGCAAAAAACCATGGAAAATAGGCAATGAAAGCACGTTAAAGACTGAGGACAGTTATGCACTGGCCAATTCAAAATTTTTGAGATGATGATCTCCTGTATACTTCAGTAAACTTGGGCAAGGAGTAATTATTTTCACCCCACACCTTTTGAAGCCTCTTAAAACCGTGTTGCTTTAGACCAGCATGGTTGCAGACAGACTGAAAGGAAAGTGGCCTGGGTCTGAGGAGGTTAAGCACACCGGCGAGTCGAGCAAAGACCAACAACCTGGACATGCGACTGTGAGACTGGGGATACAACCTGGACATGCGACTGTGAGACTGGGGCTGCGTTTGAACGAGGCCTTTCAGTTAAAGTGAGTAAGCTTACGCTGAAAGTTGTCCTGAATGAAGGTATCCGTGAAGAGACTATTTCGGTTGACATGGTGCGGAACCTCCCACCCATTCCTCTTGGGGGGGGGAGGTTTGACTTCACAGACTGAAACCACGCGGGATGTTAATCTGCAATCATGTGTCTTTTCATAGCCCCCCCGCAAGCAGCTGCATTCCAGCAGTAATGAGCGTCTTGACACATCGCTGCTCTGTTTACCTCGATGAGTCGCCGTGCTTTGAAAGTGGACATGCCTGTCTTGGCTGTTTGCCCAGAGAACACAACACAGATGCTCTGCGGTCTCACGCACTGGCTCATACCAAATGGCGCAGGAGGTCAGTCGCTTTTGCTAGTAGCGTTTCCACTGACCCAGATTATTCACATTATGAAGATGCGAACTGAAAATCAGTGAACAGGAACATTCAAATAAAAAATGAAAAAACCCTCGAATACTGCAGATAGTTTTCACTGTCGCTTGAGGTGGTTTTTATGGCAAGTCGAAAGAATTCACAAAACTGCGACGGAATCGAAATTTGCAAATTAATGGCCACATAGGACATGGTAATTAGATCTTCTAGAACTAACGTGTGGAAAACCTGCCCCACTTCAAAGCATGAGACAAGGATCTTAATGTTTCGGGATGATAAACGGTAACTATTATTCACAATTTCACTTTGCTGACGTGTTAAAAAGTTGCTTATAATTTGCGTAAACCTTTAACGGAAACACAGTTACTATATCCTAAAACGGAACTATCGAAGATCTTTACCATTTTGCTGCAAAGTCAACTCAACTAATTTCTCGACCCCGATCAGTTTCCGCAAGGCGGAACGCTTCACCAGTCTGCTTCCACGACTAATATATTAGCCCCCCCCCCCACACACACAGGGCAATAGTGTTTAGCCCCACAGCAGTCTGAGGGTAATTGAGACAGCGGTCAAGCTGTCACAGTCAGTCACCTGAAACGAAACGTGACCCCCACTGGTGACCTCAGAGCGTGACCTTTTTAGGTTGATCCCCTTCATTCGGGTAATTACACAATAAGGGGCAAAGGTAAGGGGGCAGCCCCCATAATCTTAGGAAGACACTGTCCGTTCAAGTGAGTCGGCCGCTCACAGACCCTCCTCGGAGCAGGCTATGGTATTGCTGATCACGCTCCCACAAAGGTGACCTTTGAAAACAAAGTACTGTTGATCCCTTGGGGAATGCTCCAAGTGACCATTCAAGAGGCGTGCCCCAAGAAACCCCTTAACCTTCCTCAGTAAAACAAGCTCAGAGGATCATTTCAGCATGTTTGTAATTGTGTTTTAATATCTTTTTGGCAGGTTTACTGGATGAGGAACCAGACCTAAGACCAAAATCCCAGCCAGATAGAGAGCCGGCCAGGATACTCTTGACTTAATGAACCATAATTGCCTCAATAAACACCCAGTGGTGAAAGCAAGGTGTAATGAAAAGATAATAAATGTAATGAACAAGTATGATGTGCAAATCGCTCTGGGCTTTGCCAGGGACAGCTGGTGCAGATGAATTAGCGGTGCTGCATCACAAATCAGATGTTTGTCTGTACACAGTGCAAAAATGTGTTTAAGCATATTTAAGCTCCAGAGATATTGAGAATGATCAGAATATGATTTAGCAAATTTAGAAAGAGCATGCCAACATTTTTTTCATATTACATACAGTTTCATGAATTAAGGGCTGCTAAACTATGATTGCATGAGTGTCACTGAAGAATACAATGCACATGTATCACTCTAGTAACACACAATTTGTGAGAAAATGTGTCTTGTGTTATTTCAGGCTGGGAAACAGCCTGGGCAGGATGCCAGTGCATCACAAGGAACACGCACGTGAAAGGGGGGTTCATCAGAAGTGCCAGTTTGCATACGTGCAGAAAAAAATGATAAGAAATTAGATACACTATACGAGGAACATTTATCTTCCCCCACATTTTTGTTTGTAACATCATGGTGACTGTGTGCCGTTCTCCGAGTTCAGACTGACCTGGGCTTCATTCCACCAGTCCTGTAAATGGGGGCACAGGTGGGCTGAGGAAGATGTCAGGGTGAGCGGTGTGGAGCTGAGTGGGACATGTATTGGAGGGGGATACTGGGGAGTCAGACGATCCACGGTGCAGCTGCCAGAACAGGGTAGTAAGATCGGAAAAAATGAGAACTGGACTACGAGGGTCTAAACATGGACAGCTAGAAAACAAGAACTAAATCCGAGAGTAACACAGGAACAAACGGCAACTAACAGCACACATAAACCTAAACCGGAACAAACACAGGAACTAACAGCGCACATACACCTAAACCGGAACAAACACAGGAACAAACAGCGACTAACAGTGCACATACACCTAAACCGGAACAAACACAGGAACAAACAGCGACTAACAGTGCACATACACCGAAACCGGAACAAACACAGGAACTAACAGCGCACAAACACCTAAACCGGAACAAACACAGGAACTAACAGCGCACATACACCTAAACCGAAACAAACACAGGAACAAACAGCGACTAACAGTGCACATACACCGAAACCGGAACAAACATAGGAACTAACAGTGCACATACACCTAAACCGGAACAAACACAGGAACAAATGGTGACTAACAGTGCACATACACCTAAACCGGAACAAACACAGGAACAACCACAATGACCAACTGAAGACTAAAGCAGGGGCAGGCACTTAAATACAGACATGACGAGGATCAACAGAGGGTAAATTACGTGCCTCTGAATGAGGGCATATGTCTCAGTTTGGTTATAGTCATGCCTCATGTGACCCTCACACCCACCCACCTCTCTGCACCTGCTCTGTGTTGCTTTGATGACCTGACGCTGAGTGATGAGAGGGTGTGTGGGTCACTTACATATTACATTGTGGACCAAATGTCCCCACAATGTGATAAAAACCTGTTATATAGACGTCGTGGGGGCCATTTTTTCGGTCCCCACGAGGGGAAACTCAATTTTATAAAAATCTGTGACTGCAGTCAAAAAACTAAAAATTCATTTTATTTTGTTTGATCCCCACAATGCAATATATACATAACCCACCACACACACACACACAAATGCCATGGGCTCTTTACCCAAACGTTTACCTAAGTGCATATCTTGGACGAGATTCAAACCCCAAATCCTAGAGGTGTGATCCTGCAGGGCTGCCCGCTGAACACCCCACTACCCTCTTCACATGCAACTGGAGCTTATCGTGTATTTCACTTTGTGATATCTTTGTTTCTGTTACTTCATATTATTTAGGCCACCTCGTACATCCATGTTTTTGTTCATTTTTATTATACTTTGTTTATATCTGGTGCATTTAAAGGGCGTAAGGCCTGTTACATGTCTCCAGTGTAAAGTGGACCTCGCGAACTTTTTGTCCCCTGATTGTAAGGTGTCCCTATCTTTCGTGCTATGTCATCTTTTTTTTACGTGCCTGAGCCGATGTAAGCATTTGAGGCAGCGTGCTGTGTGACGTGTTACTTTAGATAAATACGCTTATTCTGGCGTGAAGCCAGAGCTCAGTTTCACTAGATGTATTAAAAAAATGAACATTAAAAGGGGTCGCCACTTGCAATCTGAAGAAATGTGGTAAAGGTGCTGAGGGGGGAGGCGGGTCCCGACCGATAAGATATGCCAAGCGGGGGGGCGCAAATCGCGTCCCGTATTGCCTCAAAATGGGTCGATCCCGTTAAACTACGGGATGGGCAGCAGCCGGCTGGTGCAGCAGCCTGGCTGCGGTGGACTCGGAGACTGTGGCCTGGCACACGTGGGCATGCTTCAAAGGGGGCGGTTACAGCGGGACTCCGATCACGCTTAATGCTCCGTGTCTGTTTACGTTAATCCATTCCTACGGAAACGCAGTTTGCATCCTTGGCACTGCATCTGGTAAAAACTGTGGCCGGGCAGACTGCGATGGGAAGGGCCGCCCGTTTCCGTACGGGTCCTCACCAGGACAGCCGCGTGTGAGACGGAGGCTCCGTCACCGTGTTCGTGCACAGTCCCACTTTGGGATTTTGGGTCGCAGCAGAACCTCGTAACCAGGAACTATCTCCATGGGACATCTAACAAGGACTTTTCCCAGCTGTCTGGGAAACGCCCAAAGAATATTCTTCTGTTGCACTTCTGGTTATTTAACAGTTGTATTAGGTTTCTTCATTGTTAGAAGTTGTTGTGTAGCTCCTGCTCCAATACTGCTTACACTTGTAGCTGGGCCTTCACTTGGAGCTCAGCCTAGCTGCACTTATGCCTAGCTGACTCCCTGACGACCATGTGTTTGTAATGTGTTATTTGTGTCACTTGTATGTTGCTTTGCACAAAATCTTCTACTAAATAAATGTAATATAAAATATAGAATATTACTGAAGCACTTCATGAACAGGGCAAGTCTGTGTCAGGAGAGCATAATCCTCATATTTTAATAGTGCTCTGGTAACTCAAACCCATCAGCTGACACTTCAGAGCCACATAAATAACACCAGTGTGAAGTATTACAGTAATGTTCCAGAGTGGGGAGTTTTAAATACTGAGTCAGGTGGTGTCGGGTTAAGGACATGAATAGGAGGGGTACTTCTGTTGAACCATTGAGTGATGTGTATTTCTTCTGTAAAATATCCAGCTGTATAAATAGGTAAGAAAAAGGTCACAGAAGAGTAACAAAGCAATGAAACATTACTCATAAACCACCCCCCATCTTCCAGATCTTCGGGGAGACGGAGCCTGTGCGGATGACCTCCGAGGGCTCTGACTGCCGCTGTAAGTGTGTCATGCGGCCCCTAAGCCGGGACGCCTGCAGTCGGCTGCGCAGCGGCAGCGCCCGGCCAGAGGACTTCTACGCGGTGGAGACGGTCAGCTCCGGGTCGGACTGCCGGTGCTCTTGCACTGCTCCGCCATCCTCGCTCAACCCCTGCGAGAATGAATGGCGGATGGAGAAGCTGAAGAAGCAGGCGCCAGAGCTGCTCAAGGTGAGGGGGGAGGGCGGCCAGCAGAAAGCGCAGCACGTTCGCTGTTAGCAGAGAGCGTGGCCAGCAGGAAGCTCGGTGCATTTGCAGTTAGCAGAGAGCGCGGCCAGCGAGGAGCTCGGCGCATTCGTGATTAGCAGAGAGTGCGGCGCGTTCGCGGTGCGTTCGTGATTAGCAGAGAGCGTGGCCAGCAGGAAGCTCGGCACATTCGCAGTTAGCAGAGAGCGCGGCCAGCAGGGAGCGCGGTGCGTTCATGATTAGCAGAGAGTGCGGCACGTTCGCGGTTAGCAGAGAGCGCGGTTAGCAGGGAGCTTGGCGCGTTCATAATTAGCAGAGAGCGCGATTAGCAGGGAGCGCGGCGTGTTCGCGGGTTAGCAGAGCGGTGCTGCTCCAAGCTCGTCTGTTTGTGCCGACTCTGTGCCCAAGGTTTGGTCATAGATTCTCTGCTTTTTTGAATGTGGGGGGCATAAGAGGGTCTATAATTCATACAAAGAAGCCAATCATGATATGTTTTGAATTGGTGAGAGACAGGGCAGGGGGCTCTCAGGGGGCCAATCAGCTTTCAGCTGCCGCCAGTGCCCCTGTGGCCCCGCCCCTGTATCTGCCCCTGGGTCAGTCATAAAAATGTGGGCAAATTCACAAAAATGCACATGACTTTTCTGCAGTTTGAGGGCAGGGCTCAACTGGGACACGGTTCTGAAACCCCACAGGCGGTTAAAAGTGGGGTGGACAGTCAGACGTATGAGGAAGGACCTGCTGGAAGACAGGAAAATGCCATCGATACAGACTGTCTTCCTGCTTTATCGCGTTATCCCCAAATGTTAATGCTCTCATAGTACTGGGATTCAGCCATCTCAGTCGGTCCATCATTGTTGTGGTCTGACGTTACTGTCCTTTGTGGAAATCTGATGACTACAGATGCTGTTGTGCTTGATTTGGCTTCTGGACAGAAATGCGTAGGCAAACATGAGGGCGGCGTGTGTGTGTGTTTGTGAGGTGGGGGGTTTGGGGGGGGGTGGTTGCTCACAGCAGCTGGTGAATTCACCGGAGGAAGGTCAGGAAAACAGTGGAGGGGGAAGCACAACCCAGAGACATTTCTGAATGGTTCAGTATCACCTGAGCAGAGGTGGCCTTGATGACTCCCACACATGGTAGCCGATTTCACTGAGAGACAGCATTAGGGTCTCACAGTGCAGTAAGGAAACACAGGCTTTTGGAGGGTACCAGTACATTGTCAGATCCCTCTGGCATATTTTCGTGTTGGTGCACCATGCAGACTGATGGTCCTAAGCTATGGTTTCCTCACTCCTGTTTCGCTGATGGTTTTCCACCGTGAAATATTGGAGGAAAGGCAGCTCTGGAACTACTAATTCCACTTTCTTTATTCCTTCCTTTTATTCTGCACTGTAAATGTAGCAGATTTTATCAGCCAGTCTGGCTTTTACCCTTCAGCATGTGGAATAATCCAGGACGACTGGTTTTTACATTTACATTTACAGCATTTAGCAGACGCTCTTATCCAGAGCGACGTACAGCAGTGCTCAGTAGTCCTTGACTATTCTTCAGTCTTGTAAAGCCAGACTTGGATAATAACTGTCAGCCGACAAAGGTGCTGCCATTCTGATGGCAAGAGGAAGTTCATTCCACCACTGCAGAGCCAACACTGAAAAGAGTCTCGATGTACATTTTCCTTTCAATGACGGTTGCTTGAGTCGAGCGGTGCTTGTTGCTCTAAGAGGACGAGAAGTGACGCGATGCTTGATTAGTGTTGATAGGTAAGGTTTTTGGGAATCGCATGTAAAAGTGACCCGTCGTGATGCAATGAGACATCATAACAGTCTGGCACATCATCTTAATATGAAGGTGGTTTGATCGGCCGGCAGATCGTGCTCATCTACACTGTAGCCCAAATCTTTATTAGTACATTTTTGTTTTTACTCTTTTGCCTGAAAGAATTAGGTGACAAAATCATCATCTATTCATCCATCTTCTATCTGCTTAGCCGACACACAGTCACAGTAAGTCTGGAGCTTATCCTGGGAAACAGAGCACAAGGCAGGGGGCGCCTTAGATTGTATTGCAGTACATTAAACCACGATTCATTCAACGAACAGCTCAATGCGAGCAAAACATGAATCGATTGAATTTCAATTAAGACCTTGGGGCAGTTAAGACGTAGGGCTGTTTTAATTTTGGTTTGGCACCTTCTTTGTTTTCAACATGACTGAACGTCTCCCTTTCTCAGCGGTGAAAGGTCAAAGGTTGAGTCTCCTCATAGGAGCAGCATTATTTCAGGAAATGTTGACTCGGGGTTCTTTGACATCGACACTGACTAGGTTCACAAATGATGGACCCCAAGGACCTTTGTCGCTAAGGCTCTCAAAAGGCACCAGAAATTTAGAGCATGGGAAAAGGAAACATGCTAATGTCAAAGATATGTCCAACATTCACATAAATGTTCAGATTTGACTATATTTTGATTGCATTCTGATTAGTGATTGTAAGCAGGACTCTGTGGATTTTGGGACGCCGTCGTTTGAAGCAGCGCTTGCATTTGTGTGATAATATTTTGATGGCAGTCAATCGAGCGGACAGATTCTTGGAAAAGGAGGGAACCATGAGATGACTGAGGTAACGATTTAGAGCAGCAGTCTGAGCCGGAGCTGATAGTGTTTATTCACCCACGATGCTGCTATTGGATCTGCTGTGGATTAGAAGCACAGCGAGCGAAACAGGATACTAGCAAACCGTGAAAGTCACTAACATGCATTCGGCGTGCCTATTTGAGCATACAAAATTGGCAGGAAAATGAATCCTGTACAGATGAATGCTGCTTTATGCTGCCTCTGCATTTATAAATTTTGTTGTGTGTGTGTGTGTGTGTGTGTGTGTATATATATATATACACTCACCTAAAGGATTATTAGGAACACCTGTTCAAT
>JAAGVU020000040.1:3449234-3464601 GCA_011763525.2 Mormyrus iriodes
GAATTCCCCATAGGTGTTCAATTGGGTTCAGATCAGGAGACATACTTGGCCACTGAATCACTTTCACCCTGTTCTTCCTCAGAAATACAACAGTGGCCTTAGATGTGTGTTTTGGATCATTGTCACGTTGGAAAAGTGCACGACGACCAAGGGCACAGAGTGATGGTAGCATCTTCTCTTTCAATATAGAGCCGTACATCTGTGAATTCATGATACCATCAATGAAATGCAGCTCCCTGACACCAGCGGCACTCATGCAGCCCAACATAAGGACACTGCCACCACCATGTCTCACTGTAGGCACCATGCATATTTCTTTGTACTCCTCACCTTTGCGACGCCATACGGTTTTGAAGCCATCAGTTCCAAAAACATTTATCTTGGTCTCATCACTCCAGAGTATAGAGTCCCAGGAGTCTGCATCTTTTTCAGCATGGGCTTTAGGAGAGGCTTCCTTCCTGAACGTCACCCATGCATGCCATTCCTCTGCAGTGTACGCCGTATAGTGTCACGGGAAACAGTCACCCCAGTTTGGCTTTCTACCTCTTTAGCTAACTGCAGTGAACTTGCACGGCGATTTACTTCAACCCTCCTCATCAGAAGATGCTCCTGTTGAGGTGTTAACGTCCATGGATGGCCTGGACGTCTCTGTGAGATGGTTGCAATTCCATTTTTCTTAAAGTTTTGTATCACTTTTGCTACAGTATTTTGACTGATAAGTAAAGCTTTGCTGATCTCCTTGTAGCCTTCACCTTTCTTGTGTAAAGAAATGTTTTCCTTTCTCAGGTCTTGTGCCTTTTCTCTTCCATGTGGTGCCATTGCTGAGTGCATGGAATGGGAAGGGGTTTCTTTGTTAAGTAATGCCCTTTTATAGTCAAAACTCCTGTCTAATGAATACTTAAACTCACCTGTGGTTGATATCTTGTTAATTAGAATTTTGTAGTCTAAAATTTAGCTTTGCTCCTCAGACTTTCAATGAGGTGTACTCATTTTTGCAACATGGTTTTGAATGATTTTGTTAGGACATTTGACTTTTATGTGTGAGCAAATTAACAAATCTTATTTGCAATCAATGGCCCACATTTGTGGGAGTATTTTGTAGTGTAGTATCCCATAGAAAATGTTGATTCTGAAAGGAAACTAAAGGTTTTCTGACAAATCTGTTGGGGTGTACTCATTTATGCTGAGCACTGATTATATATATATATACACACACACACTCACACACACACACACACACACACACACAGGATATGATTTGTGAATTTATGTGATGTGTGGCTAATGTCTCCAGGATGGATGGATGGAAAACAATAACCTACATTTATAAATCTTGAAGTTTTTCGGTCTGTCCAAATGTAGCCATGAAAGACTTTGTCCAATGGTACAACAGCTGGAGCCCCTGGTGGCTGACTGACAGCTACACCGCCTTCTTTTCCAGCTTCAGTCCATGGTTGACCTGCTGGAGGGGACACTGTACAGCATGGACCTCCTGAAGGTGCACTCCTACATGAACAAGGTGGTCTCTCGGATGAACGACCTGGAGGAGGTAAGGCGGGAGAAACAGGGCCACCACGGGGGTGAAATTCTCTCTGGTCACTGAGCTCCGAGGTCATTGTTCTGCCTTGATTTCCTGTCGTTTGATATTACATTGCCTTTCCTAATTTTGTGGCTTGCCACGGTTGTGCAACTGATTTAATCCCCAGCGAGTCCAAAGCTCTTGCTGCTAATTGAAAAGAAAAGTGAAATTAGGCGAAGACACCAGAGAGATTCTATCTGCCAAGTCACAAGGAAGGAGGACAGATGGTTCACGGACCGCTGCTGCTGGAAATCTGAGGAGTTTAACATGCAGATCCACTTCAGCAGTCAAATTATTTTATGAAGCTGTAAAATGTGCAAACTGCCAGGTTTCTCTTTGGGGTAAAATCTGCCACTTGATTTTGGGAAGGTCAGAGGACCAGTGAAGCCCTGCTTATTTTCCCCATGTAGAAATAGAAATTTCCTCTCAATGTCTGGCCTCCTTCCTCCAGACTATCAAGACTAACCTGACCAGGGAGAATGACTTTGTGAAGGACAGTGTCATCAACCTGACCAATCAGCTGAAGCGCTACGAGAACTACTCAGACATCATGATAAGCATCAAGAAGGAGATATCCAGTTTGGGCCTGCAGCTGCTGCAGAAGGACACTGCAAGCCATGACCGGAAAGCCCAGGTACCACAGAGGAACACTACTGCTGCTGTTTCACTGACCTGCAAATATTTGAACCAATTAAAGGCAAAGAGCCAACTTCATTTAGAGCTCTTGGAGTCTAAATTACTCTTTGTGTATAATCCTTAACTTCAAAGGACAAATTCAAGTTTATAACCACTTTAAAGTACATTCTTTGTAGAGCAGAGTCTGTTTACACAACACTAATGAGCCCAGTGATCATTCCAAGATCTAATGAACATGCAAAATGAGGTAGTCAGATTTTGGCTTTAGCAAAGGCACTTAGTACATGACAGCACTGTGTTGGAGTTTCAGTGAACTCTCCTTCCTGCAGGAGACTACGGCAGGGAACTCCAAGGAGGCAGGAAAGCTCTCGAGCAAAAAGGTCCAAGCGGCCAATCTGCCTCCCAAGCTTGCAAAGGAGAAGTCCACAAAACCCAAGAAGGAGCCCGCAAAGACAGTCAAGCCCATTAAGCCGGCCGACCATACGAACAAGACTAAGGTGGCAGGCCATCAGCCAGGGGTCATCAGGGGCATCACCTATTACAAGGCTGGCAGTGTGGAGGATGTCAAGCACGGCTCCAGCACCAAAGGTAAGGTGGACCACCGGGTTGTCATCAGAATGAAAGTCATTTTTCCCCAGACATTACATGCATATTTTGGAGTTTTCAAAAGACGTTCCAGAATTTGGCAAGAACTACAAACACATTTAATGAGGCGGAAAGGGCAGATGGTCAACTGGATCACTCAAAACTGGAGACCCAGGAAGCACCAGCTTCATCCTAGACTAAATTATTGTGGTAGTTGGAGAAAGAACGGTCTCTGTTAGAGGTGCACTTGTCAGGAGTTTGATAACGCACCCACTGCCCCACTCTGCCTGTGGCAGCAATACTAGACTCTCTACAGGCACATAGATTGTAGTATATGTTGTATACTGTTTCTGTCATTGAATATCTTGTTCCTGTAAAAAAAGAGAATTGTGTACCCCCCCGTCCCCCACACACCCAATGTAGCACTCCATGACAAGTCTTAACAGCCCATTTATGTTGTAGGAACATGAAGCTGAGTTTGTCGTGGTACCTAAAATACAAAGGTGAACTTCACACCTGCGGGGCTGTCAGCTTGTTTCAGAATGGTTCCGTGCGTGTGGACTTTGCATGTTCATTCTATGGTTATCTCTGTTTCCTCCAGGCATTCTGATTTCCAAGTAATGTTGTACAAGGTGTCCTCATGACTCGTGTCCTGCCCTAACTGGGACAGGCGTCCAGGCTTAGAGAATCCATGCACTGTATATACGATTATGGAAAATGGATGGATGCAACTCTATTCCAAAAACAATTCCCACAACATCCTGTGATTCAGTATCTCCTTGGCTCATGTCAACCTCCTCATGCAGTTCCAGTGCCCCCACAGCCACTGCTGTGTTTGCTTTGGCCTCCATGAACTTCCCTGAACGTGTCCCACTGTCAACACCTTGCAAGGAACTCTGTCGCCATGGTAGCCTGACTTCGGGAAGTACGCTCGACCAGGCCGATCCATTGTGGCTTGGATGATACTGAATGACTGGAGACAGTGGATGCTTTTCAAAGTCCTGGGCTATAGCCTGAATCCAGCAGTGCGTGACACATTGGGAAAAAATTCCAATCTATGGAAAAACAGGGTGGATTTCAATGCTCTTCTTTAGAAGGCAGAGGTAAAACGAACTTTAAAAAGAAAAGATGTTTTTAGAAGACAACAGTGTTAAAGTACTGCTCATATCAATAGACAATACTGAAATTTATTGAACAGAAGTATAAGACATACTATTCTTGAAAACAAAACATTTGGAGCCCTAAAGATTATGCAGTCTCATTTTCATTAAAAGACTTCAAGTGACTTCCTGTGTTCGCCTTAAGGCATTTCTTTGTGGACACGAATAGAATGTCAACTTTGTTTTCAAAGCTTCACAAGAGCAGCCCCCCCCCCCCATTCTGAAAGACATACAGCTTCCTGTCTGTTCTGACAGAACATTCCAGTAAATGAAGGGCCAGTTCTAACACAGCTCTGCACTAGGAAGCAGGCACTTACAAATTATCCATGTTTCCCCTACTGTTTTCAAACCAACACCTTTATCATTCTTGTTGCATGGTCATCCTCGTGCAATATAGATCAATTTTTGGTTTTTATTTAAAACTAAATTCTGGTCAAGGCAGTGATTTACTGATAGAAAACAGCATGACAGCGTTCAGTGGGAATCCAACTTATCGTACCCAGACACATCACAGGCTGGAGGCTAAAGCCCTGAATGAATCAGAATGAGCTCCAAATCATCTGTTTAGCTCAATGTTCTAACGACCATGTTCTCAGTTTGTGAATTTCATACATCACAGCAGTCCAAGCCCAGGGCTGCATTTCCCAAAGACTTTCTATCGTCGTAACTTCAGAGAGACAGTTAAATGTGATGACCCTCTGACAGCTTAGGTCTCTGGACTGAGTAACATCTGCTGGTCTCTGATTACGAATAAGCCCAGCAAAGAGACCCAAAGAGGCCGCTGAGAAGTACAGAATGACCCATTACCCACAAGTCCATCTCACTTCATCATGTGAGATTTGCACGTTCCTTTCACATATTTTAAATTAGCATAACTATAGTGAGCATCTTCAGAACTGTGTGCTAATCAATGTTGTCCCTAAACACACCCCAAGCACAAGATCTGTATGCCACAACAGTTTTTCTTCACTCTTTACAAAATAATAACTATCTGGAAGGGCTGGGTGATATATCGAGTCCCGCGATATTAACAATATTTTTAAATGCGTCATTTGGAAAGGAAACTATCGCCATATACTAATTCCGTTAGGTTCCGCAGAAACTTCGCAAGCGCATTGGCGGCTCACCTTAAATGCACTCCTCACTGTGATAAGCCCCGCCTACTTAAGTTTACCGAAGACACAATGGCAGAGAAAGAGGAAGAAACGGGTAGTTTCCAAAAAAGGTACAATTGTGACATCTGTTGTTTGGGAATGGTTTGGCTTTAGAGAGAACGACACAGAGCAAAAGCAAGCTTTGCATGACGGAAGTAGGAATGAAGACCGGAAACAGGACAAAGCTATTCGATCGTTTGAAAACAAAACCCGTAATGAAGCGGAAGGAGTGTAACTCTGCAATATTTCTTCGCAAGATGCACTGAAACATACCGGTGGTGCAAAACAAACCACACTGACAGCAATGTATTCTCATTGCATGCCGTATGAAAAGACGAGCCCTAAAGGGAGGGAAATAGCTGTTGTACTACAGCGTGTATTTCTTATGGAGAAAGTATGAAGTCATGATTGTCCTTGCCGTGGCTTATGTTTCGTTATGTAGCTTTAAAAGGCACACTTGAAACATTTTTGTTACATTATGGCAAATTACTTAACAGAGAATCGAACTTACTCCTACGATATCTAACTGCAGACAGAGCACTGCTTTGTGTTTTTTTTTATTTTCTTTGTTTATGTCTATGATATTTTAATATCATTCAAAGTTGTTGCTATGAAATTTGATCTAAGAGATGAAATACAAGGACAATATAAAGATACAGCTTCTTTTACAGTGAATTGGATGAGGAAAAATATCAGTGCATATTGAACATCGACACTTGGTCCTCAAATATCATGATTTAAATTTCACCCAGACGTACTACCTGCATTCTTTATCATGAGTGATAGACTGCACCGGAACAGTTATCATGCATGCTACACAGGAGCTTTTGTACTCTCTTTACCAAACTCCCTACATAGCCAGAAATGGTTTGACCTCAGAGTGGAGCCATGGAGGAACTCCCCTGTCAGCATCGTGAATTGATTTAGTTTTATTTCCATAATTTTCCGGAAAAATTAACTTTGCTTTGATTGAGTAGAGTTAATGACCTCCCTTCACCAGAAATTATTTGTGGACACTGTCTCTGAAACAAATGGTGTCTGGGTGACTTGGCAACCACAGCAAATTAGCTCTGGTTGTTATGCAAGTTGGGAGCCATGAATTCTCAAAATCATGGGTTCCCTCAAAAACTATTGCCTTCACTGGAGGTCACCGTAGCCAATAAATAGATCAACAAATATTGTTAAGGATTCTATGGACCATCGAATTTGTAGGAGACATCTTTACTAGACATACGGGATAATCAGATTGTGTTCCATTGTGCTATTTGTACTGGGGCCTGTGATCAGAAGGTCATTGGTTCAAATCCCAGAGTCAGCAGACTGATTTCACTGTTGGGCCCTTGAGCAAGGCCCTTAACCCCCAATTGCTCCAGGAACTATCTGACCCTGCTTTCTCAACTGTAACGTTGGATAAAAGTATCTGTTAAATAAATAAAATGTGAAATGTACAAATCCTAGGAGAGATCTTCGTTTGATGGCAGTATCATGTGGGTTATGGACAGGATGGTCCTTCATGCACTCGCCGTCTCTGCAGGTCCCTTCCTTTCCTTGTTGTACTGAGCTGTTGCATCTAAGTTTCTAGATTCATGGCAGCACATTAGGTAGGTGTGACCAGCACTGTGAGGGGTCGGGTTAGGTGCAGCCAGCCTTACCATGCTTTTCTCAGATCGTGAAGCATGTAGACAGAGGACAGGAAAGAAGGAGGCCACTGGCTATGGCCCCAGGATCTGTCCATTGTCTTTGGGGAAATATTCAGAACTTTCTGGAAGTATCCCAGGAGGCCATGGAATGCTAGGCACAAACAGAATGAGGCTACACTGGGTTACAGGGTGGGGGTGGGGGCAGGAGCAGTGTAGGCACAATGTGGAAATCTGCTTCATTAATAGTGGATTTCCTTTGATGTCTGGCTGGAGAATCTAGGCTGTAATTTCTGATACCGTTGTGGCTTGGCGAAGGGAAATCCCAGAGCGGGATTTACTGACGCAGCCTCTCTGTCTGTCCCACAGACGGCCCGGCCAGAGCTCACGTGACCCACGATTCCAGAGAGGCTCACTCTAGCGACAGGAGCTCCGAGGCCACTGTGGAGACAACTGAAGCCAGTAAGGTGGTGCCAATGACCACCACCACCACCACCCTAGCCACACCGACAACCAGCACCACCACTGAGTCCCCCACCACCACCACAGCCCGGCCCGAGAGACCAGCGCCAACCATAGTACTAGTACTGGACAACTCCGATAACAGCAGTCGGGTCATTCCTAACCGCTCAGGTATGCCACCTGCTTGGAGCACTCTCTGCTGAAGTCATGTTCCATGAACGTTTCAATGAAAAGTTCACATACCCTTGAACCACTAATGCTGTGTATCTGCCATGCCGGCTAATGACAGTGAAGGACCTGGACTGCGAGGGCACGATAGCCTCTGTGGAGCTGCCAGAGAAACAGCACAGCTACGGGCGCAATGAAGGGGCCTGGATGAAGGACCCTGTTGCCAAGGACTCCAAAATCTATGTCACCAACTATTACTATGGCAACAACCTCGTTGAATTCCGAAACCTGGAGAATTTCCAGCAAGGTGAGTCATTCTGTTAAGGATCCAGAAACACCTCTGTCTGTGTCGTTTGATTCCTGTTTGCCAAGAAAACCACGTCTTACTATCGAAATGCAGACTTTATAACCAAATATTATCTTCGAAATAACTTACAATGTGCGTCCTCTCTCTTTCAGTTCTTTTTTCGATTAATACAAAGATTGCATATTGTTTAAAAAGGATGTCTCCTTTACAAAGATTAGTTTAACTGGAGGGGGAAAAAAAAGCTATTTTCAGAGAAATATGCCACAGCAGATTATATATTATAACTGGAGACTACACAGGGACTTTGTTTTAATATGGAATGGGGGTATTTGAACAGTAAATGCGGAAATGACCTTGTGAGGACACACTCCTGTGAGCTGCAGTCATGGTCTTAGAAGAGACACTGACCCTCCTCGTCCTCAGTGAATCAGACAGCATTAATCTAGGCCCCTGCCTTTTATATCACTCTGGCTCTTACACTGAGAGGGATTAATGTGATTGTGCTTATTTTTCTTGCTCTTCATCATTCTTCCATTCCATGGCTTAACTGGATTCCTTTAAGTCTTCAGTTCCCTATTTATTTATATAGCTGGGATAAAGAAAAGGTTACTTATTTAAAGTAAAAGATATTTTATGAAGATTAACTTTCACATGTAGTTTTTACGTGACAGGAGGTTAAGGAATGCTGAGTACAAGTAGATTTAGGCCACACTGGGTTATCTTTCAGAGCATTTGTATCCCTTGTGTATTTTACTTCTTCCGTTCTAAATTCTAGATTCTATACAATTTATCCTCATTTTGAAAATGGGCTGGGGTCACTTCAACCCCAAAAATAACACAGGGCATATTATAGCAGGGATTACCCGATTCCAACAATAACTCTACTTTGTGTATCTTCAGGCCGATGGAGCAATCTGTACAAGCTCCCATATAACTGGATTGGCACTGGCCATGTGGTCTACAATGGTGCTTTCTACTACAATCGGGCCTTCACCAAGAACATCATTAAGTACGACCTGAGGATGCGCTACGTGGCGGCTTGGACACTGTTGCACGACGCGGTCTATGAAGACACCACGCCCTGGAAGTGGCGCGGCCACTCAGACATCGACTTCGCGGTGGATGAGAGCGGCCTGTGGGTCATCTACCCGAGCGCTGACGATGACTACTCTCAGCAGGAGGTCATCGTCATTAGCAAGCTGGACCCTGGGGACCTGTCAGTGCGGAAGGAGACCACCTGGCGGACGGGCCTGAAGCGAAACTCCTATGGCAATTGTTTCATCGTCTGTGGCGTGCTGTACGCCATCAACGTCTACAATCAGAAGGAGGGGGTGGTATCCTACGCGTATGACACACACACCAACACTGAGGCGGAGCCTGGGCTGCCCTTCACCAACGAGTACTCCTTCACCACACAGATCGACTACAACCCCAAGGAGAAGGTCCTGTATGCATGGGACAACGGGCACCAGTTAACCTATCGCATCAACTTTGTGGGCCACTGAGCATCTCATGGGTTCCTGTTCCACTACTCATCCGTTCACCAAGCACTTTTTTTATTCTCTAGTTTTCATTTATATGTATTTTAATACTGTTAGGTATTCTTTTTTTGTGGGTCAAAGCAGCAACAATAGCTGCTTGAACTATGCTATAGAATGTAATATGTTCTTGAATTAATTTCTTGTTAAAGAATTTGGTGCTTTGGATTAGTTATTTCTTCAGGAAGACCCTGCACTGTTATGTTGCCGTAATCAAGAGCGTTATCAACCTAAGCAATCAAATGCTGACAAAAAAATGGATCAATTGAACAAATGCTAAGGCATGCCTGCACAATACCAAGCAAGTTACTATGACTTAAAGAGCTTTAATGCTTTTATTTTGTACGTGAGGTCTACAACAGATTTATCGCCTTGGAGTTAAACAAATCAGTTTGGCTAAAATGTTTACAAACTGCATGGATTATGCCTTCATCACTACTGCCCTTTTGGCTTTAGAATGAAATTTCAAGCAACAGCCTCATATAAGCAACAACACATGTGCCTTTAGCTAATTAGCATCAAATGTAAATGTCCTCAGATGCTCAGTGCTACATCTGGGTGACATTTATTTGTACTTTTGCAGACTGACAAGTAGTGGCATCATAGCTGAGCAAGGGGAGAATCTTGTATACATATATGACTCACTTTATTAGATACACTTAGCTTATTAGGTACGCCTAGCTAGCAACACGTGGGACTCACTTTATTAGGTACACCTAGCTAGTACCGGCTAAGACCCACTTTATTGGGCACACCTAGCTAGTACCTGGTAGTACCCCCTTTATTAGTCGCACCTAGCTAGTCCTGTAAAGGGTGGAAGAGCTGAGGGCTCTGAGATGCTTTGCTGCACACCACTGTTGTCCTGAGCTGTTCTTCTTGCACTTGTGTCCTTTCTATTAGCTCTAACGAGTCTGGCAATTCTCCTCTGAGCGCTCTCATTAACTAGGTGTTTTCATCCAAAGAACTACTCCTGCCTGGATGGTTTTTCTTCATCACACCATTCTCTGTAAACTCTAGACATTGTAATGTGTGAAAATCATTCGTGGGCAGCTGTTTCTGAGGGGCTGGAAGCACCATGTCTCACACAAACAATAACACCACGTTTCAAATGTCATGCATCTCCAGTGATTCTAATGTGTAGTTAGAGTTTGTGTTAAGCAGCTGGTGTACCTAATCATTTGGCCACCAAAGGTTGTATGCATATTTTTATCTTCATATTTGTTCCTTCAGATCTGGTTAGCAGTACATTCAAACATACATATTATGTCAGACATGGTAATTATTATATATATCGTTGCTCATTACACTTTTTTTCTGGCCAATTACATTTTATTCTCAAAATGTCTTATTTTGTAAAATAGTTTCTCTGTAAATAACTTGACAATTGTTGGTATAGTTTTTACTAAAACATTTACGACTTTAACAATTACTTTCTAGAAACTCCCAGAAGTTCAATATTGAATTTTCATTCAACAATTAACTGACAATATGTTGACATTTAAGTTCTCAGCACCAGATATTACCCAAAGCTATTAGTTACATATTTTCTACACATAACCGACAGAAATAATGTATATTTTACTTCTTGTTTTTACAAGATATTGAACTTTGCTACGACTGAGAATTTTTCATGTTTTTCTTCAAGGTTCTTATACTTTATTGTGTGTTTTTGTAAAATATCTGGCCTGTAGATCCTTATAGACATTTTGGATGTCTTGAGAATACATGTAAACATTAAAGATAATTTGTCCAGTCATAATCATTGCATCACAAGCAAGCACCAAATAAAGCTGATCTCTAGGAATATACAGGCGTGTGTTATTTGCTAATAGACATCTGGCAGACAAAATGCAGAGAACACAGATCACGCACATCTGAAACAGCATGGGAACCTAAACTCAATTTGCGCACAAGCCTTCAACTTATGCCTTATGAAACAATCCATCCTCTAAATCTCACTTAGTACGCACACTTCCTGTTTGCTTAACCAATAGAGATCGAGCGTCAAAGTTAAAGTCTGCCAAATTTGGGATTAGGTAGATTACAGAGAGGGACTTTCCTTAGGCTCGGCTTGAAAAGCCTTGTTCTGTCTTAATTGTCTAGTTTCAGGACCAGAGGGATGTTCACCACATGTTTTTTCCCTTCTTTTAGAGCCCTTTTCAGCCCAGCTTAAAGAGCCTCTCCCTCACAGGCTGGACATTCATGGGTTTTATTCACAAATCTCAAAAGACCCAAACTTGGCCCCATTTCTGCTGGCTTCATAGCGCAGCCTTTAAAACTTACGACAATCTTGCTTGTTTTTTTAGTAAACCGAGTCCCTGTAAACCTGTACCAAAATGTGTATATTTAGCATCACAGTTGCTTATTTGATTCTTTGGAAATTTATTGAACCACTTTCCTGGAAACAGTATTATGTAAGGAGTACATCTTCTGTCAGACTATCCCATATTCCGTGTTCTTTTAACATCTCTAACCGAGATCAAGTGTTGACGTATTTCTTCTCCAGGAGTACAGGCCTCCCCACCAAGGCAAACCCAGTGATGTCACATTCTCCCTGCCCACATCAAACCTGGAAAGACCCTTTTGTTCTGCACACTCAGAGACGTTGGGTATAATTGTCCTTCACAGATGGATCATTGCATTTTAGCTACCTTGGATTTTGGAGAGCTCCAGTTTTTGGCTCTAAATGCCCAGGCCATCTTCTTGTGATCAGTTTAGCTGTTCCGTTATAATGCTAATGGAAAAGCACGATCCCTCACCGCCTCATATGCAAACGAGAAATCGTCAGTCCCCAGGTCCACATGCATCATCCAAAAAAATCCTCAGCTGCCACACGTTCACCCATCAAAACTCTTAATAGGTGATATCAGTTCTGAATGTCATTTTTCCCCTGGTTACTCTACAGGTCACAAATTAATAAGCATGACAAATTGTGAGGTGAAGTTACCCATAAGCCATCATTCTGAATGCACGCGCATGAATGCATGTTTTACCATTTTGTTACTTACTCCCAGCCCTTACCAATTTTCTCTTCATCGGCACACATTACCTATTTATTACCCTTAACTAAAGCTGGTTACACTGACTACAACTGAACCCAAAATCTCACTATGGAGGACAGAACATTTGACTGTGAGAACCAGCCTGAAGTTCACAAGACAATGGGACCACCGTGAGCTTTGGCCGGGTTTGACTCATGGAAACTTCATCTCTTTAAACGCAACAAACAAGCTTGTTTGCCTTGTGCTCCTACATCCCCAGGTTACCTTAATGGTTTGTTTCTCTCTTAAACACCATCTTTATATGTGTGTTTCTGGGCAGTCTTATATGGAGACTCGCTGAATGAATCATTAATTCTGCCCGGTAGTATCTTAATTTAAAGCTTTCACGGAACCCAACGCTTTAGGGTGTGGGCAAGGTCCTGTGCTTTCCGCCCACTGTGGCCCACTAAACGATATTTGACTAAAAACTCAAATTGTTGAAAAGGGGCAAGCCCATCTGTATGTGAATACCAGGGAAAAATTCAAGGGGGGAGGAGGTGCAGCTCACTGGCACGTCTGTTTGTAATTCAAAGGCTGGAGCCTACATGTGATGATCTTATAGGGGCTGCAGACCTATTGGAAGGGTGGGGTCAATCTCTCACGGCCCTCTTTTATGTAGTGGTCACCATTCTATCCCACGGTACTTCATCAAACTTCCCACGTAACACCGAAAAAATACAACATTCACAGGCACAAAGCACTTAATTATCCACAGATTCTCTGCCGATTAGCAAATTGCATTATGGGAAAAGTTACTGCAAAATGAATGCCTTGCACACTTCCAAGTTTTTTTTTTTTTAGCATGAAAGAAACTTGGCTACATGACGACTTTAAATTAACCCCACATATGACAATGCAGGCCACCTGAGAGGAGTCGTGCTTATTCCTGGTGAGGTAATGCCCAAACTTCATTGTTAACCTTGACATGATCTTTGACCTCAAAGCAGGGATGTTCTGACCCACCATCCCCAGGCCTTTGCATGAGGCATTCAGCCACAACCCTTAAGCTTCAACACACTAATCCCTTTACATGCCTCCATTCTAGGCATGGGGCACATTCGGCAAATTTGTAATGGTTAGTTTTAAGGAAACTTTTGTTTCTAAGCCAGGTTAATAATTAAGTCTGTGACTTTCACTTATCAAAGGACTCTCAGTCTAAAAAAAGAGTGCAACACTATAAAAAGCCTATTTCATTCATTTTCCCAGGAACCCTTATCCGCTGGAAGGATGCGGAGCCTATCCCAGGAAACCTATCCCACTAAGCCTATCCCAGTCTGGAGCCTATTCCAGTTAGCCTATCCCAGTCTGGAGCCCATCCCAGGCAGTACAGGAGACATGACCAACTGCCAATAAATCATGTGGCCAGTCACACACTCACCCATGCTAAGAGCAATTTAGAGATACCAATTGACTTAAGCCAGGCCATTCGGGAGGAGTCCTGCGTAAACAAAAGGAGAATGTGCAAACTCCACACACACCAAGCCAGGGCAAGACTCTAACACGCAACCCTGGGGGGTCACCATATTCCACACAAATATTGCGTATTGTTTGCTTGGTGAAGCTTTACATTATCTGCTCCTTCATAATGCATTCATAGAACATTAACTGCACCTTCATAATGCATTCATTACCATTCATAGAACATTCAGTATACCTTCATAATGCATTCATTATGCATTCATATAACATGAACTGCACCTTCATAATGAACGCATTATGAAGGTGCAATAAATGTTCTACGAATGGTAATGAATGCATTATGAAGGTACACTGAATGTTCTATGAATGGTAATGAATGCATTATGAAGGTGCAGTTTGCTTTTGTATTAAAGCATTACCGTTTGTTTTTATAACTACATCCATTGGTGAATTTGAAAAAGGATGGATATGAAAGTCATCCAGCTCCTCTCCCAGCCTCAGAAAGCCCTCATTCCCTATAAAACCCTTTAAAAGAAATGTAATCCTAACAGGCTCCATTGCTGCAGGGAGTTCTGTCCATGCAAACTAAACATGTAAGTTGCTTCTGCCAAAGCATAATGCATTTAAACTAAAATCAGAATAAGGTACCATGCTAACTACTTCAAATAAGACTATATTGTTTCTCTTGGTGTTCCAGTTGCGATGGCCCCCCGTGTGCTTACAAACCAGGCTGTGCATTTCACCAGGAGATGGCCCCATGTGCCTAAGACCAGGCCATGTGTTACATCTCACCCACTGCAACTCCCCAGAGACCGACTCCCGCAGCTATGACATGATTACATGGGGGGGACAGCAGGTTGCAATGCTGCACCTGTGACTGGAAGGTTGCTGGTTTGAGTCCCAGGGTCGGCAGAATGATCCCACCATTGAGCATGATCTACAATTGTTATGGGACCATCTGACCCCCCTTTCTTAAAAAATATATACACTTGTTTTGGATAAAAGTGCTGCTGGATGTAATGTAAGGATTTTCATACCTGATATTAGCCAGCATTAAAATGGGAAGGTGGGTGGTCATTAAATAAAGCTTAAGGCTCCGAATCGAGTAACAGAAGCTAGTAATTATTAGTTAGTCGGAAGGCAGGTGCTGGAATAACGGGGTTTGGAGAGCCTCGGTCGCCGTAAATGGTTTCCTGTAAAGACTCCCCTGTGGCGCCCTTCTTCCCGGACCTGTACCACACGGGCTCTTCACTGAGTGGCGGTAAAGGCTGCAGGGTGATTACACCAACACGCGGCAGGGAAATGCGGTTTCACCACTCTGAGGGGGAACGCCGTAAAAAATCTAAAATGCTCAGAGCGTCCAAACGGAAACAGCTAGAGCTAAGGCTCTTATGTCTAAAAAAAACTTCCCATGGGCCTTAGCAAAGGAGCGGGTCGACGCTCTCAAGCACCCGCGGATATTAATCGTTGCATTTGTTACATCATGCTGTTGGGAGAAAACGAAGGCTGTTCTATGGAGGTAAACTTTATATGGCCATTCATAAATAGGTCCCACCATCTTGGCTCGGTCATCTACACTACCGTTCAAAAGCTTGGGGTCACTAACAAATTTCCCATGACACAGCCTTCATTTCTCAGAACAACAACAGACTGATGAGCATCGGAAGAAAGCTCTTTGTTT
>JAAGVU020000040.1:3464701-3476875 GCA_011763525.2 Mormyrus iriodes
CGATGTTTGCTGATAATGGGCCTCTGTATGCCAGTGTAGATATTACATTAAAAAACAGCTGTTTCTAGCTACAATAGCCCGTTACAGCATTGACAATATCTACACCGTATTTATGATTCACTTGATATTTGAAATGGACAAAAAAATGCTTTTCTTTTGGAAACAAGGACATTTTGAAATGACCCCAAACTTTTGAACGGTAGTGTACGATCAGCCTGGCCAGGAATACTGAGGTTTCCTTCCTTCCTTGTGAATTAAAACACAAAGCACACATAAAGGAAACGAACACATTTAACCTGGATTAAGCACAACAGTCTCCCAGCACAAGCAAAAGCTAAACATTTCCAGCTATTCCTTCATCCATCAAACAATTAGACACTAAACTCCCTCTATCTAATCTTTCTCCCACCCAATCCCACAGTATACTCAGAACCATATGGTGCCATCTTTACCGTAATACAAAGCTGAGAAACATTCTTCTTCTTTTGACAAATATTGCAAAAACCCAGGACAGAAGGCAAAACCGGTGATGCTGTTGATTTGTGGACAGCTGTAGTCTCATCATGTCTCGGTCAGGAGAGTCTTTGGAGGAATCTGTCAGTAAGCACTAGAGTAGTATCTAAAATTCCATCCATCCATTCTCTATAACTGCTTATCCAAGGCCGGGTCATAAGTGAGCTTATCAACAAAAATGCAAGGAAGATGCCTGGGGACACTCTAGATGTGGTTCCAGTCCGTCACAGGAGACACGCAGAATGATTTATTTCGGGATTCACCCAAGCACGCGTTTTGGGACTATGGGGGGAAACCAGAATACCCAGAGAGAAACCCACACAAACACAGGGAGAACATTACAAGCACAGGGGGCGGAGAACGGAGGAACCCACAGCCCAGGAGGCGTGAGGTTACAGCGTTAATCATTATACCATCATGCCACCCAGGCCACTGAAACCGTCCATGAATTAAAATCAGAGTTTGTTTTACTGGCTTCCTGACAGATGCAGGACACAGCTGGTCACAAGAACGGCACATTTGATATTTCTGATCTGAATCACAGAGCCATTATACAAATATCAGAGATGAGGCGTAATTGCATCTCACGGTTCATTTCGTGTACAAGCATGAAGAGACCCAGAGAACACATTTATAAACAAGATTTTGAGAAGTGGAAGGATTTATCAATTTCAAAGTTAATGGTATGCATATAAAATCTCAGCACCTTCCTGATGCAAAACCCATATGCAGAGGTGGAAATTTCAGGTCTAGAAAGTAAAAATCCAGACCACAATTCTGTTTCAACCAGCCAGCTGAGTACTCTATGACTGTGACTCTTTATACTCAACTGGGTGGTTGGAACAAAATTGTGGTCTGGATTTTTACTTTCTAGACCTGAAATTTTCATCTCTGCACATATGACACGATTTCCTGCACCATGAGGGAAGAGGTTAGGAGATATTGTGTCGGCTATGGGAAATGAACTTATAGTGAAATAAATGCTAATGCTTTTCATTAACGGCTCCTTCATAATGCATTCATAGAACATTCATAAGCAGCATGTAAGTGTAGCTTAAAATCCTAACATGCCATAACAGCTTTAATATTCATTAATAAGAAATATTATACTATTATACAGGTTAAATTTTATTATTATCATATAATGTTTGTTATAAATGCATATTAAAGCTGTTAAGGTATGTTAGGATGTTAAGCTATACTTACATGCTGCTTATGAATGTTCTATGAATGCATTATGAAGGCATGAAGGTGCAGTTAATGTAAAGCATTACCCAATAAACTATTATAAAACTATTTTAAAAGTAGAATCCTCCTCCTTTCCATTATTAAACAAATATATTCCTTGGCAGAAAAAAATAGAAATACAACAAAGTCATTTCCAAATTATTAATATTGCTAAAATACCATTAACATACTCCTGGCACAGTAAGGACTGTAATCATTCAACGTTCAAAGGTCCCGCGTGACGCGTGGACCCCATCAGCTACATTCCCCCCAAGGCGATAGTTCGCTTTTCATTTTTAATAGCCCTCCCAGTGCAGCTTAATTGCAAACATCGACATGGCTTTCTCGAATCCCCCCCCCGTCTGCCACCCCAGATGCGTTGCAGCTGCCCGCCCCAGTTCCTCCTCGATGCTTGCCGTTCTAGTTCAGTCCCACGAGATCTCCACGTTCGGTGACTGTCCGCGCTCCTGTATGTCACTGGCAAAGGACACTGTTATTCAACAAAAAACACAAAGCTAGCAAAAGAAGAGAGACATGTTGTCTAAGAATTGCCTATAGTATGAACCCTGTGCAGGACGTGTGGTTAGGGGAGACAGATGGATAAATTTCTATATGCAAATACAGCACCAAGGTGATGAAGACCCACTTATCTTTGTCCAAGAACACAGAGGCCATAGTCTATGCAACCAGGAAGCATGTTCAAATTTTAATTACGAATATTGATTAGAAAGAATGGATGCAACATAATTAGTGACTAATTAACACACAGGTCAAAGGACAGTTAAAGAAGGCCTGTCTGCTTTGGTGTGATGTTGGTACAAATCCACCGCAAAGCTTCCAGCACTCCTGGCCAAGTCAGGCATTTAGAAACCAGCCTCTTGCTGCAGGGAAGGACTTACTGCCAGCCAAGAGGACATGGAACAAAACCACTGACAGGTAGCCGGTGTGGCGAATTGCGGTAGTTACAATATCCACACACAGCCCCAGAAAAGGGTGTCTCCTGATCTGGGAAACTGAGATAGCTTTTATTTTTTTGGAATAACCGGGAATGCTGGCTTGTGTGGAAAAAGAACAAGCATTCCGATTGTGGGAAGAGGTCTTTCCTGGAGTCTAGACGCCGAGGTCAAGCGCCTAATGATTGTGCCGGGCAAAACTCAAAAGACTCCTTCACTACGATGGACAAAGAGTCTCAGATGCTTTCTTAGGCACTCGCATCAAGTTCAAGTCCTTGATCCTGGCTTACATGTCTATTAATGAACCTTTCAATGGATTAAGGGCACCAATCTCCACCCATTTCCATCAAGATGTCCCATCTCACCCTCCTCGGTCAGCAAACCAATGCTGCTTAGAGACTCCGTCACCATGAGAGAAGTATCACGCCAGACGTTTCTCCTGGGAGGTTCCCTGATGGTGGAATGAGCTGCAGAACCAAATCCAGTCATCAGACTACCACTCCACCTTCAAGAAACACCACAAGGCCCTCCTGTTCCAAGACTTCCTCTACTAACCTGATCCTTCTCCATGTTCCCTGGACGTTCTTAATGTTGTACTTCTAGCCATTGAATAGCATTGTTAAGGTCTTGCTTTGTCGAAAGATGTTCCTCACTCCTCATACTGGTACCTCGGCATTCACTGGAAGCTCAGCCTAGTCGCCTCCTCGACAGCCGTATGTTTGCAACGTGCTATCTGCCTCACTTGCACGTAGCTTAGGAAAAAAAAAAACATATAAAGCGAAAGTAAATTAAACAAATAGAAATTAAGGAGCTAAAAGAGTAAAATTAAACAAAGTTAAGACAGATACAAGTACAATTATGTCAATTAATGTGTATTTTTGTATCAGCATCTAGTGGGTTTTAGCAACTCTAAAACAAAGTCTGATTTTCGTCAGCAGCTAACAGGAGGGTGCAGCGAGTGCAAATTGTATGTCAATCTTTACGTATTGGCTACCGCATAAAGAAAGACTGCGTATTTATTTTGGGCTGGCGGGACGGGGAGACAAATCCAACAAACAGACCGTCTACAAATGATTCCCTGTCAGCTTCAGACGCCGCCTTTAAGCTGGGAACAAAGGAACACTGCTGCTACTTAAACCACGCCAGCGAGGGGTGTGTGGAACCAGCACATCCCACCAAGCAAGGGTTTGATGCATCTTTGAAGACAGACGATAGCGTGAACACTTTCTGCCCCCAGCAGGGTGGAGAGGAACTATCTGGGGTGGCCCTTTAAGGTCAAGGCAATATTCCATCAGCCATAACATTAGTGTGGGGCCCCTGTGGCTTGGGGGACCCCTGTTGGCCACAAACAGTCACTACACTAAATATTTAGTAAATGCATTCCTTATTTAGATGCTAAAGTAATATGTTCTGCTAACCAGCTAGCTAGCTACAATCTTCTGACACTACACACCAGCTATTTATTTAGATCTTGAAACATGTGAGGAGCAGCAGGGGAGGTGGGGGACCTCGGAGTGACATTTTGAGTCGGGCTGCAAAAACGACAAATTCATCTCTGACACTCGCCCGGCGTGGCTCCGGTTTCGTCCTAACATGCCGACGCAGTGAGGCAAGTAATCCTGCTGTCGATTATACATGCAAAGCCAAGGGTGCAAAAATGGACAGGTTTCCAGGACAGGCTGCACAGAGGCAGCTCTCAGATAGAGTCCCAGGCAGCGACAGGCTGATACCTTGCCAGTCAGATGCCTAGAGAGAGTCCGCCGCCCTACTGCCTTCATGGAGTAATAATCAGCCTTAATTTTCAGCAGCTGTCCAGTCGAATAAATGGAGAGATATACCTATGTAAATAGCACAGAGAGCTTAGGGAATTTCACCATGGGCACGTCAATTAAGAGTTAACGAGGTCCAAACCAGCTACATCATTACTTCTGGAATGGAGCTTCTACAGAGGAGCATTCTGAGGAACACTGTGGGGATTATCAGGTTGTGGGGACAGCAGAAGTAGCTTTATTACAGTGTAGGGGGGACATTCAGTTAACAGAAATATTTGTAAGACACGGGCAGAAGATGGGGGGGGGCTGTCTGTGATCGGTGTGCAGCAGAGACCAGAGCCAGGGAAAATCTGTTGCAGACTTAGAACGGTGATCCAGGTCCTCTGCAAGGGTGTGCCAGTCCAGTCTGTGCATGGACTCCCATCAGGAATGTCAAAAAGTATTCAGCACCTTATGCTGAATACTAAATTTTGGTCATTAAAACATCCATCCATTTTTCATAACTGCTTATCCAGCAGAGGCTTGTAATGTTCATTAAAACTCCAAACCATATGGAAGGGTGTATTATAAGCTCTTATGGTCGATTTGGGAACAAGTGAGACTAAAAACGAGTGATGTAACTGGCAATGGATCCGACAATATGCAAGTAATCCTCGATTTACAATACCAGTGCCTGGCCGCGTCCATCATGTGTTAAGTGAAGGCTTCCTCTTAAGCAGGAAAACATCTAGCTTTCCAGGTAACTTTCCGCTAAATGACTGCCTTAGTGTTACAATGCTGTCAAATTATTGAGCAGGCCAGCAGATACTGGTCTCCATCTTGGTCCAGGGTTTTGGTTCAGCAGAAAAAGAGGCAGTGATGTATTTGATCAGAACAGCAGGTAATGGCTTGATGTTTGGCTTCCAGCCAAGCAAGAACATTCTGACAAGGCTTAGAGAAATTGCCTTTAGGAATTCAAACACCGATTTCACGTTAAAAGACCTCTCTCATCATTGTTGTTTTTTAACGGCTGAGGATTACCTCATTAGCACCTCTGTGGAATCACATTCTTGCCTTGAGGAGAAGCGTAGTAAACTTATGGTAACACCATACCAACCCTGTAACGACCTACTGGGGAAAAGTACCTCTGTTGAGTACTTATCCAACCAAGTTAGTTATCATTTAAACTCAACAAAACATCCCATTCCAGAAGATCATATTTATGATCTCAATATGCACCAGGTTTTAATTTTAGAATTTGATCATTTATAACAGTACCAATTTCGCAGACATGAATGAATAATCATTATTCTAATTTATTATCACTAATATTGTTGATTTCAGACTGGCTCAGTTACAGTTCGTGACATGGTAATGTGTCCAAAATATTTTGAAGGACGGACCGAAAAAGTACAGGAAGTGTTTCAGAAATGCCAAGGGATTTTGGGGAATTAATCTTACCCTGTAGGTACTTATAAAACGTATTCAGTCAACTCTGTCACTTTGAAAGAAATATTTATGTTTGAGCAGGAGAACAAAGAGCCAAGACCGTTCTTGGCTGATGAATAAAAAATAAATACAGACTTTGTGAGTGAGTGGGTCTCACTTCCTCACAGTTAGGTGACATTCTCCAAATACATATATTTCCCTGCTGTTTGGAAAGGAATTCCACGGAGAGAATTTAAACCAAAACAGGTGCAGAAATCTCTGCAAGTCAACAAACAAAGTGTCTTGGAAATTCTGGGCCACATCTTCGAACACAAGGCTGGACGTCGCAAATTGATTCTGACGGTAATGAAGCACATCAAAGTGAGCCTATGCAGCCAAGATCCTATTTAATCAACACTAAGGTCCACTGTATATTCACATTTATTTACTTGGCACTTTTGTCCAAAGTAGAATTCAAGTGATACAACACAGGAATGCAGCTGCCAAGGAGCCAACTTGGGTACAAGAGCCGCTAGACTGAGCTTCCACTGAGTGACCAGAAACCAGGACCAGATAGTCATGGGGAAAGTAACCGTACAAGCACTGCTTTAAAAGGGTCACTTTTGTAATTGGAAATGCTATGGACTTGTAATTGCACGGACAAATACAAATGCAAGACGCAACTTCTCAAGTAACAACTTAATTAGGGTGTAAGTCTAAGTGCAATTTACAAAAAACCAATTCACGGCGGAAGACATCAATGGTACATAGTGAGCCAGTATGGGTCAGTGCTAGGAGTTAAAATGACATCCCCTCTGCATAATAAAATAACAGAGGGCCTAAGGATAGGGGCTTCCAGGCCATCACTCGTGACGGATACCTCTTCTGTGTTAAATGCACGTCTTCCGAATGGCCTTCTAGATGTCCTCTGTCAAATGGGCCGCTGCAGTATTCAGTTGGTGCAGAGAGACCGCTGCCGCATAGCGGCACGAGCAGGCTTAATCTAAGCCCGTAAAGAGGACCTACAAACACTTCTCCCGGGGTCTTGTGCAAACGAGCGGATGGAGGCTTGTCAGATGGACGAATGGTTGTAAGACAAATACACTGAGAAGATCAGACACCGAGAGGAAAAAAGAAGTTTCCTCAGCTGGTCTGGGGATGAGGTCCGTCCAACCATTTCCTCAGAGCTTAATCCAGATTACATAATGGGACCCCTTGGTCTACTATAGCTGCTTCTCCATCGTTCAGGACCTCCCTGGGAAGACCTGCCCCTACACAGCTTCAGCGTATCCAGCCAAGACACCGCTTGAATCGCTGCCATTCCCCTTACTTTGAAGGGATCTGAAGTGCTCCCCTTGTTTCATAATGGCACCTCTTTGTTTTTACAGTTTTAATGCTCTGAAATGTTGCGTTTCTCCCGTCGCTGGCCTCTGAGATCAATGGTTTCATTCACGTCCCGTAAAGCGCTGCACGGGCAGATGGTTCACGCTGAGGACCCCGGTCCTTCAGAGAAAGGAAATATAAAGATGTTATCGAACCCTGGTCCACAGTCTGTCCAAGATTCCTCTCTACTAGCCGATTTCTGCCCACAAAATTAAAGCGTAAAGACCATCTCAGGAACATTCCTATAGTTCACACTGGGACAATGTGCTCTTTGACCTTGATTCTAAAAAAAACTGGAGATCAGAATGACATCCCAGCAGGGGCCTACACAGGGATGGGGCCACAGGGGACCTGCCCCCTGCGGAAAGCTGATTGGCCCCCAGAGTGCCCCCCTCCACTGTCACTGACTGATTCAAAACACATCATTAGTTAATAAGGTTAGCCACTCTGTATGAATTGTCGTCCCCACTTCCAAAATTCCTAGAATCTTCTCCGCATTGCAGATGCAGAACTTGGGGAGGGGGGGGACTTCTTTGTGGTACCAGAACCACGATCGCTGTTGTTTCACACACAATCCAGTTTACCACGGTCATGTGAGGTATGTGAGATACACAATCATAAAAACCCCCAAATTCTGCCCGTTACATTCCTCCCATCCTGTAGCATCGACCCTCAGGGTCTGCTATCCACCAAAAAAAAAACACCATCAAGATCAAACAACAACAGGCGAGCAGATCTCTTCCAGATAGCACTTGTGATACCAAATCCCTCTTTCTTGCGGTTCATTTAAAGAAAACCAAAGACCCACCATAATCTAAAAATAATAATATTGTTCTGGGCCGGGCTTGAGAAGAGGCAGGATCACAGGAGATTTACAAGACTGGTGGGATCGCGACGCAGAGACCACGAAAACCAGTCCCACGAACCACACTCAGCACATGGCTTTTTTTAACCCCACGGTGTCTGTCTCACGCTGAAAAGCTTTCATAATCTGGCCCATGACTGAATCGACAATTCGCCATGGCAATGACAAACGTCAGGGATGATCACTAGCAGGAAGATAACCAGTACCTAGTGAGCAACACAATATGTCACTATAGCAACCCACTTTCCAGGAACTGTACTGGTTGCAGATCATTGCTCTAGGCTCCAGTGCCTGTAATCAGCTGGTTGCCAGTTCCAATCCCACATTCATCAGAATAGGTCCCCTGCCATTGGGCCTGCAAGCAAAGCCCTTAACCCCCTGAAAAATACTCCAGGGCTGTCAAGTAATCCTGAACTTGTCCTCACCTGTAAGAGAGCATGATGGGATATGCAAAAAAACAAAATAACTAATGTTTCTTTAGAAATAGGCAATTGAATCGCAGTCCTGGCCAATGGATGTACAAGCGCATGGGGCTGCACCCCACATGCAAAACGGCCATCGCTTCTGCCATTAATGAAAGGGTCTAAGATAAAGAGCAGTAGGAGATCAAAGCATTTGCCTGCAGACAAAGCGCAGGCACGCTATCGAACACCACACAGCGGCAGCCACGGCTGGCCAACAAATGCTGAAAGCCTTTTTAATAAGCGTGTACACCTGTCATTAACTAGCACTCATTAGGGTTTAACTAGCAGTCATTACAAACTGCCACAGGCCTTGGCAGTACTCTGCACAGGCAGAATAAAACCCATCACAAAACTAAGACAATTTATAAATTATGAATGCATGACAATCACTGCAACTCCATTAAAGTGCTAGAAATGCAGCAATTACAAGGAGAATTATCCCAGCATGGAGTACAGTTCTAGGGAGTGATGTTAACTGGGATCTCCATAAGGATCTCCACAGGGACTGCCACAGCCATCAGTCTGATCTTTGTAAAAATCCAAAATTCAAGGGCTGGGATATAAAGAAATCAGCCATATCACTTCCTTAAGAAAGCAGACATTCAAAATCATAATGTGCTTCTTCTGCTACACAAATCACAATTTTCCTTGACTGTTCTGCTCCAATCCCAGGAACGTTCCTTGTCAGCCCAATAACTGTTTGATGTCCCAGGTTTCAGGAGGACCTCTACCCCAGACTGATACTCAGAAACACAGGTTAACACACTGCTCCCCCCTTACACTTGTCTCCATAGCAGTGCTGTCAGGGTACCGCATGTGTTCATTATAAATACTAATATATTTTTTTCCACTAAGGAAACATGGACAAGCAAACAACGATCACACAAATGCTCTATGGTTGCTAAGCAACCACACACAATTCCTCACAGGTGCACATCCCTGCATTTAACATGGGAATCAACTGGCCAGCTAACAGGGAACATTCCCAGAACTTTAGCTAACGTCATTTCAAGGTCTTCTCAAAGTTGGCAGAGAACGTTCTTACTGTAACATTGGTAGAACATTATTTACAAGTTTTATATTTTAACAGAAGTTCTATCAATGTTAGCACAATAACATTATTATCTGAACATTTTTTAAACATAATTAATATTGAAAAACATAGTTGTATAATAAAACTATTTTTTATAGAAGCGTTATGTGCCTTGAAGCCCTGACATCTGAGGTGCAAAGTGACAGTGTGACCTGCTACCCCAGCACACCCCATGCTTGCTTTTGCATCATAAACCATACTTGTTACAGTAGTTGTAGTAGTGGGATAACATTATGGGAATGTCTGGAAAGCTGGACACTCTGACCATTTCCATACCTCGATCCAAGTAACGTTCGGTATATGTTCCTAGAAATAAAAAACGGGTGTGAACCTTGGCTGCTTAATAAGATACTTAGATAATGTGTACAACAGTAGCTGATTATGCCAAGAGTAGGGTCCTTCAAAATGCAGGTCATTCTGTAGAAATGCGAGCAAGAGTCACCAGTGACTAGGCAGCGGCTTAGAGAGCAGGGTGAGACAGCCTCCATGAAGCAATCGGGGGTTAAGGGCCAACAGTGACATCACTCGGCCGACCCTGGGATTTGAACTAGTGACCTACCAATCAGAGACACTAACCCACTGAGCCACACACCACCCAGCTGTGTAGATGATAAAATTATTGTACATATCAAATTCATCAATGGGGCATGCTGGGAATATGTAATAGTGACATCAGAAACTTCTAGCCTAATGGATGCTGAAAGACACAGGCCCGCATACACATGGCTGTTTAGCTAGATTCGGGCCGTGCATGGCAGGTACTTTTCCTTTGGCTTGGCTCTTCCTCCTCGATTTTACACCCTGTCAGCATTGGTGCGGTACAGCACTCAGGGGAGCACTTCACTTGCAACAGCAAGGCCATGGGTTCACAGCTTGGGTCTCTCAGATTACCCTGCACAGCGCATTCAATGTCATCGTAATTCCTCCCAACTTCAAACGGGTTGTTCCCATTCCCTTGAATTTGGGCCTGAGTGACAACTCTTGGATCCACGACAGTAACTTCCTGGTCTTCCTCCTGGAGCTCCTCAAGTTTCCATGCCCTCTTCATTAAGGTGAAATCACCCACATTATCCAAGATAACACCTAGAGGAGTCTCCTCAGCTGGGCAACAAGACCTTTAGCACGATTAGTTAATCCTTTCTCTCTCTAAGAAACTGTATAAGTTGGACTTGGGTTTGACACCCAATGGTACTGGACCTCTTGCAGATGGTCGGTGATGAAAGGGCTTGATAGGGATGAATGGCCCATCATTGGGTCATCGCTCAACACTCTGAACCACTTAAGCCTGAACTGGTCCACATGGAAACAGCTGTCATCTGGGGGGCTTATCCCTGGACAAGCATTCCAGTACAATGGGGTACATCTATACAGGAATGTCTGACTGTAGAAAATCTGTCACTCGGACCTCCAGCGAAGACCGGCGCCATGGGGAGACAGACTCATGTGAAAGAGATGCAGACCGCATTCCCCCCAATGCCAATTTATGCTGGTGTGATGGCTGGGCGCTGTTTAGTTGCATGGGAAAGAGGCTGAATTTTCTTCAATAACACAATGTCATTGTCACACTTTCAAACGTGATTCACTGTAACTCAGTCCGTCCATGCTTAAAAATACCGCGAACTAACAACCATTTAATATGCACTCAATCAGGCACAAACCTCGCTGAAATTTTCCCACCCCTAAGACTCCAATGATGCCTGACATGGAACTGGCCAGTAGGTGGCACAGTGCTTAAGGACATGGAGCTGTAAATCAGACCTGCAAAAAGACCATTTGCTGAAGTGTCAGAAGGTTCTGCAGTTGTATCCTGTTTAAACTGGTAAAAGTAACACCTAGACAGCTAAATGTAACTAGTTGAACCACATTAAATAGTGTATGCTTACCGAAATGACCTGATTCAAAGTTGATAGCTATTCTAATTTTTTCGGTACCCTGGGGAAATCTATATTTTGACTGAATTTATTTTTTTGGAGAACTCATGAATTTACTCAGGATGCATGACACTCATCACGAGCTATTACCGTTTAAATTTTATTATTAACAATCATACGCTACACCACGATTCAACCATTCAACCATCGATGAGAATTTACAACCATGCTTTACAATAGTTTCTAATATCAAGAGTCATTTGGCTTTACAACAGAATCGTGTGTCAAGGAATTTTAGCAATAATTCATGGGATTTTTTTATTTTTCCTGAAGGTGCAGGGTTAAAGGGTCAGGTGAACAGGCAAAGTGCATCCTCTGTAAATGACAGAGTGCTCCATGGCCGGAAGCTGAGCATGTGCGCTCCAAATGCAGCCATTGGCTCCTGGATGTACAGGAAATAATGTGGTGATTCTTCTTAGATTCCATTTACTTTATACACTCACCTAAAGGATTATTAGGAACACCATACTAATACGGTGTTTGACCCCGTTTTGCCTTCAGAACTGCCTTAATTCTACGTGGCATTGATTCAACAAGGTGCTGAAAGCATTCTTTAGAAATGTTGG
>JAAGVU020000040.1:3486226-3530330 GCA_011763525.2 Mormyrus iriodes
GCCTCGCTCGGCCTGACCGGAAAATGCTAAATGGCGTCGGAAATATACCGCCTAGCGTTGCTTAACACTAAATGTAGAGTTAGCTTTACAAAATACTGCACATTTAATTAACTAAGGAGCATTTTTGTTCAATGTACCAATAGTTTACCACAAACCTAGAAAATCGAGCATATATATGACTATTGTTAGCCATTCACGCTGCAAACAATATTCTGACGTTTGCTGATTAGCTAACACACCGATACTTCGCCTATGCCCGGCAAAATCGTTAACTTACCTTTGATATCAGTAATATACCCCTCTATCCAGTTGCTGTATCCTTTCTAATCTAAATGATTCAACGTCCCTCCTCAGCCCATTTTTCGACATCGTTCATGGTAAAACGTGGTATCTGCTCAAGGTTTGCGGCCCAGGCCATCGTTATTTGTCAGTATTTCCGGGTTTCCTCTTGGGGTGACTCCCACCTCCTGCGTGAAATCAGCGTATAGTAAATATATAAGGAAATACAGGAGCGTTGTTTATTATCATTGTCTAGTAATATGTACTGTACATAATTCTATGTGCTATACTTTTATACAACTGGCAGCGGAGTGGGTTTGTTTACGCCAGCATCACCGCGAACACGTGACTAATGTGTTGCGGTTTGACGTCACGACGGACGTCACTAGTCGATGGGAATTTTTCGGCTGTTTAAATGGGGACCATCGTCACGCGGTCCATCGTTAACCGAAAAGTCATTATGCAGCGCATGACTGTATATCTATAACTGACTCCCTGATAAACGCTAAACGCTATTTTTGCTTTTCTCCTTTTTATTTAAAAGCGAAAATCGTCTTCTGATTTAATCAAATTAGCGAAAAGAGGTGCTAATGTGACTCTTTCATAACTGCGAAGTGGCGTAAAGCGAACGTTCATAAAGCGAGGGATACCTGCACATTTCAGTTGACATGGCACACTATCTGCATTTAGTGTTGTAATGGCCCTGTTTGAGTATGCTAAGAATAGAAAAATGTAGAGATCATGTTCCTCCAACAAAAACTATGCCTCTGCTGCAGGAGAAAAAAAATCCACAGCCAACATGATTTACACAAGTCTGCTTCTTTGTTTTATTCAGTAACAACTTTCATAAAAATGACCAGAAATACTTCTTAAAGTGCAAATTGTGCAATCTGTTGCCAAATTAGATATAATAAAGAAATCAATCGTAAAAATATCATTGTATATCCCAATAAACAATTTCTAGTTAAAAAGTAGACAAGTCTCCAGTACAAAATATGCCATGGAGCACAGACAAAACTTTTAAGTAGTAATTAACCAAAGTTTAGAAAAAATACAAGTTGGGCTAAGCAAACTCAAGGTTAACTCCAAACTCTACAAACTAAATTGAAAAGGTCTTTCACATAGTTGGAATGATTTTTTTTTTTAATCCAAAACACTTAACAGCATTTGTGAGGGCATCTGTGGAAAGCATGGATGTGATTCTTGACTTCAGCATGGCTGATCACGTGGCCCCGGCTGGATCTCAGACATTCATCAGCATTAGCGTAGGCATGCTGGGTCAAGGCCTCCACCATCCATCTGTTCTGGACTCGCTTAAATGGTCTGAGTTCCTTGGTCGACAGTGGCTCTCCTTGTTTGGCAAAGATGAATCACTTCAGATGTGATCTCAATGCTTCTGTTGGGAACACCAGGAGTGATGGGGGCACGCCCCGAAAAAAAGAAACAACAAAAGGTAGATCTTCCTCCCTCTCCAACGGCACATTTAAAACAGATGCAGGGACATAATTACTTCTGCATTGCACGGTATTGTTTGCTGAAAGACTTACACTGTTGAAGTTGCTGGGAGAGAGAGATTTTCTATCCATGGGATCCCCTGGTAAAATTTCAGTCATAGTTCCGGTTTTGGTGATACACCCTCCCTTAAAAATACTATACTAAGTAAAATTCATTTGACCGATTGATTGAAACATTGATATGTTTTGTGCAAAAATACAATACAAAGGTCTTACTATGCTTCCCTTATAGTCTTTCCTCTAAAATAACAGCCTGCAGGCAGGTCCTAGGGCTTTGCTATCGAGCGCACCAAATTCAAACCATATCAAGCACTCTCCATCCTGCCTTTGTTTTGATTTCCAGGCCAGTGTTATTCCAGTCCAGGTGCCACTCCCAAACGTACCCAGAAGCATGTTTACACAGAGGGATAGAACCAAAGGAGAGCCTGTAATTAGCATGCTAAGCATCCTAGCAAAGGTCTGTTTGATGTGACCCGGCTTAACGTAGCATGTTAGCCTTTATAAAGCACCATTTTGTGAAGTTTATATAGGAAAGAGGTTTTCTCTTCAGCCTCCAAACCTGCCGCGATGCATATTTCTGTACATTCTCTGCAGTACATGCCACGGAAATAGTTTAGATAACCATACATGAAGGCAGCTGCCACACCAGTACGTGCGCTCTGCGGGCATCTCCTCTCTGAATAATCCAGCAGTACCAAAGGCCCTGTGGACCTGAGAAAAACAGGCCCTGCCAGACACTGCCAACAAATCATGTCGGCAGTAAATCCTGCTGCCGGGCAGCTTTTCGGCAGAAACGGTGCTCCGTGGCATGATGCCAGGACTGTGACCAGCTGTGACCTCTTCAGTGGGGTTGGGGGGGGGCTTGAATCCCACTTTAGCAGCTTCCCATCTGCTCTACCAGGAACCACGTAAGTGTACTGACAGCCCTGTAACTCCACACCTGTTTTGCATGAGGGTGTGAAAAGAAGGTTCTGGATATCACACTAGGAAGTGCTAAAGGCCGTTTAGAAGGAGATTGATTCCGTTCTCATCTCATTCTTCTTAATAACTTTTATTTGCCATTTGCACATACTGTATGTGCCAGTAAACATACAGGTGCATAAGAATTCTTTGGTTTTCACATATCCCATGATGCTCTGCTGTGAGACACACATATATACAGGTGAGAGTGGAAACGTACTCAAGGGCCTAGCAGTGATATGTTTACCCTGCTGGGCACAGGTTATCATACCGGTGACCTTCTGCACACAGGCACAGAATCCTCACGCTTTCAGAGTCAACGACACTGTAAAAATACTCAGCAGATATTATGATACTATATTGTCCGGGAAACTCATCAGGATGTCTTCTTTTTCATTTTTAGAGGGCAGAGGGAACCAACCAGGGTAAAACCCTTTGTGAAGGAAAGTACTATGTGAGCCTAAGTAAACTAGGGAGTACTGAAGAGGCACGTCAGAAATGCAAAGTGACACGGTTACCTCGGAAATTCTCGGAAAATCTTAAACAACATTTGTACATTATAGGGAGCTATAATCCCCAATTCCATTATGTGAATAGCTACTCAATCTATCCAAGCTCAGTTTCAGTTCCTGACCATTGCAGAATCACCGCTAAGAATATCTGACTTGAATTCCTAATTATTTTTGCACCCAAACCCAGCCCGGTGCTCTCAAAATGTGTTTCTGTGTGCATTATTATATGGATACACGTGGGGTTTGCAGAGTCCAAAGTGAGCTCTTTGGGTTTGGCCCCTAACTTTACATATCCCTGGTTTCTCTGGTGCGTGGGGGGGTAACTCACTAAATGGCCCCACATCGTTCATAAAATTACTACCCACTGACATCATGGTTAGGAATATCGAGGAATGTCCCATAGTGCAATGATGACCATTGTCGATCTGGAAGCATTTAGCCGTTTAGTTAAAATGCCGTGTTCGACCTTTGCTGACATATTTCTGGGGCTTCTAAATCAACATTTGATTACTGACTATAAAACCAATTACCCTTTAGGACTAAAAATGAAAGGATTGATTATTAAGAGATTTGGGTTGGCGATCAAAAAGGGAGCGATATTGTCAAATTCCTTCAAGCAAGTAACTGCATGACAGGTGTATATAATTATGTAGAAACAGGTGATTATTATCAGCACATAAACCAGCTGGAAGCCTTCCAGAGCTGGGCCTGGAAACCTTACTACTACGCTGATGATTCACCTACAAAAGGCACCATTTAACCCTTGTTTGGACCTACACAAAACAAACCTTTGTAATTCAATGATCAGCAATTAGCAACATAATGAACACTTAACTTCATAAAACAAACGCTAATAAGCTATTAGCCCATCGATGGTGCGGTCGGCATCGCAGCCTTCGATGTTTAAGATTAGGGCTTTATTGCCTGCAGCTGACTTGGTCCACATGTCGCGTGTAGAATCAGTTCCTCCTGCTGCTAAGTGTGGCTTTCTGAATGTAAACAAAGTCTAATTCCTCGTGTAGTAAGCCTGTACATTTCATCAAGGGATCAGGTTGCACTTGTCATCCTGGTGTCGGTGAAAGGGTAAATGTCAAGCAGATTCAACTAAACGCAGTCGACACGCTCCGCTGCCCCAAGAATCTCAGTCCTGTGCCAGATCAGCCATAAATCTTCTTAACTGGAAATGTAATGGATGCTTTGCAGACAACCTTATTTAATTTCCAGGTTTCATTTGGATGTTTTAAGCCACGCAGTGTTAGTTCGTGTGAAGCCCTGCAAACTCCCTTTCCTCAGTAACAGGTACAGGGCCAGACATCACTGACAGCACATGACAGCACAAAAAAGGTGAATCACGAGTCTGGGCTGATAAAGCCCCAGAAGGCCTGCATCTGTTATCTGCAGGCCTTATTAAGGTATCGTTCGGTGAGGAGAAACTCGAAGGCATACGCTGTCAGAGCACAGGTCAGATTACAGGCTGAACGATGCTAAAATTGCTGCTTGCTTCTCAGTCAGCTTTCTCCAGCAGTGTGGACTTTACATTTTATTTACATAGCAGGTGCTGTTATCCAAAGTGATATACTATTTTTTTTTGAGAAAACACAATCCCTGGAGCAACTGGGGCTTAAGAGTCATGCTCAGGGGCCCAACAGGGAAATAACGCTGCTGACCCTGGGATTTGAACCAACAACCTACCCCACAAATCCGCACACATAACAAATGGTCCAATGAGAAACAGTTGTCGGATCCCAGTCACAGCCTGTCATGCCCTTCCGCTGAGGATCACACCATGGTCTGCAGCACTCCCAGGAGGAGCACAGCCCCCCCCCCCGCAGAGAAACACTTGAACATCCCCAGCCGTTTCACTGACTGTACTGCTCTCCTTCGCACAACAGGAGGCGCATTGATGAAGCCGAGATCTGTGAGGCAGGAATGAGGTTAAGCTTTCATACTGTTCTTATACAACGCACATGGGTCAAAAAAAGGGCAAGAAAACAGTGAATTTTCCATAGTGTGTCATTACTATTAGCCAAATATCATGTTGATCAAAGACAAATGAATTCAATGTGTCTTATTAAGCAATCGGCGCCGACTAACGCATCAGTGTTTTATCATTATTTCAGAAATGTTGACAAACTCAATACTCTCTCCTGACACAGCAGATTTGGTAAAGCCTGTTCAATCTCAAATAAGAAACATACATCGCTTACACCTCAGGATTTGCTGGGATAAATCCAGGGCGTGCAGAACAGATCCAAGAAGAATGACGCGTAACACGGGAGATTTTAACACATTTATCTGCAGAAGTGGGATGCATGAGGCTGATTTTCCAGGACAGGGGATGCGAATGTGTTCACGATCATGCTGGCCATTGTCCCTGCAGCTGGATTTGCATGATATATTTTGCTTTTTAAATATTCGCCTTGCAGAATAAGGCTTGCTGAACTTCAGTCATCATGCTGGTAGCGGATGGGGGAAGGGATTGAGATGGACGATGTGCGTGTCCACAAAGCACCCTGGGACGCTGGCGCCATGGCCCCAAAAGCCAATCAGCAGCTGAGGAAATACACCGGTGAATTATGGGAAGAAAGCCTGGCTGCATTTTCCCAAAACTGGTGTGGAAATCTGGTGGCGCGATACCACAGTATACATGAGAGCAGCAGTGTGTTAGCATAAAGCGCAGAGGCATGAGCTAATATACGGCTAAATTTAAGGTGCAGCCTGGGACCCAATCTCACATTCTTTGCCATGTGACAAGGGGACAGGAGGACAGATTGGCGGAATGGAAAAGGGGAACAGAGCGAGGATCGGGCCTCGGGACTGCAGCTGAGTTAGGATCAGGAAAGACGGTCCAGGCGTGTAGTCCGGGCCCGACCGACAAATGGAAACTCACTCTATATCAAACGTACGTTCATTTAGTAGAAGCTTTAGTCCAAAGTGTCAAAGTGAGACAAATAGCATATTATTATGGGTAATTGGGCGCAGGTGAGAGAACAGGCTCATCACATGACTGCTCCCCCCAGCCCCCCTTAATTCTGAGCCAGATCCCTAACATGTGAGCCACAGATGTCCCCGCAGATGCAGGCTTGGCTGTCGAGCACTGGAAAGCATATTTTCGTCTCGCAGAACCCAAAAGCCATATTTTAGCCGAGAACAGTACGCCAGACAGACAAGCGGCCATCTCGGGCGTCGCTGGGCGGGGCTGAGGGGCGGGGGCTGATTTATCACAGAGGAGCTCAGCTCGGCCTGGACTGTGTTAGCGGAGGCGGGGGGGAGCGTAAACACACCCCGGAGAAGCGATTCCATCTCGCGCAATGTCTGCGGATGGATATCCACATCTGCCGCAAAGTGAAGCTCCCTGTTTAAAGACCCGATGCTGTGAGCCGCCCAGCGACCATCTAAACACCGTGCAAATAATGCCAGCCCACCCCCCCAGCGTACTTAATAATTAACTTCGAGTTTTTATTAGTCCCAGACATAAATATATACTGTGCATCTATGTAGTTCAGTTTCTCAACTCCCTCCCAGCTCCCAGCACACCTGTACCAGGTACTCCGTGCTCTTGATTTTTTTAGTTCTTGGTTCAGGGGGGCTGGGAGCTGGGAGGGAGCAAAAATGTGGACTGTCTGGGGGACCCTGGGGACTGGGTTGAGAATCACCGATGAGACGAAATGCTTTTCCACCTGCTTCCAGGTTTGTCGATAGTAATAAATGAGAATAAAATCGCGTGTAAAACGGAGCTGCGTGATGACGGCGCTGTATGGTGCGTAGTGGCACGGCATCTGCAGGAGCCTCAGTCACTGACACTTATTAACACGTCTCACTTTAATGGGTGTTAAGGGCCGTGTGCTTACTGAGTGACTTTCTGTTCCGCTCCCTGCCATGAACTGGAGGAACCGCCTGTTTTTATCTTCTGCTAATTTTATTTTTCTTACTTTATATTAATATTCTTTATTTCATGTTTGGTATTTTAACCTCTTTGTTGTTTAATCTTGCACTGTGACAGCTATGCCTTGCCACAATAATTTTCCTTGGAATAAAGCTTGAATTAATCTAATCCAGTCTCACTAATCTAAAACACTGGGATTTTAGTTCTGGTTTTGTTCTTGGAGATAAAAGTAACACAAAATCCCTCAACATGATTTTACCACCAGTCCTGCTATTTTAATGAAATTACATCTGTCTATATTAAATTAGCTTTGTTTACAAACAAAATGACTACTAAATTCAGTAATGCCTGTCAGAGTATTTATCAGCTTAAACATCGCAGTATTTTGTTTATGCATTCTTGGGCTACGTAATGAATCACACTTGTAGTAAAATGCATCGTCGTTTGTGCCATTGAGATGATTCTCGGCCACAGATGGTATCCAGGCCTTAAATGCACTCCGCAGTCCTTTCCTGAACCTGCTTGACAGAGACTATTCTGAAATAAACCTCAGGATTTTACCAAACATTTTTGTTGATCCACTTGTTGGTTGCATAAATACTGAAAGATAAGAGCATTCTGGACCTCGAGTCTCTTAAAGTTTATCTTTTTTTGCAGAAAAGTTTACAATGGGTTTCGGAACAGGATATGTAGCCTGAGATGTTATGGACACTTGAAATGAACCCAAGTTACAACTACAACGGGGGGGGGGGGCGACCTTATCCGCAAAGGGCCAGTGTGCATGCAGGTTTTTTGTATACGCTTTAGGTCAGCTGTTCAAACTTAGTTGTGAGGACTCTTCAGCCAATCAGTCTTCTAATTAGTAATCTAATTAGAGAGTTGCAGGAAAAACCTACACACACACCGGCCCTTTCTGGATAAGATTTTTTACCCCTGAACTACAAGGAGTATTAATATAGTACAGTATGTTTAATGATGACAAGAATAAGAATCATACTCAGTGGAAGTCCATAAGCCCTTTGGAAAGGGTACATTTACGACTGCGCATTCATTCCAGGACAATCTGAAAGTGTGAGATTTTCCAGTTTGAATGCTCCTATTGCCCAACAGATGAGCCTTCGGGTTCAGAGTTAAGTGTTTGATGTTCTCTGGGAGGTACCATTAGATAATGACCACAGTGAACAAGAAGGAGAATCCCCAAATGAAGGTGAAAGCATGTGGCAGTGAAGTAGGTCTCACGGGATGGGCTAGGACAGTGTTTCTCAGTCCGGTCCCAGAAAGTCCACGTATTTGCTCCTACTGACCGCTAGGAGGGAGCAATAATGTGGACATTGTGGCAGGGAGCTGGGAGGGAGCCGGATTGAGAAACACTGGGCTGGGGTCAAGAGTAACAAGCCCAAAATTCGTTAAGCGTAACGGGGATGTGAAGGGACCCAAGTGTGATGAAGTTTTATAAGTACCAATGAAGAAGCATGTAGGAGGTCCACTGTGGAGGGTTTCTGAGATCAGTGAGCATGAATGGCCCCCACATCTAATCAGAAGGAGGGCAAGTGACACACTGTGAATGTCAGGAGATGCTGAGACTCTCAGATCAGTGCCCAGCTGACGTAAAGTAGTGATATCACACCATTATTATTATTACTCTTGTTACTCTTTCGCATTGTGGTCTTTTATATGCGTTAGCTGCTGGATGCCGAAATTTCCTTCTGGGTCAATAACATATCTACTTATTTAACTCCCCACTTCAGGCCAGCGGGACGCAGCATGTGGACTTCTGCGGCCGGGAGGGAGACCTCCGCACAGAGCTGAGCCCCATCGCTAAGAGACGCGTGCAGGAGTGATCACCTGACTGGATCCCAGTCAGTAACTGTCCTCTAAATGGACAAGGTTCTTAGGGGGGACCAGGCATCTCATTATCATTTAAGTCTGTTAGTTGAACTTCCAGTATATTATGCTTTATATTTGCAGAAGTACATTGGAATGCTTCTTTTCACGTGTCCCATCTCGCTGTCCTATATATATATGTATATGTAGACACGCACAGTTCAGGGCGAAACTTGGGATCTGCACACAGGGTCAGCTCTTTATCTGGTGTCCCTGGAGCATTTTTTGTGGGTTAAGGGCCTTGCTCAGGGGTCCAATGCACAGGATTCAAACCAGCAACCTTCCAGTCACAGGTACAGAACCCTAACGCTCTGAGCCACATACCGCTGTAAGTAACGTAACTCTTACCGCTAAATTATCCTGCATTTAATAACTTACTGATTGGAGTGAAATTGAACTCACTGTTGCCAAATGTATATTGTTCTCCTCTCAAGCGTTCTGTCAGAATGGAGCAAGCAGGGGATCTGGGCCGTGTGCCCAGGGATATGTTGACAAACCTTTTTTTACAAGCAGTTTTATTAGAAGCTTTTGGATCTTGTTAGATTTGGCCGGAATGGCTCAACCTTCTTCCTCTGTTCAGTTTCTCGGTTCTTCCATTTCACAGCTGACAAGCCAAACTGGTCAAACCACAACAGTTATTTTAACGAATTACTAAAGTAACCGGACATGTAGAATAAATCCCATACCAGGACTTCCTTTAACTCGGGTAGGCAGGCATCTTTGTTCCCATGACAAAATAAACACTCGTCCCTGTGTCTTTGCGGTGGAAACACACAGGCTCAAGGTTCCCTTGGATACGGTAGCAACATTCAACCTGGAGCATAAGGGCGTCTCTCTGGATTGAAGCAAGACATCCGTCCAGGTCCCTGGGGAGAGGGGCCTCCAAACGCTTGAATCTGAAGATAAGGCAGGTAGGCAGGCATTGTTTTCACTGGATTTCCTGTCAAAGAGTGCCAACTCGTTTGTGGAGAGAGTGACCCATCTGAAGGCACGCATGTAGTTACTTTTAACTTCTTGCCAGGTTTCAGACACTGAAACCGTATTCCCAGCTGGTTGGTGGTGCATTAACAGGTGACACCAGGCAGGCCGGTGTCAGACAGCCACTTGGTGCATGGAGCAGAATGAGGATTTGGACAAAGGAAGCCATCGCAGTTCAGGCTGCCTTGGAGTAAGGCGTAACTTAGCAGATTATCCCCATGATGCAATAACCAGGCATCCTGAGTGGGCCTTACATGGGAATCTTATCTGTCTCACAAAGGATAGAGGTTCAGGGCTGTTTCAGGTGGGAAGAGAGGAGAATACAGGGTATAGAGGAGAGAACTGCTTATTATACAGCCAAAGACTTTGTATATCTACTGTTGCTCTTTGAAGGTGCATATGGAGCAGTGCGATAACTCCAAAAATATTACTCTGAACAGTAATGCGAGATGAGGGTCAATTAGGCTCAACCCTGAGGGATCAAGGGGGTGCAGAGGTATAAAATTTGAGTGAAAAATCGATGTTCTATCACCCACCATTTTCCTAAACCAGCATGAACTACATGTGGGACCACTGTTACTGCACCTGTCAGACAAAGGAGGAAATACATGCAGATGTTCTGTTTTCAAATAGATGTCGATCTTTTCTGGTATCACAGTCCCAGTTGTGTCTTACTTCCAGGTCAATGAACGTTGGTGACCTTTCTCACGCCGAACGGTTTCTCTCAGGATGCTACGGAGGAGGAACATCCAAAACTCACCGGTGGCACAGTCTCTTCACTCTGACGACCACGGAGCCATCTCTGGTGACCAGAGCACGCTTTCTTTGGGAACCAAGGGCAGTTAATGCAAATCCAGTTACTAAGAAACACTGTTATCACGCCTGGTGACAACGTCCCATTAGGTGTCGCTGGACCTGAAGAAGCATGATGAGCCATTCCCCGAGTTAGAGTGTAGATTAGCAGTAGCACCAAAGAAAATGGCACCCCGTCTGGCCACTGCTATGTTGTCCTTCCAGTGTTTTTTGTCCCATTTTACTGACTGCTGGTGGTGGTCCAGTGTTAGTTCAGTGTGATCCAGTGTGAGTCCAGTGTAAGTCTAGAATGAACTAGAGTGATCCAGTGTGAGTCCAGTGTAATTTTAGTATGAACCAGAGTGATCCAGTTTAAGTCCAGTGTTATCCAGTGTGTGGGTGAGGATTCTGTATCTGTAACTGGACTGTTGCAGATTAAAATCCCAGGGTGGGCTGAGCCAGTTCACCTTTGGGCGAGGTCCTTAACCCCCATTTGCTCCAGTCTGACCCTCAGGAGATGCATGGCACTTTGGATGAAGGTGTCTCCTAAATAATGTAAGTGCCGTGTAGCCCTGTGTGGCACTGGGGGGCGGAGTGGAGCCTGTCTCGCTTTCTGCCTCAGTCCCCTGAGGGTCCTGTTCTCACGCCTTCAAAGCCAGCTGCTATGTTGTGTCAGGACCATGTATCTGGAAACCCCACAGTGGTTTGGGATAAAGCACAGGATTCTGTGGGTAGAAGGTGGGGGTGGCATCAGGGGCTCTGGGTGACTCATGCTTGTCTCTCAGCACAGGGCCTCCAATGCTGCTTGCTGGAAAGGTCTGGCCCTGCTGGTGGGCACGAGTCTCCAAAGAGCCTCCAGAGATCTACCGGGCTGGATGGGAAATCTGACGATCGTCGGCAGGGGGGGACAGCAAAAGGAACAGCAGAGCCACGCCGAAAGCTAAGCAGATCATCTGCTCTCTGTGGTCAGAGGGGCAGAGTCCAGAGAGAACAAGACGACTTCACTACAAGCCACAACCAAGGTAGAAGAGGGCCAGCTCCACCCACACCTTCACACATCACCACACCATCTCTCAATATCTCCTTCCAAGCTTGTCCTGTACATGCCCATCTCTTCTTGTCTCCAAATAATCAGTATTTTCCGGGGGGGGGGGGCTAAATTGACACCGTAACAAATGAAGTGCCAAATGCCCTTGGTTACTTGGAAGATACGACCTAGTAGTGGCCATCAGCTGTCTCTCGCAGGGGTGGTTCATTGCATTGACTCATTCCACCTGTCTTTTTCCTCACAAACCGTATGTGGGAGACTTTGTGGCTCCAGGGACAGAAAATTGTGGCACAGGGTTTAAAGCGTCGCGCTGAGCTTTAATGTGAGGCTGCCTTCGGGTATTTTTAGCTCTTCTATTAACACAGTCTCTCTCCTGCTTTCTCTTTGGCTCTGGTCCGATGTACCACCAAACGCACCATGAACATGAAGTTCAAAGCAAGTTACGGGGGTTAGAAGTCAAACTGAACTGTGGCCTTGGTCTGACTCAGCCTCCCATGACGGACGGCCACCCCTTCCACTCCCCCACCAGTTCATAATTGGCGTGACCTGTTGATTCCCTGTGCCCAGTAACCCAAACCACACCCTCGACGCCGGTCCAAGCGCAGTTTCACACCGGCGCCTCTTCTCAGTCATTTTTCCCAGACTCAGCGCCAGAGTTTCTTCTTCTCTGACCTCTGAAACGGTGTCATTGAACCCATCCCTGCCCCCCTGTAATGCCTGAAAAACAAAACCCCATCCCCAAATATTCCCCATGTCTACTCCAGTGATTCTCATACCTGGGACTGTCTGTAAAGGCACTGCCTTTGCAAGGTGCTGGCAGCAGGGGGCGATGTTTCTCCATGTAGCCTTTTGCAAGGGCCACTTAACCAGACGGCTATCCTATGTAAGATCACCACGTACCGGTGCTTGTCGGCAGTTATACAGAATACCTGGTGCAGGTGTGTTGAGAGCTGGGAGGGAGCAGAAATGTAGACTGTCTGGGGGTCCCTGAGGATTGGGCTGAGAAACACTGGGCTAAAAGATACAAGATTCCCAGCAGGAGCTCTTCAGCTGAGAAATTCTGCGGGCTGGCGCCCCCTGCAGGCATTTTCCCATTGAACTAAAGACCAGCCTTCACCATTTAGCGGCCGTGTGGAGGAGCTGAGCAGCCGCTGGGACCTTACCCACAGATCCCCCACCAGCAGTGTAAAAAGCCCCAGCCTGGGTCCTAGTGCTGTGTGTCTCTTCACAAAACATGAGTCCTCCACATGTAAACATTTATCAGCTAATCAGACTATCGTCATACGCAGAGCAACTTATCCATTACACATTGACTGTTTATGTATAGTGCATATGACAATATTACATCTTAAATCTATTACTGCCCTAAGTCATTTAGTAACTCCATCCATCCTGTGTAACTGCTTGTCCTTCTCAGGGTTGCAGGTGAGGGGGGGGGGGTCTGGAGCCTATAGGCACAAGGCAGGAACTGGGGCACCAACTCATCACTGGGCACACTCATACTTACTGACAATTTGGTAACTTCTGCCTGTTTTTGGACTGTGGGGGGAAATGGGAGTACCCAGAGAAAACCCCATGATGACATGGGGAGAACATGCAAACTCCACACACATGGAGCCATGGCAGAGACTCAAACCCTGGTGCCAGAGACATAAGACAACATTGCTAACCACTGCACCATTGTGCCACCCATAGTATGTTACTTTTTGTCTATTATTGAAGCAATTACTTATGTGTGTCAGGAGTTTTCTTCTACAGTTTTCCAAGTCGTTCTCTGAAGTCCAGTCCGAGAATCCCAGCTCTCAAACATTAACTGGTCTTTGGCTCCCATGACAGAATCAGATGTTAACACTGATGTTAACACAAGGCACCATGGAAGCTCTCAACTGCGAAGCCTGACCTTGAGTTGCGGTACCATGGGCACATCTGTCACACACCCACACGATCCTTTCCTCCAAGCTAACGTGGAGTGTCCTGCCTCTCCTTAGACCACACGAGGACCCTCAACTCCAGCACAGAGCAGCGGGAGGAAGGCGCCTTGGCGAGATACGGAGGACGAGGGGTTTACAGCCCAAGGTCCTCCTCCCGGGCAATTCTACATCTTTATCTGCCTGTGCTGCCTCGTGATGAAGAGGAGATCATGGCGGTCAAAGAACAGGAAAGACATCCCTCACCTGGTCAGGTCAGACAGGAACTTATCGTAGGCAGAGACCGGAAGCAGGGACCGGAGTATGCACATGGACACTAGTGAGTTACAAGTGTGTTAAGAAATCTGCAACAGTATAATCAATCCCAAGAGAATAGGGATAAAACACAGTTAAAAAAAACACACCAAAGGCACAGATCAGCGACACTGAGCAAACACTGAGTGTGGCACAGGTGGCCATTGTCAGCTATTCAGGGAACCAGGAAGTTCAGTCGGATAGGGGGGAAGGGCATCAGCAGGCAGTGATTGGCTGACATCAGAGCGTCACACCATATATGGACAGACATGTACACCCAGACACCCAATGATTGCTAGCCGATATCTATAACTCATCTGAATAGCTGAAGGTATCTACCACTCATGGAGCATTAAAGGCAATTAAATGAAAACGAAAACCAAATGTCTCAAAGACAATCAGCCCAATGAGGATGAGACCACGGAAGTCATCTTTCACTCGTGAATTCTTCCTCAGACCTAGCCAGGCGAGCGTTTGGAACGGAACGCATCCTGTAATATGCAGCTCGCCACACTTCCCTTCATTCGGCTGTCATCGGGGAGATGAGATCTCAAAGCAATTTCACGTGTCAAATTCATTTGACTCACATCGTAAGCAAGACATGGGCTTCAGCACTGCTTTCTTATCACCCATGGCCTTGTTTTGGTTACATAAACACATCACACCACCTGCCTGGTCGGGAAAAAGCCTCGTGAGTGCGTTGCATGCTCCAAGTCACATTTGCAGTTTCCACGGCCCTTCCAGAAAACACAAATGGCCCGTGAACACAAGCCTCTGGGGCTAGGCCATCACTGCTGGGAGAGTTTTCTTCAGCTCAGTCTAGAGAAGTTCCATTGGTTATGTCTTTGTAGCCTGTCCCTGCACATGGTACAGGACAGATTGTGATGTGCCTTCCTGCAGAGAGTGGAGCATTTGGCTGTCTCCGCGTCAACAGGTTGGCACCTGGTATCCTGTCACAATGAGTACTGAAGGCAAGTCAAGTGAGGATTCACTTTCTTCCCTATGGACTGAGCAAACAGCTCTGGATTCAATGGACATACAGCCCCTGCCAGAGGAGCTCCCAGACCTAAGCTCCTCAGGAGGAGGAAGCGCCGTGGGAGCCATGGCATTGTCTTTCTTGAGACAGGCCACAGGGGTTCTCCTATGAGATAGAGGACAGTTTTCAGGGGGGAGGACACATGAAAGAGCACCACGAACGCTGACAGGAGACTTCCCCAGCAGTCTAACAGGAACGGGCCATGGCCTCCTGTTTGAGTCAGCTGTGGCCTGAACATTAAGCCCTCTGAGATCCCTGAGAGGGTTGTAATGCAAAATCAAGCAACCATTTTATCTGTGTCACCCAGAAGATGATAGAGGAATGAATATTTACTGATGGACTGTAGGTTATGGTTGGTTCCTCAAAAGGTATAAAATTATGGGCAATCTCCTAATATCATTGCCTGGGAAACATGTGCACCCCAGGAGCTGATGGGAACTCCCTGAGATCAGACGAGATGTGATGAGATGAGGTTCGTCATAAAGGGCACACGGAAAAAATATAGCACAAAACAAGACAAAATCTTATTTGCCTTTTGCCGGGACAGACAAGCGATGTAGAGATATAAAATGTGTACTGCTTATTTTGTACTATGCTGCAGGGTGCTGCTATTCTGAATTTACTTTATGGCATTATCCATGGTAACATGGTCTCTAGGAAAATATGGAGCTGTGTGTGAAGAAATTATAAAGGGGATCCCGGGAACAGGCAGGGCCCGGGATTTCCAACAGGTGTCCCGTGCACCACACCCTGCTCCATGATAGCTTCACTGGGCCCACGGACTCATCACAAAGACGGAATATAAATGAATCATTTCTGAAACGGATGATGGTGCAGCCCCCAGCTGATATTCCTTACACAAATTTTCCTGTCTGGTAGCTTTTCACACATCATCGTCCAGCCTGATCTCAAAAAAACACTTTCGTAAAACAAAACCGTCCCTCGGTCTCCTGTACCCTGGGGCATCGTTTAATTAGGACCACACAGAAAAAAGACAGCAGTGCTCGCCATAAAATTTCAAGCCCCACATGGGAATAAGACGAGTCATACGACTTATCCAAGAAATAATGAGGCGTGTACAGTTTGGAGAAGACGATGATGATGATGACCACGCGCCTCTGGTCCTGTTACAGCACTTTACACCCTGAAAGCGGAATGCAACTGGGAGCATTCCATCATCTTTCTGGCGCTCTGGAAGCATACATGGCCTCATTTCAAGGCTAAGGATCTTCCTCGTCTCAACTGTAACCCTTCCCCCTCCCGGGTAACAGTGAGAATTTAATATCCTGTAATCCCAGTGAAATTTGTAGGGCAACCAACTTCGGTCAGCTGGCTCGAGTGAGATTTTCAACGAGACAAGTCTGCACACGCATGCACACACATTTACATGCGTGTAAGAGTTCTATTGCCTTGTAGGCCGCAGAGTTTGCAAACTGCCCCAGCGCTTTGGATGTAGCTGATTTTAGGTTTATAATGGAATAATATAGATCTGCCATAAGATTTCTTGTGTGAGCGTAACAGTCTGAAAGCATGAGTGTCACGCCAGATGCGTAAGAGTTGGTAACCCTGCGTTTACCGTTTCCATAGCAGCTGTTAGAGAAAAACCAATTGGCCCGTGGGGGAGGAAATCCTTCATTTTTATTGTCAATGTTATTTTTCAGATGACTTATTTTAGATGAAATTTCCACGGGTGTGGCCAGAGCAGGGCGAAGGGAATGGTGTTTTGCAGAAAGCTGCCCTGGGTGGGGCCTAAACAAAAATATAAACGGGAAAAAATGGGGCAGCTGGTTGTAACATGGCCCTGGATCTGCTGCAGAGGACATCGCTGTGTGCAACAGCTAACAAGACCCACAAGGCTGTGTGGCAAGGGTTAGATCAACTCATCAAATTGCACAAGACATGGAACTCTCCCAGCGCTCGAGACCACACCAGACCCCCGCGATGACTAATCAAATCCCTCCATCGCGTTACACCATCTCCCTTGTTTTCAGAGAGGAACACCCGTTTTAACTGGCCTGTGTCCAAGGCTTGGGCCTCCTCTGGACCGCTCTGTGTGCTGCGGGCCCGCCTCTAACCGTTATCAGGCTCGTTACAGCACAAACAAAGCCCAGCATGAGTGAATCATCTCATTCTCACAGGGGAAACACGCTAATTACTGAGCAGTTATTCTGCGAGTAAAACTATCAGTAACAAGCAACCCTTACTCAAAATGTCAAGACTCTAGTCTTGATTTAACAAAACCAATAATAATAATAATAATAATAAGAAGAATAATAAGAAGAAGAAGAAGAAGAAGAGACAATGTTAACTGAAATCTGTGATGGGAGGAACCATTGTGGATTTTTTGTGGGGGGAGTGGAGACGGGCTTAGCAAAAAGGTGGGAAAAAATCCTGTCATGTAAAGAACAGGGAAACACAGGAAAATTAAACAAGCAGGAAAATAAGGAAAAAGGGTCGGTTTCGTTAAAAAAAAAAAAAAAAAAAAAAAAAAAAAAAAAAACTCAGTGAATAACTGAGCTTGTCCCCGGACTCGGCCTTGTCCAGCTGTCCTGCTCCATCCCCCTGGGTGCTGTAATACATGGGCTAATCCAGTCTGAGGTCCAGGGCCCCTCCCCCCCACCCAGTTGACAGCTACATCATCACAGAAAACAGGCAAGGGACCTCTGACAACTGAAATGGCCCAGGGGCCTCTACCCATCACACCCGCCTTAGCAATATTTCGGAAATCCAGACAGAGTGGACGCTTAATTTTAAATGGAGTGGCACCAACTTTGCCCATGTTTAACGGCGCACATGGCCTGTACTTATTCTCTTCGTGTGGGTGGGCTTCAGGTTGCATTTTCACGGTGGATCACAGTAACCAAAACAGCCTGTAACAACTGGCATAAGGCTGACAGATACTCCACAGGCTCCAGAAATTCTTAATGTGAAATCATAGCGCATTTTGTGAGAAATACTATATTAAAAGAACACCTTATATTAATTTCCAGGGCAATCGTTATTAGCTACAGATATTGTCACCTGTTTATTTATCATTTAGATATGTTTTTAAATCATTATGCCATGAATGTCAGTGTTGTTGTTCAAGTCCGTTTTAGCGAGCAAAGAAAACCTTTCGTTTCTTTGCTTGAAATTATTCAGCTACAGCGAATACACTGTCCCTGTTATTTACTATTTCTCTGCCAGCCAGGCGAGGAGCTTCCCATCACAGCGGATCTGCTTGCCTGCCAAGGATACGCATGTTTTCTGCTCTCTGTGTGTCATTTTTCTACAAAGAAATGTGTGATTACATAAAACTGAATTTCACTTCCAGGCAGACCGTGCTGAGAGTGGATAACAGGGTAATCCTTCGACAGACGAAAGCCAAACTGTTTTGTTAATATCCAGCTACTGCTGACTGGAGCGTTTGCCAGACGATAAACAGAAATTTGAATTGCTGATTCACATATGCGCACGACACACTCAATTACACATTATTTATATTTTATATTCCCTACTAGATCAAACGTTAATCTTGCTCAGTCCCAGTCTATGAAAAGTATCCAAAAATTTAATACAGACCTCAAGAACGCGACCTGGGACACAGAATGACAGAAAGGGCGACATCTAGCACAGGAGAAGCAGGGGCCCAAGACAGCATCAAGGAGCCTGTAAGATAAGAAGGTGACACACCATCCAGACTTCATGTGATTATGGAGGACCGTCACGCCAAAATGACTTTTAATTATAATTAACATTTGCAGGCGACCACATGAATTGACGAATTGCTCTTTTGTGCAGGAGCACCATAGAGATATGATTAAGCGACGCGCTAAACTGGGGTCACACTAGCTCACACACAAGGATCCCCATCATCTACTTTACGTTCTGTGAGAATTTACACAGAAGTTCATCACATCGACAGATAAATCTCACACGGCCTAGTTATTTAGCTAACTACCATTTTCAATATGTTCACTTTGGGAAAACAGGGTATTTTGATTGCAAGTTCCAATCTGGTTGCCGCTGGGAACGGCATCTGGCGTGACACTCATGCTTTCAGACTGTCACGCTCACACAAGAACTCTTATGGCAGATCTATATAATTCCGTTATAAACCTAAAATCAGCTACATCCAAAGCGTTGGGGCAGTTTGCAATAAAGTTATTTTTTGAAAATAAACTTAATTCGTGCTTTGATACAAAATCAAAACTGTAGTAGATGACTCAGAATTACAAAATAGATAAATACTGCCCCCTTCTGCTGCCAAAGAGATACGTAGGGAAGGAGAATGTGTGATTGGGAACATCATTCCTCCCAGTTACTTGATCCACATAAAACCCTCCACCAGACATTAAATGTATTTTCAGTTTTGCAGTTAGGGTGCGAATAGACCCGCCCCAGGTCCCGCAGTATGTTAATTACACTCTATTCTCTCACATTATTCTACATCATAATACAACATAATGATGTACAGAGTGTGTGATCTCCCAACAGAGAAATTGTTATCCTTTACTTTTGCATTATATTCATTTTCTTGTTTTATCACCTAATGCCGTAGAAAACAAATTCGACCTTCATTAAGTAGGAGATTCATCAAGTTTCCACGCCACCTTAACAAAACAAGGAAGCATTTTAGAAAGTTCAAAAATGATAAAATGATAGAATGACAGAAATCAAGATTACCGATCGCATTCCCGTATTGAATCGGGAGTTGCTGTGTTCTATGAATCTTAAACCTCACACTCTCCTACATGTAAAGCCATGTTCCATTAAGTGCTTCAAACGTTTCACTGTCCCCTGTGCTCGGTGATGGCCAGCCCTGCTGTTGTTCCCATCTCCAAGGTAACCCCAGGCATCCCCTTCCGACTCTCAGTTAATCCATCATATTCCCAACGGCAACCAGATTGGAACTTGCAATCAAAATTCCCTGTTTTCCCAAAGTGAAATCGATTCCTTAGCACTCCGTTGCCAGCCACGGCACGCCTGTACACGCTCAGTCAATGGTCTGAGACTCAGTCAGACAATTTGTGCAGAAGACCATTTCCATAATACACAGAAGAACACGCTAAATCATCCTTTTAGCAACAAGTAGTCCGTCTTGGTCTTTTTTTACACAGCTAGTAGAATGCATTCTTCTAGGGTTTTATAGACAACGAGCTGAAACACACATCGTGAGAAAGAAGGAGTTGAATCGAAAGAAAGACTGATTATTCTTGTGAAAGGTCAGACCATTATCTGCATTCAGTGGCCATTTTATTAGGTAGCCCTATGTACTGCTGGGTACGACCTACTTTTGTCTCCAAAAGAGTCGGTGAGTTCTGCATCGGGAGATGCCGTTCTGCACACCAGTTGGGCCGAGTTGTGATTTTTGCTGTTCTTGCGGTTAGCTTTAAGAAGTCTGGCCACTCTCCTCTCCGTTACACCATCCTCTAAACTGCGGATACAATAGTGTGAAAATCCCAGAATGGCGGCTGTTTGAGATGATTGGCTGAATCTGTGACCTGAGAGATTTTTCGAAAAGTTCATTCTGATGTTTACCCGCACAGTAAGCGAACCTCTTGACCACGCCTGTGCGCTCTGTGCATGCGGTAGCAGCGACAATATTAGCGGTTTGCCTTAATAATCAGGTGTACCTTGTACACTGGCCACTCTGAATTTGCTTGCCCTCCTGGAGGGTCACAGAAAGATCCATTCCTTCACACAGGCATTTCTTCTCGTTATAGTTAGTGCAGGTGACATTGCTCAGCCCTGGTAACTCACACTTGTTAAAAGCTGAAAGCAATGAGTGGGTTTAACAAAACGATGCGTTAAGAACACATTTCTGCATTACAATCGATTCAAAGATCTCAGATGACCCAGAACCAGCGCTGCTATAGGATTTAAAATTTCTATATTATTTTCAAATTATTTGAAAAGTAGTTTCTTTTTAGCTTAGTTTTCACTATGGTTTATTAGTTTTTATTTCAAAGATGTTTATATTCAGTTTTTATACATTTTAGTTCGAGTACGTTACAGTGTTATTTCTGGGGACAAAGTTGTAGAGCAATATCATGTGTGTGGTCTTTAGGGAATCCTACACGACGCACGTTGCAGGTAGCATTAACAGTTACCTAAAGGCAATATACTGGATCATGTTTCCTCAAACGATTTCCATCATGGAGGAAGGCTAAATCATTACTGTAACTAAATAGCATTACAACTACTAGAAATTAACTTAGTTTCAAAAGCAGTATCTATAGTTCATTATTCATCTTAGTCTATGAAAATGTTTTGCAGGTTTACTGAAGGTCTTTTGTTGTTACATATTCATCATAGTTACATTCAGCTGTTCACCTGAAGCTTCCAGCAAAACTTGCTTTTATCCATCGCATGCCCACAAATTTTTACTCCATTTCATTGCCTATTGTGGCTTGAATCTATAACCTTCAGGCTGCAAGTTCACATATTTAATGAAAAACCTTACAAACTGCACAAGCATACATCATATTTTTGTGTCTGCGTATGTATATATACACATATAAATGAACAGTTTTATTAGCCACTGGTGGCCAGCTATCAATCACAATTACAGCCAGACAAACTGCAGGACAGACACCTGGCATATCTGGCCAATTACACCGCATCTCCGAGGAAACTGGGCCTGCTTGTTACATCCCCTCTATCGCCCCACTGGTGGTGACAGAAAAAGCAGACTGATGCAGAAAGAGACAAAACTGGCCATTGTGAAAGGCTACTACAGAGACCATCCAGTCTGGCCCAGATCAGATAACCGACCGCTGGGAGACGGGGGAGATGCACGTGCATCTACTGTGCAGACATGCCGACTGGGTAACTACCGCATGCCGAATCGCCCTTCGTATGTGCACCCGACAGGCTCTGCCAGCCTAGGAAGAGAATGCCCCACTACTTCCTGATAAAACAAAAATAGCATAACACCCTACAAAATCAATCTTCAGATAACGATGCAGTGTTATAGAACCATGCAGTGAATTCAAAGGAGAGCCAAATGGATGGTTTTCAGACAGAAATGTAAAAGTGGATAATTTCTAACAAGCCAGTGCTCAGCAGCTATTTCACACGAGAACTGAAGAGGTTAAGCATCTTATAGTGTGGTTAGGGTCACCTGGTCATACCCACTTTACGTAAACCATGTTCCCACCAAAATAAGAAGATAAATGTCAAGCTTAGCACAAGAACTAAAAGGTGACATTGATACTTTGGAAACCCTCTGGTCAGTCTAAATTGAGCATTTCAGAGCCAAGCTCTTAGAAGATTACTTATTATTCCACTGAGGAAAGGCTTGGATGGTCAAATAAAAGCCTGCTGACTTTACGGGCAGCAGACAGCTAACCCGGGAACCTCAAGCTGCAGGCCACATGAAGTCCACACGGATACACACATGCACACTGTCACAACGACGATGGGAGCTCCTAGCTGCAGGAACAACATGAGAAGTGGGAAGAACTTTAGTGCCAAGGGGCTGGGGAGGGAAAGAGGACCAGAAAAGGCTGAACAGTAGGTGTGTGTATCTCGAATATCAGTCAAGCAATGTTCAAGGTCTCAGGTGAGCAGTCTGAATAGCACACACCTGAAACACACCGATGCTTCCGGGATAACCGTCCGCACAGGCTCGGCGTAACAAACCAAACATGCTCGACATTCTTTTGGGTCTGATTTATTATGTTGCTTTAGATGCAGGACAGCCTCACGCCTTGACGGCGAACTTGCGGATGGAGTACAACCGCTCCTTCCTCTGCATCTTCTTTGTCCTCAGGTTCTCCTCGTGCTTGTTCAGGCGTCGGCGCAGCGCCCGCGTCTTCTTGGGCCTCAGGTCCAGGGGCTTGTACTTCTTGCCCTGGAAAGGAATTCCGTACAGAGGCGAACGTACAGCTCAGCACGGTTTCTGTTCTGCATTTATACAAAGGGTTTTATCTAAAGCATGTGCACGATTATGACCAGAGTCTTTTTCCATCAAATGAGATGAATGCAGAGTCACCAGTGCAGTTTAAGGACACTGAAGCCTATTGTCACTAAGTACACAGAGATCTAGTAATACTGACACATGGCAACTGATTTGTCTTCCACATTAAGACGGACAACCAACTGCGCCAATTCAATACCCTCTGGTCGACGCGTCACGTACAAAGCTGAGACATACGTAGGGCAGCCTGATCACCCTCCATTTAAAGTAAACGGCTGGCAGAGTTTAACTCAGGATTCACCAATTCCACTCCTAGAGGGCCAGGCTGCAACACAATTTGCAGATTTCCCTGCTCAAACATTATTTGGCTAAACAGCCAATTGCCAAGTGTAACCGGTGTGTTAGAGGAGGGAAATTTGCAAACTGTGTTGTAGACTGACCCTTCAGGACCAGAACTGGGGAACCCTGCTTTAACTCAAGGATCAGTGTGTATTTTGTAAATAGATGCAATATAATAGAAGAATGCTATGAATTAATGCCAGGAGGCTCAGACTGGAGTCTTTCCTGAAGCCATGCTGCTGTACAAGTCAGACTTCCATTTATTAATAATGGGAAAAACAAAGATCTAGGCTCAGTCATCTCAAAAAATGCCTTCTAAAAAAAAGTGCCTTCCTGCTAATGAACACACATTAAAAGCATAAGCCAGGTGCAGCAAGCAGCTACTGACTTTGCTCATGGGCCACAGCATACTTTCTTTACTGACCAAACCAATCTGATTATTTTAGTTATAAACGATTCACATTGTGAAGTTAAAGACAGTACAGTACACTGCAGTGTTATCACCGCAAGGAGGAAAACCATTTTAAGCAGAGATGCTTTTTAAAAGAGAACACGTTATCTGCACAGCCTCCCTAAGACGCATGGATCATAGTCACAAAACTGGTATCCTGAACCCTGGTGTAACATCAGGGCGTCAGTGTTACCTTGTAGAACTTCCGCAGATTCTCTTTCTGGGTCTGGTTAATGACAGTCAGGACTCTGGCGATGGACTTCCGGACCACGCGGCTGGAGACATGGGAAAAGAGACCGGAAATACCATCAGCTCATTGCTCTTGCAACAGAGAGGAACGCGATACAAACCCAACGTTCAACAGCAACCGTGGAAAGGTTATTCAACCAAACAGCGGTAAAACAGCACGTCACTACAGGCTTAGCCTTATGAAAAAAACAAACAAACATGTAACTATGAGGACACTATGGAGTCTAAGGTTTAAGGAAAAAAAAAATCTTAATCATCTCAAACTAGAGTCAAGATGATACTTTGTAATATGTACTGGAGCCTGTTTTACATTCACATTGTATTTACTTAGCAGACGCTGTAATCCAAAGCGACTTTTGAGGAAGCATATTCAGACAGTCTCTGGAGTAACTGGGGGTTACAGGCCCTGCTCAAGGGCCCAACAGCGACATCATTTGGGCGATCCTACGATCTAAACCAGCGACCTTCTGATTAGGTGCCTATATGCTAACCCACTTTTTTTTGCTTAGGCCCACGCAATCAAAAATCTGCTTTTTTGTAAAAAAAAAAAAAAAACCTTCTAATATTAAGTGCTTTCCCACTGCAGAAAAATAAAGAGCAAAAGCGACATGTGTGTGAAAGAACTTCACATTAAAAGTGGATGAAAATGCAGTCTGCCAGTACTGCAAAGCAGAGCTTAAATATCACCACAGCACAACTGCAATGCAAATGCATCTTAAAAGACGACATTCAGGTTTGACGGACTCACTCAGTAATGCGAGGTTAGCCACAGATATGTGCCATCTAGCCCTCAGAGTAGCCTAGCCTGCCTGTCATCACTTTTTAGGATTCCTGTATGTCAAAATTCTGGAGGTTCAAAAAAATTATATAAGAGAGTACATATATAAATAATATATATATATACACACACTATATAAATAATATAGTATCTATGGACATGGCTTGGCGTTGTTCCTTAATACTCCATGCAGAAAATGCTGCCTAATTTGGCAAAATTGTGTGTTTGGACCACACAGCAGCAGGGCATGCACACTCAGCACCCTGACTAAGGACCCCTGCTCTCTGCCCAAGCAGGTACCTGCATCAGCGCACTCTTCTCTGTACTCACATTTTCGAGAGCTTGGATGCGGCCCCGCCGGTAACCTTGGCGACCCGGAGCTGGGACAGCTCCACCTTCAGGTCCTCCAGCTGCTTCAGCAGCTCCTCCTTCTTCTTGCCACGCAGGTCTCGCGCCTTGATCTTCGCCTGGGTGTGCAGAGAGGAGGGTCGGGGGTGAGCATCAGGCATTCTGGGCAGACACCTAATCGGCACGTTATCATACCAGGCAGCCCACAGTAAGGTGGGTCTGAAGTACGAGTGGGAAAACGATACACAGACCCCAAAAAATCCCATTTACAGTTCAGATAGTGGTACACTGAGTTCACATGACTGTGTATATCACTCGTTTCCATCTTTAAAGTCACAGCTCAGTCTTCGACAAATTCGTAATGTATTGCATTTACGTTAAGGCCTACGACTTCATTTTTTACGCCTTGTATATACACTTTCATTTGCGATATGGATATATGGAAAGTCTCTATACACTAGGAAGCGCATGAATCGTCATTAAGGGGCGACACGGTTAACGAGCCATTTTAAGCTCGGTTGCCTGGTATCGGCATCAAAACGGCGGCTAACCGCTATCGGAAGGGCCGCACACTAACCGGCATTTAGGAGAGACCGAATGGGGCTTTAGCAACAGACACTAAATTTGACCATACAACATAAACAACATTACATTTGCACACTAAAAGAAAACTACGCTTAATAAAGGGTAACTATTTTCCTCTCATAAAGACTTCTTTTAGGAGAAGTAGTCCGGCTAGCGTAAGCTCGGCTCAGTTCAGCTCGGTAGAGACGAAAACAAATTTTGTACAATTCAGTTAAAACCGACCAACTGATGCATCTAATAATTTCTTAGTTCGTTAGATATACATCTTTTTCGACTTCGTCATCACTTTACGTTAAATACTGAACTCCGTAACACAGAGGATTGCATTAGATTGAAAGGGGGGAAATGCAGACTCTCACCATACTCTGCGCTGGATGACACGGGAAAGGGAAGCGCGACGGTCAAGAGCGGATATCTACCGGGTTACGGGCGACACCATCTGTGCAGCAGGGGGGAGAACAAAACAGCTACCGGGTTACGGGCGGTACCATCGTCATAGCAGGGGGGACAAAATATCTACCGGGTTACGGGCGACACCATCTGTACAGCAAGAGTCAGCCGGCACGTTCCATTGCATTTTAAACGTAAAAGCATTTCAAGAGTAAGAATATGGTTAACTAATAGTAACATGTATTAAAATATATAACTGGGAATGACATTACTACATGAATCAAAATGATCTACAACCTAATGCTTTACACAGCAAGACGCATGTTGTTCAAGCAGGACGTGGCTGTTGCCTCGCAGGCCATGCAATGACATTGCTCTTGTGATTATACAGAACCACCTGTTAAGGCAGTAGTTTGATGGAATGTGGCGGGGACACGTTTGATGAGGCTGAGTTTGGCACTAATTAATATCTGGGACTTAAAAGCACATGTCTAATCCGCCACCTTGAGAAATGACTTTACAGCGTTTTAGAGTTTTGTACTAAAAAAGGGATGCTCATTAGAATATTGGATTGTGGATTCATATTTAAATTTAATTGAACAGTCATCATAAGACATGTGGATCCTTCGTGCAAGCATTGACGATTAGTAGCTAATTTACATTTCTGATTAAATCTATAAATGTATACAATTTCTCACCCTCTGTGCGTATATATGATATTGTTTAGTGAATTGTGTAAAAAGTTAATTGTGTAACTGTGTAAAAATCCTAAAATTGGAATACCTGCCAAGCTACTATCCACGGCATAACCAATGATACTTAAAGAACGGATTGTACCTCTGAAAAAGAGATCGCCCTAGTGCGTCCCGAGCGGGGACACCGCCCCCCCGACAGCCTCGGCAAGTGATCAGGGTCAGAAACACCCCAGGAGTGACTGGCACCTTGACCAATGAGAAACGACCTAAGATTACTCCTTTTTTATGAATGAAGGAGTTCCGCTTCCGGTGACGTTTTTTTTACTATTTCCTCGTGGGATGGTGCGGGGGGCGGAGCGTACAGCGCCGATCTGCACCTTCGCTTACAGACCGGTGTCGTGCAGCCGGGGTGACTGCGGGCCGCCCTGCACCCTGCTCTCTTCACCCAGGTACCGGAGCACTTTTACGGCACTGCATCAAATGCATGATATTGATATATGTATTATTATTATTTTTCTCTGTCTCCTTTCGCCTGACACAGCGCCAGGGCGACAAGGCGTGAATAACCTTCTTCCCCCCACCCCGCCCCTACCCCGGAACCGGCTCCGATGGCGAAAAACACGCTTTCGTCGCGCTTCCGACGAGTCGACATCGACGAGTACGACGAAAACAAGTTCGTGGACGAGCAGGAGGAGGCGGCGGGGAACCAGGGGCCGGACGCCGCCGAGGTCGACGGCCTTATTCGGCGATATCCTTTGCGGGCGCGGAGTGCAGTCTGGCCGGCAGGTCGCTCGGTGGCACGGGAGGGTAAACTAGTGCAAGGTATTTACCTACTGGGTGGATGTGCGGCCACCTGCCTGTTAATTAGGTTCCTATTAGATTGGAGTGCATGCATTATGAAACTCTTAAGTTTCCAAAGTCATATGAATGCATGCTTTGCTCGCGTTTGCAGGCATTCACAGTTAACGCCATTGAGGCATGCTGTCTACCCCAAAGTTTAATTTCTCCTTTGCGTAACTATTTGAATCTGATCACTCAGCAGTGCAAGCCTGTCTGTCCTGACTGTCTGTATAGATGCTGACATCGGTGTACTTTTGTTTAGGTACTAACTTGGTAACGGAGCTGTTAAGCAGGTATACGTTTTGGGTGATTTTTCTCAGTCTTACCGTGTCCAAAGACAACTAATCATGCTATCTGTAATACTGATTCTATGCCTCTTTTGTTGCTGTATGGCTGGAATTCAACGGGGACCTTTTAATACATTTTTAAAACTTATTTCTTCTTTTACTTTGCTCTTCATGTGGCTTCAGGTTTATGCTGATGTATGAGGCATCTTTATTATCTGAGCTCTTAAGCGTTTGTAGCAGGATGATTAGTTTTAAGGATATTTCTCTATGGATGTAACTGGCCCACTGGGGATGTCAGAAGATTGTTAATACATGTGAGTATTAAGCTATTAAATGTGTGTCACATACTTAATTCATGTTTGATTTACATGTCTTCCATGGCATTCTTTGATGGATAGATGGATGGGAGATGATAAAAGAGAGCCACATACCAGTGGCCAAAATGCAGGAGGGCCCCCCCCCAGCTTCTCACAAGTTTGCCGTTGGTTTCTATTTTATACATTTTTTTCTAGGCAACACAAGACTGTCACAGAATTTAAATAAACGATACAGTGTGCTTTCCTGAAAAACAGAAATCACTGCTGCCTGACATTGTGTGCAGTTTGCTCTTCTCATCCGTCTGGCCTGTTCTGTCCCGTTCCTCTGTTCGTATGGACCTTGACAGCTCATCGCACAGGAGACATGATGACCGCATTTCACACTGTGCTCAGAAACCCGCCCATCAACGCCAAGAACGCTGCCGTCAAGGTGAGTAAGTGCAGGAACGTTCTGAGCGACACTTAGGGACACAGGGAGAAGGTGATCTCTGGGTCCAAGTGCATATTTTTTAAAATTTCGTGTAATTTTTGGAAGTTCACTCTTTCTGTATCGGGAGCGTGACCGACCTGTTTTGTGGATTTGCCTAGAGCATAACAGAAAACTTTCAGTCCAACTAACGCATAGGCCTTACCCCACCCCCACTACTCTGTGTTCAGGAGAAGGCTCAGGCGACGGTGCTCAGAGTTCTCACATCATTCCGGAGCAGCGAGATCGAGACGGCTGTCCGCACCCTGGACAGGAACGGCGTCGACTTGCTGATGAAGTACATATACAGGGGCTTCGAGAAGCCCACAGAAAACAGCAGCATCATGCTGTTGCAGTGGCATGAAAAGGTGAGTCTTAGTGTTAGGATTTGCGAAAGTTTGATGTCCGTCCACTAATCTGGGGGGGTGGTGATGCAGTCTGAGACCTACAGGTCTGCAGTGGAACTAAGTCCCCAAATGTCACCCTCATTATATGTAAAGTAAGTAAAATCAAGTTCAGTTGAATTTTATTTAGCAGATTCTTCTATCCGAGGAAAAAAAAAACCCGAGTCGCCAGTCCATAGAGCAACTGAGGGCTGAGGGCCTTGATCAGGGGCCCAAGGGCGACATTACTTTACCAAACCTGGGATTCGAACCAACCACGCTCCAGTCACTGTGCCCTAACCCACTGAGCCGATCGGATGTGTTCATTTAGGGCCTTGCAAAGTGCTCTTCAGTCTTGTTAAATAATGTTTTCGTTCAGGAGGACCTTTTAATGGTGAAATGGGGAAGAATTCAAACTTTCTGCTTTTAAAAAAATAAATTAAAAAATCACTCATTCTGAAATCCAAACCCAGATCATTAAAATTGAAAATAATTTCCATTAATTGTCTAGTAACTAAGAGCAATTTAACTGCAAACCTCAAACTTGGTGTCCTTCAAGGCTACTAAACTCCCAATAGGACCACGTTTCTAGGTTTATTATTATTATGTTATTATTAAAATGTTTCACTTCAGTGATTTCGTGAAAATACACAGGAAGTTTAGCTTAGCTCCTGAACTGGGCACCATCTGAGCTGGAGTGCCGGTTCAGTCTCATGGAGGTGTGATGGCGTGGATGTGCTTTACGAACAGCCTTCAGTATGCCACCCTGCACAGGCCAGCGTTACTAACTGGCTCTCTGATGGACTTTCACCTTGACCACAGTTGCTTTTAGCATGCAGGAACATTCTCTGTTCGATAATGTTAGCATGCCTGGGGGGTCGGGGGACTGCTGGCCTTTGACCCCCGGAGGTTTTTTTTTCTCCCCACTAGTTTTCGGTTCCTCTCCTGTCTTGTCATCTGACAATCTTTCATTTCTTTGTCTTCCCTTTTCTGTTTTTGAGTTATTCTGTATAAATGATGTAGTATTGTATCACAACACACCCATGTAAAGTGCCTTGGGGTGACTCTGTTGTGAAAGGGCTATATGAAAATAAATTGAATTGAATATATATGAGTCAGAATGAGAAATCACGAGACACACTGCCCTCCCAGAGTCACATGACAGCACATTTAACATTTTTTTTTTTATCTGCTATGATTGACATGTGTAATCCACGTATTATATTCTGTTGTGGTCTGTGATAAACTATCATACTTGTGCAGCACGCAGTCAAAGCATTTCAGGAAAATTGCATAGAATGTCCTTTATGAATGTTATTAAAATATTACCCCCCCACCCCCAGGCTTTTGCAGTGGGTGGCTTAGGATCCATTGTGCGAGTTCTCACTGCACGAAAGACTGTTTAAAAGACTGTCCCTCACCAAAGAGGAGGATGAAGACCAGCAGCTGGCGGATGGATTTTTCCCCAGACAGTTACCGACGATCGTAAAAACACAGAAGTGTTATTTTAAGTGTCAGGGTTGCATTGTACCTATTACTAAGTTTGTGAGGGGGATTTATTCTTGTATTTAATATACATGATTTTCTTTATGACATATGTCTTGCACATCTTCACATTCCTGTTCAGTTTGAGTTTATGTTGTAGACCTTGAATTTCAGAAATTGAAATAGGGTTATCTATGACAGTGACATGGTCCTTAGTACAGGAGGAAATATACGGTTTGGTGTGAAGAGTGATACCCTGTCGTCACTCAGCTGGGCCCCCTATTAAGATTTTACTCATTTCCCTTATGTTTGTACAGAAACTAGACATTTAATATAAAGCAGTGATAGTTTGGGGTGTTTCATGCTGGGGTTGAGGGCGTCTTTGTAAAGTGCCTGTTGAAATAAAGCTCATGGATCATAACTTGTTTTTAACGTTACAAAAGCCCTTTATCTCGGTTTGTTTGGTTGTAAACCTGAAGTCTGCAAATGGTTCATTTGCCTAAAATTATTTTAAACTAAAGTTTGTAAATGCTCTTTAATGTTGATTTGCATTATTCCACAAGATGTGGTTGGTGTAGGTTAAAAAAAAAAATAGAAATTATTTCCTCAGCAGAGAAATACTTACTGAAGACCACACCATGCAGGGGTGTTTGAATCCATAGCTTTAATCAAACCCAAATTAACATACACATCTACAAAGGAGTTCCCCAGGCAGAAAGAAAATAAATTTCCATAGCATACAAACCCAAGAACTGGAATTAGTGGACACCATAGTGGTATTGAGGTTTAAAGATCGGCTCTGAATGGAGACACCCCGATGGCAGTGTGGACAGTGAGGAGGCCATCCGACTCGCTGCCTTCATGCTGCCCAATTGGCCATCTTTACACACACGTCTGTCAGGGCTGCCTCGAGAGAGAGACCCGAACGGACGGCCATCACCATTTCCTCTCCGCTACACAAACACCTCACACCTGAATCAGAGCCCAGATGCTCTGCCTTACATCTCCTACAGCAGCAATAACATTCAAGCCTGTTTTTATCCAAAAACCCAAACTGAGTAGTGTTCTGTTAAATATGAGCCTTGATTTCCTCTCTTTCGTACATCATTACTTGTGTTACTAGATCTTCAGATGAATCCAGATTAGTGTCATTTTGCTATTGAACCCTGGGCGCAAAACGGTATTTATACATGACTTAATCTGATCATTTTGCCTTGCACAGAGGCCACTGATGCAAGAATAGCGACCCCCACAGAACCACAGTCATTAAGTACAAGGCATGCAAATTTTTCCCCCATAAAGGTGAACATTACCTTCTCAATGAAGTTTAAGGGAGACATTTGCCATTAGGGCAAAATTCATTATTTAGTCAAGGCCCAAGACAGATTAAACATTGACTCATTATAACATAAAATACTGTAAGAGCTTTGACAAAAAGTAACATACACCCCAGTGATTTATAAATTTAATGCTTATATACAGTTATTGATATATAAATAGTCATATGGAATGTATTTTACACAAACACAAGGCAGGTAAAGGCAATCATTTTCAATGTAGTTGCTTCAGTTTGATTTTCTTTACATTAAAAAGTTTGTCTTTTGTGGACAAAGGTATCCCTGACCCCTGTTAGAGCTTCCAAACAGGAATGGGGGGGAAGGGGGTCAAATAGCAACAGGTAGCTTTACAAGTTTAGACTTATTTTAAAAAATTGCGGGGAAGATGAGCATTTAGTGAAGCTTGCCGCTTAGTTAAAATAACTCAGATGTGCTTCGACCACATGATGGGGAGGGAGATGTAGAACCGCAAGTAAGGGCACAAGCTGTGGTTTCCCTGGAGACGAGGGTGGAGTTTGACTCCAAGGGGTGAGCTAAGCGTGGAAACGGAGCCGGCGTCCGTCACGGCCCCTGCAAGCAGACCGAACCACCTGTGTGTGCCATAGAGGCAGATGGGGAAGTGCGAGGAAGCATCTCCTCCCCAGAGACGTCAGGTGGTTTCACCCTTCACCCCCTTCAAGTGGTAGCCAAAATGGAGAAGTAGAGTGGCGTGCGAGGGAAACACCTGCTGGCCAAACGTTCACAGCAAGCGTGATCTGGGGGCCCGCAAATTAGCGGAAACGAAAGGAAACACAGCTCGAGCCGCATTTGAAACAGAGATCTCTCCCTCTCGCGCCCCCAAAAGCGCTCCCTGTCCACAGGCACGGTCCTCTGTCCTCATCAGACACGAAAAAGGGAAGAGAGGAGGAAAACCGGGGGGAGAGGCGGGGACAAAGAAAAACCCAGCGCTGGTCTCCAAAAGGAGAGAACGAGCTACACCAGTTAGCGGTAGAAAGTATTTAAAATCAGTACCCTTTTAAAAAGTATTTCAGTTTTTGTTTAAAAAGGAAAGATGTGTTCTGTTGCCACAGTGATGAGGTGACGTCCCGGATGTGGGCAGGGGAGTGGGGGATGAGGAGGGGGCGGGGGGTGATGGGTTCTCATCACCGCTGTCTGGATTTTAACCCCCGTTCCTCAACTCAGCTCCAGTGTGCAGAGGATCCTGAAATCGATGGCCGGACAATACCTCTCGGGGATGGCTTAGATCCGAACCAAGACATCTGCAGACAAACGGTTAAACAAATAACGGAAAACAATGGCAAAGCATGGTGTTCAAAACCTAGAAGGGAACCTGCAGCACTGGGGAATGAAATATCTAGCTACACTAAATAATTACTGTCCTACAGTAATGCATAAAAAGAAAATCCCACCAGAATTTGATCACTTCCTGTGTCGTTGATTGTTATTAGATGTAGGATCATATCACAAGTAATCACATTCGATCATGAGAATCATTTTAAAAAGCTAAACTGGCCTCCCCTGGTGGAGACCAAAGGCCCGCACCCCATCAGGAGGGGCACACGTGGGCTCCTCTCCTGTCCAGCACTGCGAACCAGGCCATTCAAGGGGCAGTACGCTGCTCCGTGAAGCCACAGTGCCGAGTGCAGGGTAACAGGTGCTAGTTTTCAGCCGCACTTTACATGTCGGGTTGGGGAAAAGTAGGCAAGCTGAATACTGACTGACAAAGATGATAAATCGACGTTGAGACAAACGATTTTTCTCTACAGAACCACCAGCAGTAGGGGTGCAGAGCTTACAGGCTGTTCTCTGGATACCCTGAACTCGTCAATGCATTTTTATAAAAAAATAAAAAAATAAATGAAGTTCAATAACTGTAAACTGTATGAGTTATTTTCCCGTCTCTAATTCCATTTTCTTACATTTTTTGCATGACCCGTTTGACTAAAAGCTGAACTATACGCCCATGTAGAATGTACGTCGTAGGTAGCTGCGTAAGCTACACTGTACGCTACGCCATATGCTAACGTGCACCTCTCCAGAAATGTAACTGCAGGCGTCAGGCTACACATAAGCACAAAGCACCTGCCTTTACAGCAAACTGTCAGCCCTGGGGATTCTCTGGGGCCCTGCAGAATGCCCTTTCTGTACAGCAAAGTGTGGAAGGACAGTAAAACCACCCTATCAAAAACTGTAATATGAAGGCTGGGAACATCACCAGATATTCTGGAGATTCTGTAGATGGGGTTATAGTGATCTTTTTTTAAATTAACCAATCAGAGGCCTAATGTGACACTGCGTTAGCATGGCAGTGGTGATCTTAGCGGATGTGGAAAAAAGGCAGCCGATAAAGATATCAAGGCAGAGACTGAGGTCATAAGCGATTTGTTAGCCATGCCACTTAGCGTTTGAAACTTCACAGAAATCAAGAATCTGGCTTGGAATTTTCTAAGCAAACCAGATTACTGTGAAATTCCGTCATTCCGGCGACAGGGAGCTGACCTTGTATTCCAGGGTTTCCTTCAGCATGGCCTCTTCTTCACGCGTGAAGTTTAGCAGCACTGAAACAGCTCTAATCAGCTGGTATGCCTGGCAGGGCGAGAGAGAGAGGCTTTACTACATGCTCAGAGTAGCATCCATTTACATGCATCCTTTGCGGAGAGGTACTCAAAGGACAACCATGAGCGTTGGTGCCTCGTGGGACGAAATGTGTCTCCATCACAAAGCTGACACCTTCTCCTAGAAGCAGAAAATCAGCTGGCAGTACCTAGGAGACCAGTGCACAGGCCTCACCTCAGCCTCCCTGGAGGACATGAACTTGAGCACCACATGCTTCAGGTACTCGAAGTTGATCTCGCGTGCGTCGCTGAGGTTGGCGTTGTTGGTGACGATGGAGGTGCTGGTTGTGGTGCCCGAGGTAGTGGCGCCGCCGGACGGGCCCACGGCAGAGGCCTCTGGGCCGGGCCTCTCGCTCTTCTCCTGCCTGTCTGCCTTAACTTCCTGCCGTTTCTCCTTGCCCTCAGCCTCCAGTTCCGGCTTCAGCTTCTGCACCCGGGAAAGACACACCAAGCAGGCAGCCTTTAGACGTTTAGCCTGTTGTATGAATCCACTACGACGACGCTCTGCCACAGCTGGTCCCCACGCCTGGCGATCAGCACCAGATTATGGACTCTAACATATGAACCAAATAACTGAATAGTGAAACTTCATTCATCGCTCTAGGGAAATGCTCTTTTCGTCTACACCATCTTGCAAGCTTGGGGGCCCCTGGAGCTGGGGGTTAAGGACCCTGGACAGGGGCCCAACGGTGGCATCGGTCAGCCAGCTTTTGCATAGCAAATGATGACTATAAGAATATATAAATCAACGACAATATCCCTACCGTGGAATTTGGATGGGACTTTAATTGCTTTTGTGGGATACCAGACGTGAACTGGCACACATGGGAAAAGAAACTGAATATTTATCTGAATTTGGGCAGACACGAAGGCTTCACAAATGACGGGCATATCTACTGAGGCAGCCCCTGACATGGCAAGCGGCCGGCTGTACTCACCAGCTCCTTCTGCAAGGTCCTCTTCAGCTCGGCAAGCCTCTGCTGCAACTGCTTGATTGTCTGCAAGATGTCAGAAAGCCAAACAAAGCAGGGAAGAATGAAATTAGCACCTTCCCAGAGCCATGGACACTAGGGCCATCAGGACCCTGAACTGGGCTATGTGGTTCTTAGTCACTGGAGCGTTTGGTGAAATTCCTGTACAAGTAAATAAATCCAGAAAAATCAGTATGGATTCAGATCATTGGCTGCCTATAACCATCACAGCGTTTTCAAACATTAATAACTAATCGAGACTCGATACAGGACAGCTACCTCGGACACACCCAGATCACTATTGTAATGTCTCATTATAGGGCTACACCAAAGCACAGGGGAGCTGGCCTGATCACAGGCTCCCTGGAGAACAGACTTGAGCACCACATCTCTGAGATTCTCGCGTGAGGTCCGTACGGTTGTTTGGGATTCGCCGGGGTCTGAATTTCGGACCAGCAGCTTGTCCTGCTGAGGTGACGCCTACACACCTTGTTCTTCTCGCTGAGCTGCTGCTCCAGCTCTCGGTTAGTCCTCTGCACGAGCTCCAGGTCATCCACAGTGACCACCCCGTTCTGCTCCACCTGGCACACAGCCGAGGCATGCGACTGCTCCATCAGGGTCTCCACCTCCCCCTCCGGGTCACATACCTGCAAAAATACAATTGGGGAAGGGGGGTGCCATTAAAGGCCACTGCCCCTCCCTGGGAACTCATCCACCCTCCCAAGACGATGCACCCACCCGGGGTTGGGAAGGTTGTTCCACACTAGGGTTCTACGCTCGTGGTTCCACTGGCCTGTTCCGGAATTTCTCAAAACTACTCCAAGCTAAAAAGTAGGGATGCACCGATACTGGCATCGGGCCGATACTGCGGTCAGATACTCATACTCAGAAAAATTGTCCGATACCAAGAACCGATACCACTTAATTGCTACATTACGTTACAATTCAAAGCCGCGGCATTTTGTCAGACTGTACGGTCTGTTCTGCAAAAGTGTCAAGAGGAAGAAGGGACAGTACATCATTTAACACAAGCAATTAGATCAAACATCTAAAGACGCACCATAGCACAGAGTACACGGAGTCTGCTAATGCTGGCAGAGAACGACCGCAACAACAAGCCTGAGCACAAATATTGGAGAAGCGAGAGAAAATGAAACCAATGTGTTATTTATATCTAACATGAAATAACTAAACATATTTAATGTTAGATATAAATAACACTTCAGTTTCAAATCACCAATATAAGTACACCTGGGTATACGCTTTTTTCGCTCCTATAAAAAGGAAAAAACGATCATGGCCAAGCGGAGCAGTCACAGTTCTCGCGGTCTGCGTCGCTGCGACGTTTAGTTACATTTCTGGGGAGGTGCGCGCCAGGCTACGGCGGAGGGTGCGCGGCTACACCCTACTTATGATGGAAATTTGACGCAGAAGTATAAATCAGCACTTACAGTCAAGGTTTTGTTCTTCTGTAAAGACCTTTCAAGCTGAGAAGTAAGAAGCCTGATATAAATGATTGAGCTGAAAATTCAGGTTTCAACTAAGGTAAATCGCTTAAAGTGATCAACCGCTTACATGTATGAAAATGTATGAACTTCAGCGCAAATTCTGGAGAAGCGAGAGAAAATAAATGCGTTATTTATATCTAACATTAAACAACTAAAAATATGCAATGTTAGATATAAATAATACAGTTTTAAAAACCAATATAAAGTACACCTGGGTGTACGCTTTGTTCACTAATATAGAAAACCTAACAGTGCTTATTAATTAAACATTGGTTTCGGATCGGTACTCTGTATCGGCCGATACCCAAAGGTATCGGTATCTGGACAGAAAAAGTGGGATCGGTGCATCCCTACTAAAAAGGAATCCCACCGAAAGCCAGTCACTAAACTGGTCACCCTACTTACCATGGTAACCTAAACCAAACCACCATCTTTCTGAAAGTGATAAATCAGACCATCCCTGACACAAAGCTGTGTTTGTCTCCGTTATGGTGTCTCATCTGCGGGTTCTGCCCCCAGACCACTGGGTATCCACCTGCTGATTCTGGGTCAGCGCCTCCTGCCGCAGGACCCCCAGCTCGGCCTCCCGCTCCTCAGCCCGCCGGCTCTGGACCTCCACTTCCGCCTGCAGCTCTGCCAGACTGGCCCCAGAGGCTTGCAGCTCTGGGGAGCGCAAAGCACCACGACAGCGGCAGTCAAGGGGACTGACAAGCCCAATAATCCCAGGAGGTTAAAATGTATGTAAAGATAAAATTTACAGGCATCTTTAACAGGACCAAACAAACAAGCCCCTTAGAAGTATTTGGAAGTGGACAGCAAGCTATTTGTAAGCATCTTGAAATTATCAAATATACCTTGAAATTGAAAAGCTTTTAAAAATAAATGTCAGACAACTTGAAACTTAAAACTGGTGAATCGACATGTCGAGATTATCTGTAGAATTAAAGACATGGGTCAGTGATTTACAGAGAAAATCTCTCAAATTAGCCCTCTCATTTGTTTATATGGCAGATGTCATGAAGCAGTGACTTGATTGGCTCTCACCTTCCTGGAGGGCGTGTAGCTCCGCCTCCCTCTTAACCAGCTGCTCAGTGACCCTGGCCAGTTCGTCCTCCTTGGCCTTCAGAGTTGACTCAGTCTCTCCCACCTGCCACGACAGCAATGGGAGCCCAGATAAGAGACACTGGGACTCAACTTGGGTGAATCCAAGTGATTATCAGGCCTAATTTAGAGAAACGAAATTTAGACTTAAATTTATTTAGCAGATACTTAACCAAAGCGATATGTAATAGAGAAAGCAAGGTCAGAGTTTAGTGAAACTGGGGATAAGGGCCTGACTCTGCCAACCTCAGGCTTTGAACCAGTGATGGTCTGTTCACTGGCACAGTCCTAACTTGTATTGTGTTATTAAACTATTTAGTTGCTCTAATCCCAAAACTGTTATACTATAGTCCGGCTTAACGGTAACCTGTTGTTTTGTTATTATTTATTTTATAGTTATCCAGCTACAAGAGCAATGCTGAGGAACCCCAGAGAACCTTAGAACAGGGCCCCTGTGCTGGGATGTGAACAGACAGCCTTCCGGTGTGTCTGCCCCTACACCCCCCCACCCCTACCTGTTGCTGTAGCTCTTCTTTCTGGGTCCTCATCACCTCCAGAGCCTTGGCGACCTCCACACTGACTGTCTGCCGGCTCTCCAGCGCCGCCTGGGGGTGGGGTGGGGGTATGAACCATTTTTTCAACCATTTTATCAATGCTCGTTTCCGTGACAGCTTAAAACCCCCTTTATAGAGCCGATTTCCCCCCTTTTTATTACACTATGCATCTTTTCTTAAAGGATACAACAGCAGCAACCCACCTTGAACGTGAACCTATAACCCACTGGCCATAATCCCAGACTGTCCGTGAACCCAGCCTTGCTTGCTCACCCTGGCCTGCTCCAGTGCTTCAGCCTGCCTGCTGAGCTCCGCCTCCACCTTGGTCCGACCCCGCAGCAGCGCCTCCTTCTCCTGCTCCAGCTCACTCTGTGGGGGGGAGGGGATTTCAGGAGGGGAAGATGGAGGACAGCGCAGGGTCTGTGCGATACGCTGCTTGACATCTATCAATCTAACTGGACTACAAACTATCTGCCAAGTGTCACAAACTCAGATGGAACATTAACACTGAAAAACAACAACAACAGCCACACGCAGGCGCGCAGCCACACGCAGGCGCGCAGCCACACGCAGGCGCGCAGCCACACGCAGGCGCGCAGCCACACGCAGGCGCGCAGCCATTACTACCTTCATGGCCACTGTAGTTGTATATATTAAGATCTTTTAGTTTATATAGTATTGTTTTCACACTAAATGTTCCTGTGACCTGCCTGTGAGTGCGTATAAGGATCTCTGACGGGACATGGCTCCGGTGTTAATCGGATTAATCTTTCTTCATCCTTTTTTCAAGGGGGGAAAGCTAATCTGTGAATCAGACCTGCATGCTTAGCACAGAGGGAGAGCTGGCGGCGACGCTTACAATCCTGTGCTGGGCGGCGGTGCGGTCCACGTCCCGCGCCATCTCCAACGCGGCCACCTGGGCCCTCAGGCGGGCCAGGGCCTCCTGCTCCTTCTGCCGCAGACGCTCGCTGCTCAGGCTCCACTCCGCCTGCTACGAGGAGGACAGACAGCCCGACTCATCGGGGTACACCTCTCGCGAAACCTTATTAAAAAAGAGCCCAGAGACTCATGTTCCCTACAGAGAACAGTGACAAACTGCTGGCTCTTAGGAGACGGTAAATGAACAAGCTTCACTCATGAATTACTGATCAACACCAGTCATACTGTCACATATCTTACATACAGTATTGCTGGAGGTTATTGACCATAATCAGTGATGACTGGTTACAAGAAAATTAAGGCCTGTTTACCTTCCACAGTACTACAACTCCCCTTCACTGACAGAAGAAGCAGCAGTTTCCTACACACAGGCTTCATTTAAAACATCCCACTTTCTTCACAAGCATCCCCTCAAGCTAATCGTGCACGACACCCCATTGTGGGCCTTACCAGCTTCTGCATGTCTGCTTCCCTCTCAGCCTCTTGCTGCTCGCTGCTCTTCAGCATCTCCTGGTAATCTTGCACCTGGTGCTCGAGGGTATTGATCTGTAGGGGGCGCCAAAGGCCCAAATTAAGAGCTTTGCAGAAGACTACCATGTGGGTTTAGTGACAGAATACTGAGAATAATCTTGGTAAAAAGAACATTTATAACCAGTTTCTATGAAATATTTATGCATATATTTATTCTGCCAATTCACCAAATTTCTATTCAGGTGTCATCTGACGGTGTTTTGTGGGTAACAATACATTTCAATTTAAGGCTGTCAATGTCGATTATATCAATAATCGCGTGACCGTTTCTATCATATCATATTTTATATTATATATGTGGCAATTGGCACGGGACAAGAAAATAAAATATTGCAGGGTGCGCGATCAGTCACACATACGGTCAGTTTAGGCACTCCGGGCCATTTAAGTTACACGTTTCTAGACAGTGGAAGGAAACCGGAGAATCCGCCATAAGGTCACGCACACACAGGGTGACAATGCAAACTGCAAACACACAAAGTGGCGGTGTGTGGTGACAGCACTCCCCGCTGCACCACTGTGCCGCCCTCAGCACTAGGCCCGCACAATGTGCCATGTTAATATCGACATGGCATTTCACGCACATGCAACTGTCACATGGCCAGGACCGCCACAGTCTGCTGGATTCACTTAAAATCATCAATAAATTGTGCTAAAACATTTTTGGTCAGTCAAAGGAAAGAAAATTTAGAAAGGTTTGCCATTTTAATGATGGTTCCTCTTTTCAACATTATTTATGTATGTTATTCCATAGAGACGATATTGAGCTAAAGCTGACTGTCATGCTACTTTGTATCAGTTAGCACAATTAACGGCAAATCCAGCAGCTTATTTGACAGGTTTTGCTGGCAGATAAGTTCTTTTTAGCTATATATTTAATCTTAAACTCTTAAATATTTCAAACTTTAAATATCGCAATGTGAACTTTCCAATATCGTTCAGAAAACAGGCTCACAAAAAATTTTTATATTATGTACCATATGATGTGGCTAAGTGGCGAGGCAATAGCCTTTGTTTTAGCAGTGATTATTTTGACACAGAAGATGTAAATAAAGCAAAAACGATTAAAGTCAAAGCGATGACACAGACAGGCTAGGCTACTCCAAGAGGCTAAAGGGCACAAATCTGTGGCTAACCTCGCATCATTGAGAGAGTCCACCAAACCCCAATGTCTTCTTTTAAGAGACATTTGGATTGCAGTCGTTCTGTGGTGATATTTACGTTCTGCTTTGCAATACCGACTGCATTTTTCAATCACTTTTAAATAAAAGTGCTTCCACACTGATGCTCGCTCTCTGTATCTGGACCCTCATTCGCTATTCACCACCTTCCTTCCACCATACTGCCAGGTTATCAAGAAGGAAAATTTTTAAATCAGTGCTTTTTAATAATCGAGTCATCAAGTAATTGTGACAACTCTCTTTTACAATTCAGCCATCCATCCACCTTCTACAACTGCCCTTCTAGTACATGGTCACGGTGAATGTGGGGCTTCAGGAAATAGGGCATAAGTTATGTCATGTGACTACAGGAGTCAAGCAAGCAGTCCAGAAGAAACACATAGAAATACATGGGGAAAAGATCAGACACACAGAGGCATTAACTGAACTCACAACCTTGCTGAGTCACCAACCAAATACATATAACATAAAATTAACCCCAAACAGCACAGCTACCGGGTGTACCTAAACGTGGCGGACCGAGGGACTGTGATCCTCACCTGTGCCTCCAAGCTCTCTCTGAGGGACCTCAAACTGTCATCTTTGGTACCCAGCAGCACCTGCAGTTCCGCCAACGTGCCGTTGAGCCTGGATATCTGGAGAAACGCCCCCATCAGCCCCGGGTGACCGCCAGGCAGGAGGAAGCCACGTTTGACTGCGGAGGCTCTGTGCTGCACACACTTACTTGTGCCTCCAGGGAGCTGACCACGGCGGCGTGGCTCGTCCGTGCTTCCAGCAGCTCCGCCCGCGTCTCCTCCACCTTCTGCTCCAGCGTCCCCTTCTGCAAGGCGACACGGCTCATGAGCACGGCCCTGGCTTTAGGAGAGGGCAGGCGTCTCGTGCACGGTTACCTCCTTTAACAGCTCCTCCAGGTGTTCGTCCTCCGTGAGGTTGCCCTGCAAGCGTCTCTCCAGTGAGCAGACCTTTCCCTGCAGGTCCGACACCAGCCGGTCTTTTTCCTCCTCAGCCACGGTCACCTAGATGGGGTTAGAGCACGACTTTCATAAAAACACACATCTGTACACATAAGGACACAGACATCTCAGTCAAGAGCACCAGTGATGCGGTTCCCCTACAATCATAATGATGTCGGAAGGTTGTTCGTTCAAATCCCAGTGCTTGCAGACTGATGCTATGGTTGGACACACAGGGGCAGAAACATTAATGAAACCCACAACCTTGCTGAGGTCCTTAACGCCCAACTGCTCCAGGGGTGCTGACTCCAAGATTGCTCAGAATTAGTGCGTAGGAAATCATGATGTTCACCGTGTGACAGTAAATAAGCGTCTCTTCTGTTTTACGTCACTGACGCTCTCCAAACCCAGCAACGCCTTTACCGAGCCGACCCTTCTGCAGTGGAAAACCGAAGCGAACTGGAACTGCACTGCAACTAGTCTCTCTGCGATGTGGCTTGGGTATGGTTCAGTTCCTGTTTGCTGGTGGAAAACGCTATAAGATGGGATAGGTGAGGAGACACTGTGCCCATGGGGATCAATAAAGTATCACTATTTTATTATAATGGATTCATTAAAGTGTTCTTGAGAGCTGCAGGTCAGGTATAAAGCGAGCAGTGGATGGAGGCGTATGGTGGCCGATCGGGGCTCCCACCTTCTGCTTGTGCTGCTCGTGTTGAAGCTTCAAGGCCTCATGTTCAGCCTGCGTTGAGCTGAGAGCCTGCTCAGCGGTGCACAGTGACTAAAATCACATGCACAGACATACAGTTACTGATAAGGCTGCCAACTGACACGACAGGGCATCAGCATAGGAGAAGTTTGTGGTTCGTCCTGAAACACGAGGAGACCCCACCTTCTGAAAGTCCTCGGTGACCCGCTGGAGGGCGTCCTGGAGCTCCTGGCTCCTCCCCTCCAAGTCGGAGATCTTTTTCTCTGCTTCCTCCCTCAGGCTGAGAAATTCCTCCCTGTGATGCAGAAGCACAGCTCAGATTAGTGCTGCTGGCGTGTTATCCCCACATTCTGCCCTGTCATTTTGCACAAAGGGTTTTTTTTTTCTTACCAAAGCCCCCCCCCCCCCCCCCGTGGGTGATCCTTATCTAATTAGTAGGTATAAACATCCCACAGAGCTGTGCAGAGACTGTGAGGGGCGGGAGCTCGACCAGTACAATTTGCTAACCATGGAGGTCCCCCTTGGTAAGATTTCGGTGATCGTCAGTGATCAAAGACAGGCACCCTGTAAAAATTGCTGTTCCTTGTCCCTCTTGTTAAAGGGGCACTTTCATTCATTCATGCAAGAGAGACAGGTGCTCAGGAACCCCCCCCCCCCAGCCCCACGCTTAAATACACTCTTGATTGTGGATTCAAACCAGTACTAAAATACATTTGCTTGTGCCTGACCGTGCCACACGCTGCCTGTACCACACCCTCACCAGGACAAGCGCCTTACCTCTCGGCCTGCAGCTCCTGGTTGAGCCTCAGCCCTTCCTGCTGCTCCTCCTCCAGCAGGTGCACTCTGTCCTGGGCCTTGGCCAGCGCCCTCCGGGCCTCCTGCAGGTTGCCGGACTGCAGCCGTAGCTCCTGTTCCCTCTGACCCAGCTGCTCCTCCTTCCTCAAGAGCTGGACAGAAGAAGGCATAGTTGTTTTTTTTTTGGGGGGGGGGGGGGGGGGGTGATTGCATGACTTTTCCAAATGGGCGGGCCCCCCCTTTGAAGTTTATTTTTGTCAATGGAAAAGGTGTTTTACTTTTA